>CM029597.1:81948697-82429401 GCA_017311375.1 Mytilus coruscus
AAATTAAGAATCTAAATACACAGTTAGATTTGGCATGTCAAAGAACCCCAATAATTCAATTTTTGATGAAATCAAACAAAGTTTAATTTTGAACCCTTTGGACCTCAATGTGGACCAATTTAAAAACGGGGACCAAAATCCACAGTTAGATTCAGCATATTAAAGAACCCCAAGAATTCAAGAATAAAACACCATTGAAATTGGTCAAGAAATAAGCAATTTATACAAAGTATCTTCTTTTGCACAATACTGTGCAATTGAATATTTCTTGCAATTGCGCAATACTGTGCAATTGAATATTTCTTGCTATTGCGCAATACTGTACAATTGACAATTTCTTGCTATTGCGCAATATTGTGCTATTGGATATTTCTTGCTATTGCGCAATACTGTGCAATTGAAGATTTCTTGCTATTGCACAATACTGTGCAATTGAAAATTTCTTGCTATTGCACAATACTTAATATATTAATTTACACATCCTGTTTGGTGTGTATCTCTTGCCTTATCATTATTATTTGCTTTTATATATAAATCAGAAATTTAATAATAAAGTTTTGGCAAATTTCAATATACATAATTTAAAAGCAGTTTAGGTGAGATAAACAAAAAGCTTCATCAGAAATATTTTATATTGGCAAATTTCCAATGAAGTTCATTAAACTAAAGTTATTGGCAAATTTCAATGGAATTTATTAATAATAAAGTTTTGGCAAATTTCAAAATAAATAATTTAAAAGCAGTTTAGGTGAGATATTCAAATGAGTTTCAATTACCAACCTTACACTGCCTTTTAAATTATGTTTTGTACTTAAGTAATTGTCCATTAACCTGCAAACCCTTTTCCCCCCTTTTTTGCACCTTATTCCTTAACACTTTGAGCCATAACTCCCAAAGACAATTCTTACCATCCCTTTGTGGTATTCCAATATCCAAAATCTAAATACATGGTTAGATTCAGCATATCAAAGAACCCCAAGAATTCAATTTTGATGAAATCAAATAAAGTTCAATTTTGGACCCTCTAAACCTCAATGTGGACCAATTTGATAACCGGCCCGAATATCAAAAATCTATATACATGGTTAGATTCAGCATATCGAAGAACCCCATATATTAAATTTTGTTGAAATGAAACAAAGTTTAATTTTGGACCCCGATTTAGACCAACTTGAAAACTGGGCCCATAATCAAAAACTAAGTACATGTTTAGATTTAGCATACCAAAGAACCCCAAGAATTCAATTTTGTTAAAATCAAACTAAGTTTAAATTTGGACCCTTTGGACCTTAATGTAGACCAATTTGAAAACGGGACCAAAAATTAAGAATCTAAATACACAGTTAGATTCGGCATATCAGAGAACCCCTTTAGTTCATTTTCGATGAAATCAAACAAAGTTTAATTTTGGACCCTTTTGGCCCCTAATTCCTAAACTGTTGGGACCAAAACTCCTTTTGGCCCCAATTCCTAAACATTTAGGGCAATTACCCCAAACTCAAACCCATGGAACCTTGTAGTACAATTACATAAAGATCCATACACTTACACACTTTGTGACATGTCCATTTATCAAAATCAATCCCAGCCTTCCCTTTGTAGTATGGTACCTGTACAATTTCAGAGAGATCCATACACTTGAACACAAGTAATTGAAAATACTTATATTTGGCCCTTTTGGCCCCTAATTCCTAAAAGTTTCAGGCAATTACCCCAAACTCAATTCCAGCTTTTCCTTTGTGATATGGAACCTTGTAGTACAATTTCAGAAAGATCCATACACTTACACACAAGTTATTGTCATGAAACTAGAAAATGCTTGTTTTTGCCCTTTTTGGCCCTAATTCCTTAAATTTTGAGGCAATTACCCCAAAATCAATCCCAGTATTCCTTTGTGATATGGAACCTTGTGATACAATGTCAGAGAGATCCATACACTAACACACAAGTTATGTCTGGAAGTTACCAAAATGCTTATTTTGCCCCTTTTGGTAGACACTGGACAGGAATGTGTCTTCGGACGACGACGATGACGACGACGCAAACGTCATACCAATATGTAAGGCCAAATGAAGGGAGCACAGGACTTTATAAAATTTCTGCAATTACTATAACTTAAAACATTATAGTAAATAAACAATAAATGGATATTTTTTTATTATAATATATATCAAATATTCAAGATATAGGTCATTAACAGTGTTCATTCGAGGCACATTTTAAAGAAAATAGAAATCAGACTTTCTTACAAAAAATCCCAACACATTTAAAATTTTAACTTGCAATGGACATGCAGACAACAAGCAAAGATGTCTTCTATCCTGAACAAAATGGATCAGATGCAGATGAAATAGTTCCAAATAGTTCTATATTTTGACATTAAATAGTGCAGATGTATTCTTCTGATGACATGACTGTCTGATTTTAAGGAGCATTGATGTTTACATGCAATTTGGACTATATCTTGTGGTAAGTACAAATGAACTAGATTCCACCATTTTGAATGTGTGCATATGACAATAAGAGTCAAGAAAAGTCCCTAAAGAATGTTTACCTAAGATTTACTTTGATTACCATAATAAATAGTTAGCAATACATGGTTATAGATAATGAAAAATTATTTAAATAGTATGCTTTTAATAACTATAAATCATTAATCTTAAAAAAAAAAAAAAAAAAAAAAACATAAACATTTATCCAAAAGAAAACTGCAAAACATAGAACTGTGAGACAACTCACAAAAGTTGCCCCAAGCAAATTTACAGCAATATCTTGGAAATAAGTCGCTTCCAAGATATGCTGCTGGAATGCATCTTTTTTTTTTTTAAACTTTCAAATATAAGATTGAGTAGAAAAAATTGCTAAAAATAAATTGTCAGGAGATGTTTTAAAGTCTATGATATATGAATGGGTCAAATTTTCTCAGTTCTTAATGTCGGGGTACATTTATACACAAAATATATATGTAGTCATTCAAATAAAGAAAGGAAGCACGTTGACTTCAACAAATCTGACATACTAATGCATGAAATTTGGTATTTTATATTATTTTTATTATACTTTAGATCCAGAACTTTTATTTTGTTTCAGATTTACTGTTAAAGACATTCAGCAGCTCAGATATTGTGGCAATCAGGGCCAAGATCAATGACCGGATTAAATTAGTCAGGAGGACCTATGGGAAAATTGGAGAGAATTGAAGAGAAAAACAATAAAAAAACAGTGACTTCACTACAAAAAATAAATTTGTTTTCAAGTGATCTGATTTTTGAAAATGCCATCAAAAGCAAAGACTTTTTGCACAGTGTAAAAAGAAAGTCAAAAGAGTGAATATTGTCTTTTGAGAGGTTTTTTAAATGATAAGATTCCCTGTTATGGTTCATTCCTCCTATTCCCACTTTTTATAAATCTGGTAAGAAAAGTTCAAATTTCATGTGGGAATAGGGGGAAAACTTGTTCAAGCAAAGGATTATACTGTATAAACATTGTTTAATCAACTTTTAATTGACAAGTGGTTTTTTTTTTGGTTAGGATAAAGGTTATTTTTTGTATGTGTATGAATTCTATGTTTTTAATTTAAATTAATATACAAGAAATGGAAACAAATATAAGTAAATTATTTTATTTCTTTTATAACACAAATTCAACAGTAGATTCAAACAAGCATTATAATATGAAACACACAATACAAGTTAACAGCACTAAAACAAACCACACATTGTAGCATACACATTAGAGATTCACTGTATATAAGTCTATTAATGTTTAATAATCTATTCAACATGAATAAGGTGGGAGGCTGCATCACCAAACTGTACTGTTGTGACTTCCTAGTTGCAATATCTATACATCAGCTCTTCTAAGCTGTGGTTGATTTCTACATACTTTCGTTTTTGGGCCACTCTCTTCCCATCGACTGCATACAGGATCATGGTTAGGGATTAGCTTCCTCAGGTTTCAGTAGTTTTATGAGTTTAAAAATGTTTGGATATAAGTGCTGGACATGTTTCATCACCTTGCTTTGCCATCCCTCTAGATGATGTGTAGTCCTCAGTCCCTGTGTTGTGTAATGGTCTCATCAGTATTTTGTTACATAGTCTGTAAAGGGCTTGTAGCTGCTGTTAGTATCAATCTGATCTATGTCTGTTAGGGCATTAAACCACACATCTTCGACCTCAGCAGTAGGTAAAAGTGGAAGGACAGCGGCATGGCGTTCTAGTTGATGAATGTTGTTGTCTTTCTTGTATGGAACCCAAATCCCTGTTCCTTGTGCTTTTCTCCAGATGCATTGTGTATAATGAAAAAAAAACTGGTTTGCGTTGATGTAAGGAAATACATAATATGCTGCATTTTGGATAGCGACTTCATAGTCCAGGAAGATAGAGGTAGGCTGAAGTTGTTGTTGGTGTTGGTGACATGCATCTTCGAGTAAAGTCAGGAACCTTGTGTATACTATGTGTACCAGTGGATACATTGCGCCTTCAACCATTGTGTGAAATGTGTAAAGTCTGTGAAATTTTATTTTCGTCGAAAGTAACCGATAGGGAGAAGTTTTGACACGAGAAAGAAAAGATGGCGCAAATGCAAAAGCCGAGTTCAAAATTTATATTTTATTATTATTTTTATTAGAACGGAGGTTACAGATAGTGTAGTATCTTTTGTGTCCATTTGTGTTTAATTTCCACTAGGTATCAGCTCGACGCTTAATTCCACTTTTCCTGGGAGACGTAGTTTTAAGCGTACACCATGTTGGAATCTGTGAAAAACGCGAAATAGGACGTGATAATTTGACGTTTTTTTCATGGCTATAGAAACAACGTCATAGAGCTTTTATGTCAATACCAAGTTGTGTTAGTTGATGCGCATCAACAATGGGCTGTTTGGTCTTTAAAAGAAAATTTATGTTTTGCACTCAATGACCCCACCCAACCCATTTTTTGGGGACGCCAATTTGATATTTGAAATGTACGCTTTATGGACTTTCATTTGATATGCGACAACCTAACCATCTGAGAAGTTTGAATTTTTTGCACTAAATGACCCCATCTGCTCGTTATTTAAACTCTCAAAAAATCCCATTATATCAATAAAAATAAAATTGAGAATGGAAATGGGGAATGTGTCAAACCTACAAGCATAATTCTTGTTTCATGTTAAACAGTAGATATGTATCTATCAAATACAGGTTCAAGAGTGTAAGACTCTTATTGGTTTGATCTTAAAAAATATGATTTATTTCATTCCTGCCAAAAATAAAACGCAAGAATGAAAAACGTTTCAAGTATTAAAAAATATCTACCAGTGATTTTTTCATAAAAATTTCAAGAAGGAAAGTGCCATGTGTACTCTTCAAATTAGAGCAAAAAAATGTATATGTCACCGACCTTTCAAAAAAGTTATGATTAAGTTTCATGTTTTTTTCTCGTTCGTTTTGAAGAAAAGAGTTGTCTTTCTACAGAACATTGAATCTGATGTCATAGTACAAGTTTTCCTTGCTGGCGCACTATTTAAAAAAATCTGCAAATTGGACGTTTGAAACCCACATTTAAATTTTCAAGAATCAAGAATAACAACTATATTCATCTTCTTTATTATCCGGTAATACAAGAGATCACATGAATGTATCAGTATCAGATCTCATGATGTTGTTGCCGCACAAAATTAACCTTCAGAAACACCATCCATCGGAATGAACAATTGTTCGAAATAACCTTTTACGACGCTTTAGAAAGGAAAGTCTGTTTTTGTCCTCTCCCTCTCATTAGCAAAATCATTGAAAATAAAAAAGAGAAATGAAAGATGACACTGGCTAACTTACAGACTATTTGACTATATTAGACTAGATGTGTGGGGTTTTTTGTCGCGTCAATTTCAGAACTTTGCCCTAGCGCACTTTTTCGCTACTGTTGACAGACGGACAGACATTAGCACAGACGGACTTCTTTATACCATTATGTGTCCCGACTAAAACGAGCGTATACAAATTATTCCATCTAGTTTGTGGATTCATTATTTCTGAATATTTAAAATATAAGAAAATTAAAATTGTAGGTATAAAAAACGAATTAAAGTTTTTGATTCTAAAACGTTTTACATCCATTTAACCTATTATAAAATACCATCCCCGTTATTACTACCTCATGTGTTTTGAATAAACGAGACAGTAAATATAAAATACAAATAAGTTTTTAATTCAAAAATTGATTTAGAATCTAAGAAATAATTTTCCGTTGAAAACTATAAATAGATATAAGAAGATGTGGTATGAGTGCCAATGAGACAACTCTCCATCCAAGTCAAAATTTATAAAAGTAAACCATTATAGGTCAAAGTACGGTCTTCAACACGGAGCCTTGGCTCACACCAAACAGTAAGCTATAAAGGGCCCCAAAAATTATAGTGTAAAACCATTCAAACGGGAAAACCAACGGTCTAATCTATATAAAAAACGAGAAACACTTATGAACCACATCAACAAATGACAACTACTGAACATCAGATTCCTGACTTAGGAAAAGTATCAAGTATTTCTCAAAACATGATGAAATATTATGAATCTAAATAGTTCATTTTGGAAATTAAAACAAAGACAAGGTTGTATGTAGAGATTGCCGGCATTGAAAATCTAAATTTGAATTCAATCTTTCCGGTCATTGTAGCTTTTTGAAAGAAAGAAATTTTATGTTGGATCTTATTCTTGAAGCAATTATTTTTGTCTTAAGTTAAATTTACAACAAGTTTAGTTTTAATAAAATGCTCCGCAGGGTGCAGCTTGATACGACCGCAGAGGTCAAACCCTGAACAGTTGGGGCAAGTATGGACACAACATTCAAGCTTGATACAGCTCTGAATTTGGATAGTGATTAAATATTTGACACAGCATAGGTTTCTGACACAGAATGAATGTGGTCTAAGAACTTAAAAATTTTTAAATTGGACATTCACCTATTATGGTCCAATATCCAAAATCTAAATACATGGTTAGATTCAGCATATCAAAGAACCCCAAGAATTCAATTTTTGATGAAATCAAACAAAGTTTAATTTTGGACCCTTTTGACCTCAATGTGGACAAAGTTGATAACGGGGCCCAAAAATCAAAAATCTAAATAATGGTTAGATTCAGCATATCAAAGAACCCCATATATTCAATTTTTGTTGAAATCAAACAAAGTTTAATTTTGGACCCCGATTTGGACCAACTTGAAAACTGGGCCCATAATCAAATATCTAAATACATGTTTATATTCAGCATATCAAAGAACCCTAAGAATTCAATTTTTGTTAAAATCAAACTAAGTTTAATTTTGGACCCTTTGGACATTAATGTAGACCAATTTGAAAATGGAACCAAAAACTAAGAATCTAAATACACGGTTAGAGTCGGCATATCAAAGAACCCCAATAATTCAATTTTGAACCCTTTGGACCTCAATGTGGACCAATTTAAAAACGGGGCCCAAAATCCAAAAACTTAATACACGGTTAGATTCAGCATATTAAAGAACCCCAAGAATTCAAGAATAAAACCCCATTGAAATTGGTCAAGAAATAAGCAATTTATACGAAGTATCTTCTTTTGCACAATACTGTGCAATTGAATATTTCTTGCTATTGCGCAATACTGTACAATTTACAATTTCTTGCTATTGCGCAATATTGTGCTATTGGATATTTCTTGCTATTACGCAATACTGTGCAATTGAAGATTTCTTGCTATTGTGCAATACTGTGCAATTGAAGATTTCTTGCTATTGTGCAATACTGTGCAATTGAAAATTTCTTGCTATTGCACAATACTTATTATATAATAATTTACACATCCTGTTTGGTGTGTATCGCCTACCATATCATTATTATTTGCTTTTAAATGTAAATCAGAAATAACCAACTTAAAATGGAAAATTTTAAAAGAAAAAAAAAGGAAAAAAAGAAAAAAAATTCGTAAGGGTTCCACGGAACCCAGTGTCTCGCCTACTTTTGCTGTTAATCGCAGGCTCAACAAAAATGAGGAAAAAAATCAATAAAAATATTCCTTTAGATACTATCTTTTGATTGTAAGAAGCTTCTGTCAAAATTTGGTATAAATCCAGGATAGTTTAAGAATCTAATAAATGTTTTAAAAACTTTAACTGCAGACTGTATTTAATGTTAACTGGAAGAAAAACTAAGTCCATTTATAAGTAAAATACGGATAAACAGGTACAAAATTTTTACAAAATTTCCTTCTAGATACTAGCTTTTGATCATAAACAAGCTTCTGTCCAAGTTTGGTACAAATCCAGATAGTTTAAGAAAGTTATTAAAATTTTAAAACTTTAACCACAGAGTGAATATTTGTGGACGCCGCCGCCGACGGAATGTAGGATCGCTATGTCTCGCTTTTCGACTAAAGTCGAAGGCTCGACAAAAGGAAACCCCCTCCCCAAATTTTTGAACCCCCTTATGATTTATCACCCCCAAACTCAATCCCAGCCTTCCCTTTGTGGTATGGTACCTTGTAATACAATTTCAAAGAGATCCATACACTTGAACACAAGTTATTGTCTGGAAACTAGAAAAATGTGTTTTTTGGCCCCTTTTTGGCCTCAAATTCCTAAACGTTTCGGGCAATTACCCCCAAACTCAAACCCAGCTTTCCCTTTGTGATATGGAACCTTGTAGTAAAATTTCAGAAAAATCCATACACTTACACACAAGTTATTGTCCTGAAACTAGAAAAAATGCTTGTTTTTTACCCCTTTTTGGCCCCTAATTCCTAAAATATTGAGGCAATTACCCCCATCGTCTATCCCAGCCTTCCCTTTGTGGTATGGTACCTTGCAGTACAATTTCAGAGAGATCCATACACTTGAACACAAGTTATTGTCTGGAAACTAGAAAAATGCTTATTTTTGGCCCCTTTTTGACCCCCAATTCCTTAACGTTTCGGGCAATTACCCCAAACTCAATTCCAGCTTTCCCTTTGTGATATGGAACCTTGTGGTACAATGTCAGAGAGATTCATACACTTACACACAAGTTATTGTCTGGAAGTTACAAAAATGCTTATTTTTGGGCCCTTTTTGGCCCCTAATTCATAACTGTTGGTACCATAACCCCAAAATCAATCCCAACCTTCCTTTTGTGGTATTGAACCTTATGGTAAAATTTCATAGAAATCCATTCACTTAAACTAAAGTTATAGTGCGAAAACTAATGTGTCTTCGGACGACGACGACGACGCCAACGTCATACCAATATACGACCACAAAATTTTTGCGGTCGTATAAAAACCGTAAATTTTGATTTTAATTCACATTCACTGAGTATATTAATTTCCAATATTTTTTGCCTTAGGCTTCAGTGAGATCAGGCGAAATCTTTATCATTTCTCCTTGAGACAATTTGAAATGAAACAAATAACAAAAGACAATGAACCTTTATCATTTTTATTTTTACTATAAGATTTTGTCAATTAAACAGTATAGATAAAATTTAACTTCATTGCAAGATCACCATTATTTTAGGAGAATCTTAAAGAAATAAGTTAATCTCAACATGCATACTTTGCCAGTATATCGAAACTTCTAGAAAGTATTGTTTATCGGCCTAATCTTAACTTAGCTTCTGAATACTCAATTTTGAAAATCACATATTAAGTTAAAATTCTAAGCGTAAGTCATTTAAATTTACTAGTGTTAAGTTACACGGCCGTACGAGATTTGCAGCGATTTAAAAAAAAATTCAATCTTTAATTTGCGCCGATTCGATTCTTTCATTAGCGCCTATTTTATTATTTTTTTTATCACTAGCCGAGACTATATTTGCTATACGAGTAAATACATGTACATGTAGTAAACCTAGAATGTATATTGAATGGTAATATATGGATATAAACAGTGTTCCCTTATGTTTAAGATAATTTTGGTCATATTGTTCGAGAACTTTGTTTTATGGCGCAAATGCAAAAGCCGAGTTCAAAATTTATATTTTATTATTATTTTTATTAGAACGGAGGTTACAGATAGTGTAGTATCTTTTGTGTCCATTTGTGTTTAATTTCCACTAGGTATCAGCTCGACGCTTAATTCCACTTTTCTTGGGAGACGTAGTTTTAAGCGTTGTTGGAATCTGTGAAAACGCGAAATAGGACGTGATAATGCGTTTTTTCATGGCTATAGAAACAACGTCATAGAGCTTTTATGTCAATACCAAGTTGTATTAGTTGATGCGCATCAACAATGGGCTGTTTGGTCTTTAAAAGAAAATTTATGTTTTGCACTCAATGACCCCACCCAACCCATTTTTTGGGGACGCCAATTTGATATTTGAAATGTACGCTTTATGGACTTTCATTTGATATGCGACAACCTAACCATCTGAGAAGTTTGAATTTTTTGCACTAAATGACCCCACCCTTCACACTGGGATGAAAAAGGGGTCTGAAATTTTCATTTTTGAGTAGAGCTCATTTAGACGTTAAAATTGATATACATAATGACCGCATTTGGCAAAGTGCCAAAAATGATGCAATATCAATAATATAAATAGAACTTATAAAACTTACAAAGAGAATGTAAAAGATGAAAATTTCAAATTGATTTTTTTTTTTGAGTTTTTCATTGAAAGTTTTTGATGATTAGTCAAACATATAACCATGTTAAACTCTTCAATTTCTCAAAATTTCAGGTGGAAAGCTGTTGTTGATTCAGAAATACATGCCTCCGCTTGCAAAATTTCAAACTGCATTATCTCTAAAACGACAATAGATATCTCAAATCTGTTAAATGATAAATGACCTGCAGCTAAAGGGCAACATTGTATAATAAAATTTGGGACAATTCCAAAGTTCATCAAGGTCACAATGAATCATCAAATATATGATGCAATACCAAACTTGAGAACCGGAAGTCGTAGAGACATGGGACTACCACCATTCAACTCAGGACCACTTGACCTTTCAAATGTCACAAGGTCATAATACACTTTGAAGGTCAAGGTAAAATTTCATCATGACCTGACATTGACCTCAAATTGAAGGTCTTTAAATACTGATCATTTTTGCAATTTATAATAGGTTGATATCTGTTACCTTTAAAAAGATCTACACACAATACTATACTTTTAAGAATTATCTCGTTGTAACTTTTGAACAGACGGTTGGACAGTTTTGAGCTTAAGTGTAAAATGTAGAGCTCGTCGAGAGGAACATTTTATACACAGTATGTATGCAGCAAACTATTTTCGTTTTCTTAATATGTAAGCTTGAAATTGCAGCGTAAATTTTGTTTGCACTTAGTGACCTTTGACCTTGGGTGCAAATGAAAGGTCACATAAATTAAAAATTATCGGTGAAGGTCCAAAGTCTCTACAACTTCCGGTTCTCGAAATAGAATTTTTCAAAAATTGTGTATAATTTTTCAAGGGAAATAGCTCCTTATAAGGATTGATAACAAAGTAATTGTTTATGTTTATCAACATTGCCATCTGTTCTTGTAGATGCTGAAATTTTCAATTCGATTCTATCGCTTATACTTTTTAAAAAAAATGCAAAAAAAAGAAATTGTGCCAAGGGGATATAACTCTCAAAGGGGATGATGAAATCCTACACAGCCTCATATGGTAATACATCATGATGAGATCTACCTATTGTACAAATAAGGTTATAAATGTTTCAAAACAACGAGGGGGGACATGTTGAAAAAAACCCAATAAAAGGGAGATAACTTCTAAAGGAGATCATGAAATCCTTAACAGGGTCATCTGGTAATACTTCATGATGAGGTCTATCGATGGTCCATATTTGGTCTTGATAACTCCAATAGAAACGAGGGGAGGGCATGTCAAAAAAATGTTGGAAGAAAAAAAAGAAAAAAAAAAAAGAAAAAACATTAGAAAAACAATAAGGTCTTTCCTAACGGAGTGGAAAGACCTTAATTAGAAAAACAATAAGGTCTTTCCTAACGGAGTTGAAAGATCTTAAAGAACACTTTAACACGTAATTAAGATGATAAGTGACATCAGTACCTAGAATCTATACTTCAAGACCATCATGTATTATTTGTTGATACTGAATATTTATCAACAAGGTCTTGGTATCTTCTGATGAACTTTTTTAGAAAAAGGACGAGACGTTTGTCATAGATTCTGGTACTAAGATGACCACTTGTGTCAAATTCGATGTACAAGTCTATAAATGCAAACAACAATGCATTATTGTTTATAAAAAGAAGAAATCTTGGCAATTTTAATCAATGCCAACAACCTTTTAGTATCTTTTCTCTGATATTCATCATATTTTATGGAAAAAAAAACCCATCCAGATGTACAAAAAGTACTAATACCCAATGGCAGTTCATGATTTCCATTAAAATAAAGAAATAGTTCATTCATATACAACAAGCACAAAACTTTAAGTATCTTTATCCTTATATTATTCACATTTCATCAAAAAAAATTAACTTATCCAGAGGCATTTAAAATTACTGAATGCAAATAACATTGTATTTATTTGGATAAAGAGAAGAAAAATGGCATTTTTTAACCAATGCGAACAAAATTTCAACATCTTTTCACTTATATTCATCATTAATTATGAAAAACAATCCATCCTGATGTACAAAAAGAACTAAATCCAATGGCGGTTTATGATTTCCATCAAAATAAAGAAATAACAGCACTCTTTGCCAAAACACACACAAGTTTAGGCATCATTATCCTTAGATTATTCAAATTCTATCATAAAATGCTCCACTGGGCGCAGCTTGATACAACCGCAGAGGTCGAACCCTGAACAGTTGGGGCAAGTATGGACACAACATTCAAGCTTGATACAGCTCTGAATTTGGATAGTGATTAAATATTTGACACAGCATAGGTTTCTGACACAGAATGAATGTGGTCTAAGAACTTAAAATTTTTTAATTTACCTATTATGGTCCAATATCCAAAATCTAAATACATGGTTAGATTCAGCATATCAAAGAATCCCAAGAATTCAATTTTTGATGAAATCAAACAAAGTTTAATTTTGGACCCTTTTGACCTTAATGTGGACCAATTTGATAAAAGGGCCCAAAAATCAAAAATCTAAATACATGGTTAGATTCAGCATATCAAAGAACCCCATATATTCAATTTTTGTTGAAATCAAACAAAGTTTAATTTTGGACCCCAATTTGGACCAACTTGAAAACTGGGCCCATAATTAAAAATCTAAATACACGGTTAGATTCAGCATATCAAAGAAACCCCATATATTCAATTTTTGTTGAAATCAAACAAAGTGTAATTTTCGACCCCGATTTGCACCAACTTGAAAACTGGGTCCAAAATCAAAAATCTAAATACATGTTTAGATTCAGCATATCAAAGAACCCCAAGAATTCAATTTTTGTTAAAATCAAAATAAGTTTAATTTTGGACCCTTTGGACCTTAATGTAGACCAATCTAAAAACAGGGCCCAAAATCCAAAAAATTAATACACGGTTAGATTCATCATATCAAAAACCCTAAGAATTCAATTTTTGTTAAAAATCAAACTCAGTTTAATTTTGGACCCTTTGGACCTTAATGTAGACCAATTTGAAAACGGGACCAAAAATTAAGAATCTAAATACACGGTTAGATTCAGCATATCAAAGAAACCCCATATATTCAATTTTTGTTGAAATCAAACAAAGTGTAATTTTCGACCCCGATTTGCACCAACTTGAAAACTGGGTCCAAAATCAAAAATCTAAATACATGTTTAGATTCAGCATATCAAAGAACCCCAAGAATTCAATTTTTGTTAAAATCAAAATAAGTTTAATTTTGGACCCTTTGGACCTTAATGTAGACCAATCTAAAAACAGGGCCCAAAATCCAAAAAATTAATACACGGTTAGATTCATCATATCAAAGAACCCCAAGAATTCAATTTTTGTTAAAATCAAACTAAGTTTAATTTTGGACTCTTTGGACCTTAATGTAGACCAATTTGAAAACGGGACCAAAAATTAAGAATCTATATACACGGTTAGATTCAGCATATCAAAGAACCCCAATATTTCAATTATTGATGAAATCAAACCATATCATTATTATTTGCTTTTATATATAAATCAGAAATAACCAACTTAAAATGGAAAATTTTAAAGAAAAAAAAAAAGGAAAAAAAGGGGAAAAAATCCCCCCTCATATTTTTTGAACCCCCTTATGATTCATCAATCCCAGCCTTCCTTTTGTGGTATGGTACCTTGCAGTACAATTTCAGAGAGATCCATACACTTGAACACAAGTTATTGTCTGGAAACTAGAAAAATGCTTGTTTTTGGCCCCTTTTTGACACCAAATTCCTAAACGTTTAGGGCAATTACCCTTAAACTCAAACCCAGCTTTCCCTTTGTGATATGGAACCTTGTAGTACAATTTCATAAAGATCCATACACTAACACACAAGTTATTGTCCTGAAACTAGAAAAATGCTTGTTTTTGCCCCTTTTTCCTAAAATTTTGAGGCAATTACCCCAAAATCAATCCCATCCTTCCCTTTGTGGTATGGTACCTTGCAGTACAATTTCAGAGAGATCCATACACATGAACACAAGTTATTGTCTGGAAACTAGAAAAATGCTTATTTTTGGCCCCTTTTTGGCCCCTTATTCTTAAACGTTTTGGGCAATTACCCCCAAACTCAATTCCAGCTTTCCCTTTGTGATATGGAACCTTGTAGTACAATTTCAGAGAGATCCATACACTAACACACAAGTCTGGAAGTTGCAAATGACTGATTGCAATTAAAAGTACATTGATTTTTATGAAAAAAAGAAATATTGGCTTTTTAAACAATGTGAACAAAATTGTTGTAACTTATCTCATATACCATATTTATCATATTTAATGAAAAACAATCAATCCTGATGTAAAGAAAAGGGCTAAAAACCAATAGGTCATTAATCACCGATCATTCATCGATCAGTCAAATATCCATCACCAATCATTCATCGGTCAGCCAAGTTCCCGTCAAATAGTAATGTACTGTAATAGGCCAAAAAAAAAAAAAAATTGTCATTTAAGGGCAATAACTCCTATAAGAAGTCACTAACAATTTTGATGAAAAGCTCTAGTGAGCTAAAAATGAGTAGATAATTCCTTATACATACATCAATTTTTAATTTTTTTTATATATTAAAGCCTATTAATATGATGTTTGGTTCCAAATATCCAGAATCTCTAATTTGTAGTTGTTTACAAAAATGGAACGAAAATCTCTCTTAAGTGCAGAAAAAATATGTATATGCTGCAAACAAAGTAGATAACTGATAGATCTGAAAATTTGTCATACAGTATAAAGAAGCTATTATGTGTGCATCAGTGTGAAAAACATGTATGTGAGGGCGTAGGTAAGTGATGGATCAGAAAAAGGTTTTCTTGAGAAATATATATGTGACAAAAATGATTTATGGATGGATGGACAGATGATAATCGCTCCTTTTGAGCAGGTATGAGAAAAGAGTTATTTAAGGGTGATAACTTTGCAAACTTTCAATTTCTGTTTATAAGCATAAATTGCCTGGATGATGAATTCAACTGTTTACAATGATCATAAAATAGGCACTTATTCCTTGGTTAGAACAGTTTGTGTCATCAAAATACTTTGTGCCTGCTGTGGATTATCACATGTCCATAATTCATTGAACAATGAAATAAGGATCAAAACCATAATTTGGCATATTTCGAAAATTCACATCATCATAAACATGTATGCTAAGTTTCATGAAGATGTGAAAACAACTTCATGGTTAACTAATTAAACCAAAACTGTAACCTTAGAATGTACAGATTTCAGACCATATCACATTTCGATTTTTCAAAAAACTTTTAAATCAGGGTCAAAACCTTAATTTTGCTTTATTTTAGAAAGTTCATGTCATAATGAACATATGTATCAAGTTTCATGTTGATTAACTTCAGCTTCACATCTAACTTTCTTAAACCAAATCTTTAAGCTAACAGATGGACAGACTGGAAAACACAATGTCACCCTTATTATTGTGCATCAATCATATATCAGATTACATGGGATTATTTTGATAATAATAATGTGTACAGTCGAACCTTGTTGTGGCGAAGTTGAAGGGACCGGACCAAAGTATTCAACTCATCCGAGGTTCGACTCATCCGAGGTCGAGTGTGTCGTCATAAATTTGGAACGTATGAAATATGGTATAAGATTTGTGTAAACTAGATACAATGAACAGTGTGCCTTTTTTTTCGATATGACACTTTATGATTGTGTATTCAATCTCCATTGTTGGTCCTTCGTAATAATTAAACACACAAGTACAGATACAAATCATGCACAAATAAAATCAATAGTCTACACAAATATTTACAAAGGTCAGTCACTATAAATTATGAAATCACTCGCGGAATGAAATAAGTTCTGAACGGTCTCCTATGAGGTGGTCTGCTTTTACATTAAATTATCAGGAATTTATCATAATTGTCCTAATCCTTTTATTTATTGTAATTGATGAGTTTTAAATCTAACGATTCATTTAATCTCTGCTAGAGTCATTTAAATTCGTTTCGTTTTTATCTCTTGTGAAAAATGTTCAACACACTAACATTCCGCTTGAACAATCAACAAAGGTGTTAATAACCGGTCACCATAAACATGTCATTTTAACTGTTATACAAACAAATATGTTTACTCAGCTTTAATCTCTTTTGAAAATGATTAGGTTGCATAAGAAATACATCCGATTTGAATTTTTTTCATTAGGTCTGCATCTTTCGAAAATTCTTACTTTTGAACTTCGAGACATCGGGGTCAATTTACATTAATTCTACATCGACTGGACTATAAGATTTACTCGACTTAACCGAGTATTCGAATCAACCGAGTTCGACTCATCAGAGGTAATTATGCATTGATCAAACAGGAATTTTACCTGGACCGAGAAATTACTTCGACTCATCCGAGTTTTCGACACAACCGAGTTCGACACAACGAGGTTCGACTGTATTTGACAAACCACACAAGGAATCAATATTGCCACTTTTCAAATTGTTTAACCCATACAATTGCATTTTTTTCCAATTCATTTATATGTTAATATATTAATAAACCCTTTTTCTCCAATCAAGTCCACATGCTAAAGTGCAATTATTCCAATTTGGCACTTGTTTTCATATTAACAACATGCCATTTTAAATTCTTAATGGAACACTTGTCTCTTTGATCAGGTACTACTGGCATAAAATTACATTTATCAATGAAATATGAAAATAAGGTAAGAATCAGGTCAACCCTTGGGCAACCCTGTCAGATGAACATTTACTAATTCTACAGAACAGATACTGTTGACGTATTACTCAGAACTTGATGTTAATAATTGAAACATAAAAATTAAATGAGGTCAAGATGTTTGACATACAAGTAGAATTCTCATGTCACAATGCTTAGGTCACAGTAAGAGTCAATTGGTCAATGACATTATTTACCTCATTCATTAAGAAGAACTGGAAACTAGTCTATAGACCATATATATTTGAAATAAATGGGGAATGTGTCCATGAGACACAGATGATGCCGCCGCTTGCATATAATGTTATAACGGGACAGAACTCAAGAATGGTTAAGTGACACTTCCCAAATTTGTACTTGATCTGAGTTTTGTGGTAATAAGCATTGTGTATAAGATTCATCATATTTGGTTGAGGCAAAATTAAGTTGGAGAACAGAAACAAAAAATTCAGCAATTTTTCCATTTGTAAAGGGGCATAACTCTAGAACTGTAAAAGTGACATCACCAAAATTCAAACTTGATCTGTGTTTTGTGGTAATAAGCATTGTGTATAAGTTTCATAACATTTGGTTGAGGCAAACTAAAGTTAGAGAACAGAAACGAAAAATTCAGCAATTTTTCCATTTGTAAAGGGGCATAACTAAAGAATGATAAAAGTGAGGTCACCAAAATTCAAATTTGATCTGTGTTTTGTGGTAATAAGCATTGTGTATAAGTTTAATAACATTTGGTTGAGGCAAACTAAAGAAAGAGAACAAAAACGAAAAAATTCAGCAATTTTTCCATTTGTAAAGGGGCATAACTCTAGAACGAAAAAAGTGACGCCACCAAAATTCAAACCTGATCTGTGTTTAGTGGTAATAAGCATTGTGTATAAGTTTCATAACATTTGGTTGAGGCAAACTAAAGTTAGAGAACGGAAACTAAAAATTCAGCATTTTTTTTTTCATTTGTAAAGAGGCATAACTCTAGAACGGTAAAAGTAACGCCACCAAATTTCAAACCTGATCTGTGTTTAGTGGTAATAAGCATTGTGTATAAGTTTCATAACATTTGATTGAGGCAAACTAAAGTTAGAGAACGGAAACTAAAAATTCAGCATTTTTTTTTTCATTTGTAAAGGGGTATAACTCTAGAACGGTAAAAGTGACGCCACCAAAATTCAAACCTGATCTGTATTTAGTGGTAATTAGCATTGTGCATAAGATTCATAACCTTTGGTTGAGGCAAACTTAAGTTCGAGAACGGAAACTAAAAATTTAGCAATTTTTCCAATTTTAAAGGGGCATAACTCTAGAACGGTAAAAAAGACGCCACCAAAATTCAAACTTGATAGGTGTTTTGTGGTAATAAGCATTATGCATAAGTTTCATAACATTTGGTTGAGTCAAACTAAAGTTGAGAGAACGGAAACCAATTTTGGGACGTATGGACGCACGTACAGACGGACATGGGTAAAACTTAATGCCCCCTCTGCTATGGCGGGGACATAAATGATTGTGTAATGTTCAACTTATTTATTTTTGTTTATGCAATCATTTTAATCATAGTTCAATTGGAAACTTCAGACTAATAATGGATTATCATGCTCTGTAATAACCAGATTCATACAGCTCTACTACCCTCTAATAACCAGATTCATCCAACTCTACTACCCTTTGAAATAACAATATTCGTCCAGCTCTACTACCCTCTGAAATAACCAGATTCATCCAGTTCTACTACCCTCTTAAATAACCAGATTCATCCACCTCTACTACCCTCTGAAATAACCAGATTTATCCAGCTCTACTACCTTCTGAAATAACCAAATTCATACAGCTCTACTACCCTCTGAAATAACAATATTCATTCAGCCTTAATACCCTCTGAAATAACAATATTCATCCAGCTCTACTACCCTCTAAAATGTCCAGATTCATTCAGCTCTACTTCCCTTTAAAATAATCAGATTTACCCAACTGTTGAAGCCTTCCCAACCAGAATAGCATCCCTAATTTTAACATTCTCATTTCTGCAGCATACTTTGCTCTATGATACAAAAATGGTTAGCATGACTACAATGGCAAATATACTTTCTTGAAAACATAAAATTTGTTTTGACCAAGTAATAATTTATCATGTAAACTCTAAAAGATCTTAATCCTTACCATACGGGGGCCGTAACATTACGGCCTCCACCCAAAATACTGTTTTTTGGCTCCAATTGCCATCCATACTTTTAGAGGTCAAATGTATATGTATTTCGAAATTGATGCATGATCCCTCAACCTAATGCTATTTATTGTCATGTTTCTTAGATTTAAGTTGCAGTTTGACCCTAAATACGAACTTCAAAAATTGAAATCTGATAAAACTGTTTTTTTTTTTTGGAGCGGTGTTCTTCCCTTCGGTGTCTGGAACACGCAGTACAAAGGCCAAAAATAGGATAAACCCACAGGCATATAACTACTGAGTGTGTTTATTATTGAAATACGCTTGGGGAATGACTACTTCCTGTTGCAGGTCCTGGTGAAGCCAAAAAATCGAGTAAAAACTGAAAATTCAGATTTTTGGTGAAAATGACCTTTTTTAGACTACCATACTCAGATCAGGTTCACTCCGAACTAAGCACGTATGGGGTCAATGTGTTCACTGGGTCCACTCTACATGCAGACTACAATGAGATACATCCATCAGCATCCCTTTGTCTTCCAGGTCAAGAAATATAGCGAAAATCAAAGTTGTTGCTTTTTGCAACTTAAACCAACTTTGGGGCAGCATCACACCCATCCACCCTGTCCCATGATCCCCTATCTTAGCTTTATTGATATCAATATGCATCAGCAGCGGGGTGTAAGCTTATTTGCATATAATTTGCATATTTTTGCAAATGAACTAAAATTAGACATTTTCTGAAAACTATTCAGCATGGGGAACATAAAATATGTTCTACAGTTTTCAAATGAAGAATAAGAGATAAAATCCAAACCTCGGAATCATTGAGCTCATTGTCCAGGAAATCAAAGCCTTTGATTGTCAGATTAATATCATTGACATTTGGGTCATTGTCACCTGCAAATATAACAAAACACCTCTGTAATAATTCAACTTTGCTTTCATTAAGTCTGGTTGTGTATCATGAATTATCAAAGCTTAATTATGTGTATAGTTACATCCACATCCTTTTGTCTCTGGTGGATAGTTGTCTCATAGGCAATCTGTCATTAAATGGAAGTTCCATCATAATATAAGATCTAAATGGAAGAAATATTCTGTAACATTTTTCTACTGGAATAAATATTACTGAATTTGTTCCTTATGGAATAAAGGGTATAAAACATTTGTTCCAGCAGGAACAGATATCATGGCATTGTTTATTGACAAAGTTTCCAGCAGAACTTTTGTTCGGCAGAACAAATAAAGGTTCACATATCATACTGCATCTCCTTATTTTCATAATTACAACAACTGGCAAAATTAAGCAGACAAGTTGGGAAAGGATTAAACTTAAAATATCTTTTTAGAATTTTAAAAGTCACAAGTACAGAATAAAGTTGATAGATTTGGTTTTAACTTTTCTGATTTATTTCCAAATTGGCTAATTATTTCTTATTCAAAGTCTGGAAAATAGGAAAAAATTCTCATACAATTCCATAATAGCAGGTGCACAACTTCAACGTGTTTGCAATCTTTTTCTGTGCAAATTTGTAGAACTTGGTTGAAAACTGTAGAGTTAAATTACTGGTATACAAATTATGTATCCACTTTTCAATGAACACCCGCCTTGTGCACCAAGCCACCTGACATCTACATCAGCTGGATAAGACCTGAACAGTTGGGCAAAAATGAACACAATATTCAAGCTTGATACAGGTCTGAATTTGGATTGTAATTAAATATTTGACACATTATAGGTATCTGACACAGAATAAATGTAGTCAAAGAACTTGAAAATGGTTATATGATTTGAATTTATATTCAATTGAAGATTTCTTGCTGTTGTGCAATACACTGTGCTGTTACGCAATACTTAGTAAATCTGTTTTCAGACTATATCCAAAGAATTAGCAAAATAAATTGTGACCCCCCCTCCAAAAAAAAATATTTGAAGAAATTTCCTTTTTGTAAAATGTGGAACAATTTAAGAGACATCCATACACTTAAACACAAGTTATTGTCTGAAAACTAGAGATACAGCTCTGAATTTGGATTGTGATTAAATATTTGACACAGCATAGGTTTCTGACACAGAATGAATGTGGTCTAAGAACTTAAAATTTTAAATTGGACATTCACCTATTATGGTCCAATATCCAAAATCTAAATACATGGTTAGATTCAGCATATCAAAGAACCCAAAGAGTTCAATTTTGATGAAATCAAACAAAGTTTAATTTTGGACACTTTTGACCTCAATGTGGACAAAATTGATAACAGGGCCCAAAATCAAAAATCTAAATACATGGTTAGATTCAGCATATCAAAGAACCCCATATATTCAATTTTGTTGAAATCAAACAAAGTTTAATTTTGGACCCCGATTTGGACCAACTTGAAAACTGGGCCCATAATCAAAAATTTAAAGACATGTTTAGACTCAGCATATCAAAGAACCCTAATAATTCAATTTTGTTAAAATCAAATTAAGTTTAATTTTGGACCCTTTGGACCTTAATGTAGACCAATTTGAAAACAGGACCAAAATTAAGAATCTAAATACATGGTTAGATTCAGCATATCAAAGAACCCCATATATTCAATTTTGTTGAAATCAAACAAAGTTTAATTTTGGACCCCAATTTGGACCAACTTGAAAACTGGGCCCATAATCAAAAATCTAAATACATGATTAGATTCAGCATATCAAAGAACCCTAAGAATTCAATTTTGTTAAAATCAAACTAAGTTTAATTTTGGACCCTTTGGACCTTAATGTATACCAATTTGAAAACGGGACCAAAATTAAGAATCTAAATACACGGTTAGATTCAGCATATCAAAGAACCCCATATATTCAATTTTGTTGAAATCAAACAAAGTTTAATTTTGGACCCTTTGGACCTCAATGTGGACCAATTTAAAAACGGGGCCCAATATCCAAAAACTTAATACACGGTTAGATTCAGCATAGTAAAGAACCCCAAGAATTCAAGAAGAAAACCCCATTGAAATTGGTCAAGAAATAAGCAATTTATACAAAGAATTTTCTTTTGCACAATACTGTGCAATTAAATATTTCTTGCAATTGCGCAATACTGTGCAATTGAATATTTCTTGCTATTGTGCAATATTGTACAATTGACAATTTCTTCCTATTGTGCAATATTGTGCTATTGGATATTTCTTGCTATTGTGCAATACTGTGCAATTGAAGATTTCTTGCTATTGCGCAATACTGTGCAATTGAAAATTTCTTATTATATAATAATTTACACATCCTGTTTGGTGTGTATCTCCTGCCATATCATTATTATTTGCTTTTAAATATAAATCAGAAATAACCAACTTAAATGGAAAATTTTAAAGAAAAAAAAAGGAAAAAGGAAGAAAAAGGGAAAAAAAATCCCCCAATTTTTGAACCCCTTATGATTCATCACCCCAAACTCAATCCCAGCCTTCAATGAGGTATGGTACCTTGCAGTACAATTTCAGAGAGATCCATACACTTAAACACAAGTTATTGTCTGAAACTTGAAAATTCTTATTTTGGCCCTTTTGGCCCCTAATTCCTAAACGTTTAGGCAATTACCCCAAAACTCAATTCCAGCTTTCCCTTTGTGATATGGAACCTTGTAGTACAATTTCAGAAAGATCCATACACTTACACACAAGTTATTGTCCTGAAACTAGAAAATGCTTATTTTTGCCCCTTTTGGCCCCTAATTCCTAAAATTTTGAGGCAATTACCCCAAAATCAATCCCAGCATTCCTTTGTGATATGGAACCTTGTGGTACAATGTCAGAGAGATCAATACACTTACACACAAGTTATTGTCTGGAAGTTACAAAATGCTTATTTTTGGCCCTTTTGGCCCTAATTCCTTAACTGTTGGTACCATAACCCCAAAATCAATCCCAACCTTCCTTTTGTGGTATTGAACCTTATGGTAAAATTTCCTAGAGATCCATTTACTTAAACTAAAGTTAGAGTGCGAAAACCAATGTGTCTTCGGACGACGACGACGACGCCGGACGAAAATGCATGTTTTGGCCCTTTTGGCCCCTAATCCCTGAACGGTTTGGGCAATTACCCCCAAAATGAATCCCAACCTTCTACTTGTGGTACTGAACCTTGTGGTAAAATTTTAGAGCAATCAAAATACTTATACACAAGTTATTGTCCTAAAACTAGAAAAATGCTTGTTTTGGGCCCCTTTTTGGGCCCTATTTCCTAAACAGTTGGGACCATCACCCCCATAAACAATCCCAATTTTGATTAAATTTCATAGAGATCCATACACTTAAACTAAAGTTATTGTCAGGAAACCAAATGTCTTCGGACGACGACGTGATAGCAATATATGAACGCAAATTTTTTGCAGTTGTATAAAAAGAAAATTCCACAAATGAAGGAAGCTGTTGGAAATCCTGGATGATTTGATTGGAAATCTGGATGATTTGATTAGACAGCCAAGAAAAGTGAATTAACAAAGGAAGGACAACTTCTAAACATAAGCAGGTCAAAGTCAGATTCACAATGCAGTTGTTCCAGAAACCAAATATAGTTGACCTTTTGCTTATAGTGTCTAAGATACAAGCATAACCACACAAACTAAACACTGGACAATGAACCATGAATATGAGGTCAATGACAACTGTCAACCAGAGACCAAATGACATAGATTGAAGCAACTATAGGTCAGCTAATGGACTTAAAAATTACAAAAAGAGTGCACACACTGAAATGTATTGCCTGCTTTACTAACCATGATTGATGTTATGTTAATAGTCCTAAAGATAAAGTTTTACTACAAGTATCACATAATCTCAACATAATCAAAGATCGATGAAAATGAGGTCAAGGTCATATAAACCAAGCCAGACAGACATGTACATCTTGTAACCATTCCATACACCAAATAACGTTGACTTATTGCTTATAGT
Organism: Mytilus coruscus; assembly: GCA_017311375.1. Classification (NCBI taxonomy): domain Eukaryota; kingdom Metazoa; phylum Mollusca; class Bivalvia; order Mytilida; family Mytilidae; genus Mytilus; species Mytilus coruscus. Next base: position 81,973,064 of record CM029597.1, read on the forward strand.
ATCTTGGAAGAGAACCTAACTACTGAAACTTAACATTGATCAATGAACCATAAAAATTGTTCCTTGATTCATATGAGGCTGACTTTATACAGGATCTTGTTAGGAAGAATCAAAAGAAGCTAGCATTAATTATCCTTTACCTTCACGTTCCGCTATATAGATCATGTCCTATTATTTAACAATTCAAAGTTTGGTGGCTATGTTGAACGCAACTACCCCATGGAACTTGAAATAAAGGATACAACAGATACAGTTAAGTCTGACTCATATCTTGACTTACATCTAGAAGTTAACAATGACGGTCGGTTGAGAACAAAACTTTACAACAAAAGAGATGATTTCAGTTTCCCAATTCTGAACTTTCCATTTCTAAATAGCAACATTCCAGCAACGCCTATATATGGAGTATATATCTCCCAGTTGATACAATATTCTAGAGCTTGCATTTCTTAGCATGATTTCCTTGATAGTGGGTTGCTGCTGTAACACAGAAGCTATTGAACCATTAATTCCAAGTGGTGAAGTTGAGATCATCCCTTCGAAAATTTTACTGACGCCATCACAAGTTGGTTGAAAGTTATGGAATATCTGTTTCACAGATGACAACTGATATGTTCCAATTGTCTTAACCACAATCCTGTCCTCTTTTTCTTGAACGTGACTTAGCGAATTAGACTTATCACAGGGTTTGTACTTACATGAGCAACATGTCCTGTTGCTCAATCTTTATTTTTGATGTTGTGTTTTGTGCACTGTTGATTTTTTTTTACCATTGCATTGTCAGTTTGTTTTTTCGATTTATAAATTTGAATATCCCTTTGGTTTCTTTTGCCTCTCTTTTAATACTATGTGATGGCAGTAGTTCTAAAGGATCTCTGGTCCAGGTGATCTAAATAGGAAAATGAGAATTTTACCCTCTGATTAACCCTTATTATTTAGTACAATACTTTAACATTTCATGACAAAACCTACTTGATCCAGCATCTGGTAGTGATGTTTCTTCGCCACTAGACACAACACTCTGTTGATGGTCCAAAGTATCACTCGACTGGCTAAATATTACCTGAAAAATCATAATTATTCAGAGAATATATTCTGAAATCAAATTCTCCATCCCATAATTCATATCTTAACTACCCAGTATTTAGAGTTTATGAAGCATTCTAGTGTATCTTGGCTACACTTTGGTCAGTTTATAAAACCAATAATTGGATATTATTTTGTGAACAAATTCTTGACATACTTTCATTTCATGACATCTTCTTTAGTCATGATTTCATCCTAAAGATTTTGTGTATTGTGTGTCCAAAATTTGGGAAAATCTTGTTTTTACAGTTCCTAAAATGCCTGATGATTTCAAGCATGCCTTCTAAAAATAGTATGCTTTGAATAAGGAAAGATTTTATTTTACGAAATAGTTCATTTTGAACTAAACAGACAGCCAAGGATGGGAAGCAAAAGCTGTTTCATTTTGATTTAAATTTGCTTTAAAATGGTTAAATAGTGTTAAACATGGGACAGCAATATTATAAATCTTTGCTTTAAACTGTCAATTTAAACCTTTTCTGTCCATTCCAAAAGCTTAGACAATTACAATAACAATTCTATTTATGTTACATTGTTACAATTAGCAGATATGATGAAATCAGGTAATGCATAATATCACCTATTGCACGGACACAGGGAATACCTCTGTACAAGAAGTTCTCAAAACTTGTTATAGCATGTAAGGTTACTGTGAAATAAAAGCTTATCAGAAGTTTATAATGACCTGTTTAATAATATGTAAATATATCCACTTGTTTTATTTATCAATTTTATTTTGTGGAGAAATTTACAAACCGCTTTTAACTTAAAATAGAATGCTACATATTTTTTTATTTTTCTTATTTTGCAACAGATACTGACAAACAGCACATTTGTTTTCAATTTAATTAATTCAATTAATTCAGTGTCAATTGTTTTTTCTTAAAACATAAAACCAACATAAATAAATTTATTGGAAATAAAAACATTTTTGTCTGTAAGTTCAGATAATCATTGAGGATAAAGTAAAATCTACTGTATAGTAATTTTATCTCGGGATTAGCCACCTGGGTTCTAGGGCAGTATTTTACATCATAAGTGTAGAAACTTTATCTCCCGCCTGAGGTCAAGGTCTGCATGATCAGTGTATGCTATGGTCAAATAAGGAGATGGATTAGCCAGTTATTGGAAGGGGCAATTAAGATCAGATTATTGCATGCAGTCATTCAGCTAATTTCTCTCAAAGAAGAAACATCGTTTATTTGAAACTTAGAAAATATTTTGTAACTTTTTGCAAAAAAAGGAAGATCGCTCTGTATAGCTGAAGATTAAATTGTGAGGTTGTAATTTTTTGCAAAAAGGAGGTTGACTTATTGTATGCAGATTTATGTGCAAGATTCAGAGAGCCGACTGCATTTAAAGACTTTTCCAGAGCTGATTTTCACCTACTTGTGAAATTTCAAAGATCTGAGGAAGGTCCATCTTTGTTGAAAGTACAGCTATATTTCAGGTAAAAGCGAACCTTAATCATTTTATTTATAACTTCAATTTTTGCCTTTGAACCATGGTCAGACATTTTTCTTCAAATTGGCGGCAATGATTTATCTGCCGAATCAAATCCTGCTAGATTAGCGAGAGATATAATAGTTTTTGCTGATTACATAATCAAATGCTATCATGTTCGTCACGTGATTATAGGTCAGTTGCTCCCGAGATACTCAGGGGGTTTGGAAGACAATTACAATAACAAGGTTATAGAGATAAACAAAGAGCTACGAAAAAAATGTGTATCAACGTTGGGATATTAGCTACTGGAAGCACAGGGGGTTTTGGAAAAAACACTCAAGCACTGTTATCAAATGACAAGGTGCATTTAAACGCTACAGGCATGGTCAAATATGCGAAGAGTGTTCGTGAAGCTGTAGGTAGTCCAGCTCGAAGTTAAATATTTATTTTATCACTTTTTACTGATATTGATGCAACTATCTACTATACAAAAATTTGATATGGAGGCTCTTGTCATGTGGTAACTTGACAAATATTATGGTTATATACTGAAAATATGGTACTCCATTACTACTTAATTTAATATATGTTTCCTCGGTCTTGCTTTGGTTTATTATGGTTGTGACACAAGAATGGTTGACATTACTAATGTCTTATATTATTACATGGTTCAGTAACATGTTATGTTTTACATGTGGATTAACTATTTAATCATTTTTCATGTACATACATGTGTATTGACGTTGGTTCAAGCAGAGGAACATACTATATGGTTTATTACCCTATATGGTTGTGTCACAATAGAGTAAATTGGTTGTAAATTTAATTTTACATGTTTTCTATACATATAATGGTTGTAGTTCTGGAGTTACTATATCAGTATATTTAATTTTTGTTTTAACATGTTTAATTCAATATTGGTTGAATCTATGTATTCATTTATACATGTATAGGCTTACAAATATGCCTAATATTTATTGGATCATTATTTTCCTCAATTGGTCACATTAAGAAAATATTGTACTAACAATTAAAATAGTATATATATATTTTTTTTTAATTATTTAAGTCAGAATGCCAAAGCAAAGAACAAAAAGGAAAGCTGCTCCCAGAAATTTGACTGAGGTGACAATTGGGGATGTTTTTGAGGTGGAGACTACTGCTTTGCCGACATTAAATAGACCAATGGCAAATAAACGAAGGAGTTCTAGACACAACCATAACGAGCTGATTTGCCGGACAATATTACTATGAGTTCTTTGAACAATAATCTTTAAACCAGTCCATCCGCAAATGACATTGCTGAAGCATTATTTGCAAAGTTGCACAGTTCCGGCATTCAACTAGTAAAGGACAATAACGTGATGCCGACCAGCGAGATTTCAACCATACTGAATCCTTCTTCACAAACTGGTCATGCAAGCACAGCACAGTCTATGCAGATTCCGGTAATTACAAGTATACCACCGTTGGCAACTGTACAACATGATAACAGTGATGACCATGACTCAACATTAGCAATACTTCAGCCACCCTTATCATCGAATCTGGATTATTTGAACTTTACCTTTTTGCTGCCATCTAATATTGAGGAAGATTCCTCAACTTTGTTTGAAAATTTTAATATCACTATTTCAAATAGGAAAAACAAAAGGGAGCTCCAATCAATTCATCAGCGGATGAATGCTTCTGACATATTTATGTCCACTTATTTAGTAAAGTCTTTGAATTCTGCTTTGGCCTTGATAAAGTATGGTTATACTATTCATGGTTTATGTAAATCTTTGGGGTTTCAAGCAGCTAAAACATATGATGAGAAATTTAGAAGGGTTACAAATTTTTTAATTTGAGATGGGATACCATAAATGACGAGTTAAGGAGGTCTGTATCTCTGACTGAATGGTCAAACAGTTCCAAGTCTCAGGATAGGAGCTCCTTTATGAAAACCTCTAAAAATACATTTCCAAGAAGGGTTCAACAACAATTTCAGTTCCCCATAGGCTATTGTTGGGCCTTCTGTAAGTCAGGGGAATGTACATCAAAAAACTGTAAACTCAGTGTGTCAATTGTAGCAATAAACATTGTACCCTCACTTGTCCAGAGGATCAAGTTAAACGAGCAACCTCTGCCAAACCTTCCTTCTCCGGTAAAAGTTCATGAATTGAATAAATATTTATCGGTGCACAATCAACATTTGAAAGAGAAACTGATACATGGTTTTACACATGGGTTTTCAATAAATTCTTTTTCAAGATCTGATTTAAATTTTCTTTGAAATCATAATAGCGCCAGAGAAAATCCAGTTGTTGTACAGGCAAAAATTGAAAAAGAATTAAAGATGGGGCGAATTAAAGGTCCCTTCAAAAATGCACCTTTCCCTAATTTTGTTTGTTCCCCTTTAGGGTTAGTTCCAAAGAAAGAGTCGAATTCGTTTAGATTAATTCATGATTTGTCCTACCCTTAAGGAAATTCAGTTAATTTCGGGTATTTCTCCAGGAATTTTTGACAGTGCAATACCAAAATATTGAGACAGTTATAGAATTAGTCCAGTTGTATGGTTCAGGGTGTCTAATGGCTAAAAGTGACATTAAGGACACATTTCGTTTAATTCCGATTTCAGAAAAGGATCATCATTTTTTAGGATTTCAGTGGGATAGTAAATTTTATTATGATGCATCCCTACCAATGGGGGCATCCTCGTCCTGTCAGTTATTTGAAGCTTTTTCAACGGCACTTCAATGGATTTTAAATGAGGAATTTCACATTCATGGGGTTATCTCACTTGCTTTATGATTTTTTCTTCGTAGGAAAATCTGGTACTAATAATTGTTTGACAGCATTGCACACTTTTATGAGCCTTGCTGAGAAAGTAGGGGTTCCCATAAAAATGGAAAAAAACACAACTCCCAACAACCTGTCTTGTAATATATGGAATTGAAATTGATTCCGTACAGATGGTTGCTCGTTTACCTGAGGAAAAAATTCAAATGATTTCTATTACTCAGTAAATACAAATGTAAACGTAGTGTAACTCTAAGAGAGTTACAGTCATTATTGGGTCTTCTGAATTTTGCCTGCAGGGTTATTGTTCCAGGTAGAGCTTTCTTGCGCAGATTATTTGATTTGACTATAGGTCATACATCTCCACATTATAGAATAAAGTTAAATTCTGAAGCAAGATTAGATATTAAATTATGGGATTTATTTATTAAGGATTTTATTGGTAAATCATGTTTTTTTATATACGAATGGGTTTCCTCAGATGTTTTGAAACTTCATTCAGATCCTGCTGGAACACATGGTGGGTATGCTGCTGGTTTGCAGGTGGTTGGTCACAGGAAATAAGAAATTTACCCATTACAATAAAAGAGCTTTTCCTGATTGTTTTGGTAATTGATATTTGGGGTGCTTTTTTAGCCAACCATAAAATTTTGTTTTTAACCGATAATGCAGCGGTTGCTGCAATTATAAATAAAACTTCTTCAAAAGAAAAGAATATTATGAAATTGGTCGGTAAATCGGTACTAGCTGCTTTAAATACAATATTCATTTTCAAGCTAAACATATTCCTGGAAAGACCAATGTAATTTGTGACCTGTTGTCTCGTTTTTCTTTTCAGAAAGTTCATCAGATAGCTCCATGGCTAAATCCTTCTCCTGTGTACATTCCACCTCAATTTTTGAATCTGTAACTGATCAACTCATTGATGCATCCTTATCTTCAAATACAGTTTCATCATATAACAGAATGTTAAATGTGTATCAAGAATTTTGTACAAAATTTTTTCGTGGTAGTCAATTACTTCCATCTACTCATGTCATGATCGATCATTTTATTTCGTATCTTTTTATTAAAAATTATCAACCCTCAACGATAGCTTCATACATTTCTGCAAAAAGCTATGTACACAAAATAAGATTTCTACAAGACCCGACAGGTACCTTTTTTATCAAAAATATGCTAAAAGGTTCCAAACAGTTACATAGTTCAGTTGAAACAAGGTTGCCTATAACCTACGATATTCTTAAGAAATTAATTCAATCTATTCCAAAAGTGATAGTAGGATATTATAATCAATTTCTTTTGAACGCTATGATGTCTTTGGCATATTTCTGCTTCTTAGGGATTGGAGAAATTGCTATTAAATGAGATAAGGAATTATTTAAAGTCACTCAGAGATCAGATGTGAGTTTCGAACAAGTGGACAATAATACGAGTTATATGACAGTTGTTTTGAAAAATTACAAAGACAGTAATATGCAACAAAAGACTTTATCAATTCCCATGGTTAAAGGAAATATATTGTCCTGTTACTGCTCTATTGGAGTATTCACAGTTGTGAAATCATAAACTAGGTCCTCTATTTAGATTTCAGTGTGGGAAGCCTGTTTCATCATTTTACTTTAATTCGGCTTTGAAAAGTTTATTATTGTTTGCTGGTTTGGATGCAAATGTTCATAAGGGTCACAGTTTTAGAATAGGGGCTGCAACTTCAGCAGCTGCCAGAGGAGTGACCTTAGCTATGATTCAAAACATGGGTATATGGAAGTCTAATGCCTTTCAGGATTATATAAGACTTGATAATTTTTGTATGTAAGTAAATAACCTTCTGTCCTCTTGGTAGTAAGTATTTGATTTTATTTTGTCGAACATTCTGGACTAACTAGTAGAGGTCAACATGGTTTGCTCTACAGTCTTTTGTACATTAAAGTATATTTGGGAAGAGGTCAACATGGCTTGCTCTACATTTGTTTTTCATTCAACATGTCCAATACATGGTGTTTTGTGAAATAATTTTATTTGTTTGTATTTCTTTTAATATTTTAGAATTTTTAAGTGAACATTTTCACATGACTATTATTACCCATTTGTTTTTATTTTCACATGTATTTTCCTCTATATGGACGGTAGAGGTCAACATGGCTTGCTTTGCATTTTAGTAGTCAGAAATGGCTTATTTTCCTTAGCTTTATATACTGTACAATTTTGAACAAGTCATATTTGTCTTCCCTAGTTCTGGACCTCTTTACATCATAAGTGTAGAAACTTTATCTCCCGCCTGATAAATTTTGAATAAATGACATTTTGCTCAACTTGAGTTTAATATTAACAGCAAACTCAGCTCAGCCTCCCTATCTATAGGTTTGTTGAACATCATCTTGAGGAACCTTGGCTGTCAAAAATAAGATTTTAACTGATAAGGTGGTTTAGCTGTTAAACACTAACTATATATAATAGGAACAAGAATGCAGAAGTTGTTGTGCTAAGCATACCCCAACTCGTTATTCAAAGGATCTGAAAAGTGTACACATATTACAACTCATCACTGTCAAGCTTTTGACTAAATTTGAAATCATTCTGTTAAGTTGTTTTAAAAAAAAATTTGTTGGACAAATGACCATGGCAAGACAGCCAAAACGGAAGAAGAACTAACAGAAAGAAAAATGAGGCAATATATAGCCCCTTCTATAAGGAGTAATACCACCATTGTTTTACCCTTATTAGTATTTGTTAAATTGGCACTTTTCAAAAAATTGTGCTGAATTTATCTTTGTTTCAAACAAAGAAATACTTGGCATGAGTAAAGTTTTATCCTGTCCAGTTCTCCATACAAAACTTCACATAACATGTCATTGCATATAAGATAATAACCATCACTAGAAGTTAACCAATCAAATTTCAGCCCTTTTTTTCCTGTTTACATGCTTTAGTAACCATGCAGCCTCAAGTTTCCAAAATATTTTATAGAAACACCAAATAAAAAAAGAATTGTCCTTTGAAACACACAAGATATATGTTTTTGACTCAGAAATTTTTTATTGCAATGAAATGTATGATTAATTTCATACAACTGTCAAATTCAAGGGAATATTTTTTTTCAACCCTTTTTCGTATGAAACCAGATGTGACGTACTATGATTTGGTGGTATTATACCTGTAAGAGTGGGTATAACTACATAGGATTACAGGAACAAAAGTAAATGCAATTAAAAAGAAAACACTACAACCTAAATCTAAACAGCCTTATGATACAGTATCACAATTATCCAACTGAAATTCATTACCCAGAAAGATGATTATAAAATTGCAGGATCACAAATATTCCTTGCTGCTTTTTTATTGCTTGCACAAATGCCATTGGTTATCATTCATCTGATTACAGATCATGGTGGCTATACTATTAAGTCACTTATTACCTGCACTCTTTTGCCACTAATTCATGGCACAATTTACCATTCTTATTACCTGCCCTCTTTTGCCACTAATTCATGGCACTATTTACCATTTATTCATTGCACTTATTTGTCACTTATTCACTGCACTCTTCAGACACTTTTTGCTGCACTCTTTTGCAACTTATTCACAGTTTTCTTTTGCCACTAATTCACTGCACTCTTTTGTTACTTATTCACTGCACTCTTTTGTTACTTATTCACTGCACTATTGTGTTACTTATTAACTGAACTCTTTATCTTCTTATTTGCTGCACCCTTTAGTCACTTATTCACTGCACTCTTATGTTATTTATTCACTGCACTCTTATGTTACTTATTCATTGCACTCTCTTGTTACTTATTCACTGCACTCTTGTGTTACTTTCACACTTCACTCTTATGTTACTTATTCACTGCATTCTTGTGTTACTTATACACTGCATTGTTGTATTACTTATAAACTGCACTCTTGTGTTACTTATTCACCGCACACTTGTGTTACTTATTCACTGCACTTTTGTTACTTATTCACTGCACTCTTTTGTAATTTTCACTGCACTCATTCACTTCTTTCACCACTCAATCGCTGCACTCTTTCACCACTTGAAATTATAAATTTAACTCACTTTAGCAGCATATTCAAACTTCACTTGCATATTGAGTAGACATTTCTTAACTCATGATATTCATGAGCTTGCAGCTGCTACTCAGACTTTGTAAAACGTCATCGGTGTCTGAGCAAAAATTAATGAGCCAGGGTTTTGTCAAAGAAAATCTCGTCCTTTTCTCAAAAAAGTTCATCGGAAAGTACCAAGACCTAATAGATAAATATTCAGTGTCTACTTCACAAATAATACAAGATGGTCTTGATTTATAGATTCTAGGTGCTGAAGTTGTGTATCTTTTATTTCAATTTAGTTTCCCCATTTTTTGTCTTCATGCTATTATGTTTCTTTTGGTCGTATGACTTTTGATGTGACTCAGTATTTATGCATCCCGCCATTGTGTTTTTGAATTCATAACTTTGGGCATTCCTGGTGCAGGTTGGTCCTGAGGTGCAATTTGGACACAAAAGGTTGTTACAGTGTTGTTTCTATTTTGTTTACCTTAATATTTATATTTACTTAATTTTTACTTTATCGAGAAAGTGTATACTATATACAGTATGTACTATCAACGACAAAATTTTTTGTTGTTGTTAATGTCATTGTCAAATATACGTCACTGATGAGTCTTTTGTAGACAAACCATGCGTCTGGGGTACAAAATTTTAATCCTGGCGTCTTTGATGAGTTTATAACTATCTACTACATTTTTGTTGGTGTCTTTGTTAGATTAATTTGTATGTTTGTTTGAATTTTTTAGTCAGTTGTAGGTCTGTGATGTATGTTTACACAGTTTTGGCTGCTGGATCCCAATTATTGTCAAATAACCTATTATGTCTGTCTGGGTTGCTTACCCGATTTTGTCAATAAAACGGAACTATAAACAACTGTCTTACAAGTAGGAGGTTTAGCTAGCTATAAAACCAGGTTTAACCCACTATTTTCTTCCGAAAATGCCTGTACCAAGTCAGGAATATGGCAGCTGTTTTGCACTTGTTCTGTTGATTGAAATCCAGCGTTTGATTTTGTCAGTTTTTATGGACTTCACCTTTTTAAATTTGCCTTGGAGTTTGGTATTTTTGTTCTACTTTTTTATTTGCAACTCTCTTCAGCCACTCAATCACTAAACTGTTTTGTCACTTATTCATTGTTTCCTTTCACAATTCATTCACTGCAAGCTATTGCCACAATCTATATACAATACAGATTCTGTGTCTGTTCTGGTAATTACATAAGCCAATGAAATTTCAGCCTTCAAATTTTCGAAGGTGTGTATCGTTACAACAAAACCAAAGGATCCCTAAAGGTTTTTTACAACAGAGTAGAATTGAGCATTGTCAGATCCTTAGGATCTGTATTTTAATCAGATTGGCTTTTGCCACTTATTCACTGCTCTCTTTTGTTGCTCATTAGCTACACTCTTCAACAACTCATTACCATGGTAACTTACAGAAGTTTCTTTGGTCTGCTATCAATTTGACAGATTTCATGTGATCTCACATAATATCTGTAAATTAATTATGAACATGGAAACGTGTTCAATCTTATCTGAACTTTTAACTCTTCTTTTCAATATACTGTATAACACATATAAAATAAATATCTGTTTTCGCAAAATATGAAAAAATCTTAGGAATGTTAATCATTTTATGGGCAAATGAATTATAGTTTGATATGTTTAGCATAACATTTACAGACTATGCTTAGTTAAATGGTAATTTAAAAGTTGACTTTTTTGCATCAACCAAAAGAGATTAAAATTACAGTTGCAGTGTTTCCTCTGTAAACACAAAATAGTATCAGTTTTGAGGTTAGCTAAATGAAGCACCAGGTTTTACCGTGGAATTCAGGAAGGTAGTCTACCTTTTACCAAAAATTACCTTGGTAATCATTGTATCCTACCATGGAAGCATAAAAAATATAGTCACATTAAAGTTTAATATATTGTTTTAAAATCTTTATTAATAATGTATCAGTATCAATGGCCTAGGATTTTTTTCAATTACAGCATAATAGCAGTTATCATTGTGCATACCCATTTTTTATATTATCCAGCTTTACTGGTTATAAATGAATCTTTTGTTGAAGGTATTGGAGATCTCAGGTTTCACAAAACTTATTATTGATACCTGATAATGAATTAATGTCAAAGGAATCCTGGCAGATGTCTAATAACACAACAAATATAATTGACCTACATAATTTATAGTAGGGTAACTGTAAATCTGAGAAATCTGAACCTTTATCAATGAACCATGAAAATTAGGTCAAGGTCAAGTGAACCATGTAAGAAACGCATACATTCCTTACAATCATTCCATATAGCATTATAGTTGACCTAAGACTACAGTAACTGAAGAAATTACCTTGTCATGAAAACGTTTCTTTGAACATGTACAGTGAACCATGAAATGTGCCTCAAATAAAGGTGAAATTAAATACTGTGGATTCATTATTATTTGTAGGATACCATTTTCATGGATTCAGTGAACCAACAACTTAGATGTTCACGAATTGCAAATTTTCTATAAATTTGTAAGCAGCTTTTGGCAAAACCATGAAATTAAATATCCATGGAAATGCAAGTTTTCCGCAATCCACTGAAATTGGTACCCAAAAAATAAATGAATCCACAGTATGTCAGATGAACATGTACACTTTATAAGAAATCTATATACCAAATATGTCTTACCTAAAACTAAGTGACTTCTCCGACATCTATTTGACAATAAAGTTTTCCTCCCCAAAAGAAGAAAATTATGCTAATCAAATTTCTACGTCCCTATATTTTACAAATTACACTCAAATACTGCTACATGTAACTATCATTTTGCCAATGGAAGTGTTGAGCTTAAATCAATTGGGATCTCCCTTCCCTTATATGTACAATATGTCCAAACCTTGTTCAAATTCCATGAAAGGTCCTCGAGTTATCATCATGATCATAGGGAAACCTGTTTTCTGTTCTTAATTTGTTTTTTCAATAACTATGGCCTTTATATACTAATGTTAAAATCTAAAGGTATCATCTGCTCACTAAATGTGACCATATATTAGTCATTTTAGTCTTAGATACATGATTTATTTTATTAGTTGTTATTGGCTTTGAACTAGCTGTTAGTAACTGCGAGTACTCTCAGATCTGTACCTTGTGTGTCTTTTTTGTTGTGAGGGATGTAACACCACTGACCCAGGTTTGGGGAGGGTTGAGGGCTCACAAACATGTTTAACCCTGCCAAATCCTGTATGTGATTGTTCCAAGTCAGGAGCCTGTAGTTCAATGGTTGTTGTTGGTTCATGTCTGTCATATTTGGTTTTTTCGTAAATTGTTTTGTTATAAATTAGGCCGTTAGTTTTACTCAAATGAATTGTTTCATATTATTCATGGATGGGCCTTTTATAGTCAACTATAAGGCATAGGTTTTTTTCTCATTGTTTCTCATTGTCACAGTTGCCTATAATTGCTTACATCTACTTCATTTGAACTTTGGTGGATAGTTGTTTCATTGGCAATCATACCACATCTCCTTATTTTCATATATACACAAGTTTGGTTAAAATATGACCCTTAACTAGGAAGCAATTATCATAAAATCAATGGAGTTCTCAATTTAAAGGGGACCATCGATGGATGTTTTGTAGCAATCCCATATAAGGTTCCCCTAGCCATAATCAGAAACCACTTTTCTGGGGGTTTTTTCAGTCTATTTTTAGTTACTATGACCTTGACCTTAAAATGTATAGGGATCTCCCATCCATTTATATGTGACAATATACTGAAGTATGGTTCCATTCCCATATAACATACCTGTCAACCTCTGAAAGTGAAAAAGCAGGTCATGACCTGCATTGGGTAAAAAAATATCAGGTCATAATGTGTACAAAACTTTTTTCAGCTGAATTTTACATATGTTTTTCATATTTACTTTATAAGAGTAAAGTAATTAAAATTTGTTGTATGATTTATCATTTAAAAATATTGAATAAAGGCATACTTTTGGCACATTGTTGCAACATACTATTAGGTCGAATGTTTTAGTAATTCATCAAATAACTAATTCAAACCTCTTCTTGTATTATGACAATTCTATTATATACATTTAGTTCAGAAGTTTCATATTGTTGAGTCTTGATACAGTTGAGGGTTTCTATTTAGATAGTTATAGTTAAGAGTTGTTCCCCTTATATAGATTTTTTCAGAGATCCATGACAGTTTTAGTTCATACAGGACCAGCCTGAGGGATGTAAAAATTGTTATGTCATTTATGAATACTGGTTGAGAATATATTCTTATAAATGGATAGTGTTTTCCCTTGATTCCCAGGTGCTCCTATTACAGGAACAATATACAGGAGAATAAGAAGAAATGCATTTTTGTCCTGTCAGTTTTTGCACATGGATTGAAGGGGGATTTAGGCATATTTTTACATTTTAAGTCGTTTAATTCAGGTTTGGAATTACTATTATGAACAATTTAGCATTTTGAGATTAGTATTGTTTGAAAACGTAATTTACTTATGCACTTGTCATAGATTATTGAATTTTGCCTACGCCGATTTTAAGACTTTCTTGGCTATTTCCTTTGAAATTGACACCTCTGTCAGCAAAAATTAATGAGACAATTAGCAAATTAGTGACTTGCACATCAATGTAGTGACAAACTTTTGTTTGGCAGTTGTTGAACAATTTTGAACAGTAAATTTAGTTCAAATTGAGCGCCAAATTTTAAAGTATTTCAAGAAAAATTTTTAAATAAGAACTCAAGTCTCATGGAACTAGAATATGGGTGAAAACATGTTTGATACTGAAATCCCAGGTTATTTGATGACCCTTATGGGTCATTATGGGTCATTTACAAATCTCAGGTGAGCTAGTAATATCCTGGGTCACACCTACAAAATACGGGTCAGTTGACAGATATGACAAGTTTTAAGTTACAATCTGGAAATGACTTTTCTGCCCTAATTTTAGTATATACTTAGCAACTTTGACCTTGACCTTAAAATGTTGACCTCAAAATCATAATTTACACTATATATCCATTAAGGTAGCAATAAAATATAAGAGTATTTGAGACAGACTGAGGGATTGATGGCAGACGGGTAAAAATAAAATTAAATAGTATATATCTCATAAAAAGCAACTTCAAAACATTTTAGTGAAAACACAAAGATTTTACTCACATACCAACAAAATAGTTTACCCAATTTTCTCTCGGTTCTCATACAAATACTTATTTTGTTCTTGTATGTGCTCAATTTTCCTTACTCTCAAATATGTACATGATGTATTTGAAAATTAAGTGCTGAAATCAGAGTTAATAATTTAAAATAATTATATCTTCTAAACATGTGCCTTCCAACAACATTTTGTTAACTACGAGTATTTAGTTACAAGTGTGAACATCTCCTCATTCAATATTTGTCTCTACTAACAAAAATATAACTTACAGATGGACTCTTTGGTAATTTCTTCTGTCCATAACATGTCAATAAGTCTGCAAGCCTTTCTCTTGCTCTGGTCTTAAAAATATAATAACCATGTAACAGAAACTATTCATATATTTATCAATATTTCTTACTAATAGTTATAAATAAAAAAAATGTGTTGAAATGAAAATTATGCAGGGAAAAATGCACTTCCACAGTAATTTTCAAATGTTTTATGTGGAAAGAATAAAAACCTCTAACAAGAATATTTCATTATCAGCTTTGTTTCTTCATTATGAAATGATTTCAATGTTAGAGATGCTCATCTAGATATTTGAGAAAAATAAAGTATGCAGAAGTACATGAATCATTAATCAATATTTTAATTATACAAAATGAAAACTATAAATAATGAATGAGAAATTTTCCTATCAAAGAATTTCCATTCATTATACCTGTACTGAGTTCGATTCAGAATGGCCAAGTAACTAATCGTCAATCCTCTAAGGAAAAGATTGAATGTAAAACAATGTTTGGTGTTCGAAATGTAACCTTTACTTCATTTATTCAATGGTGAATACAATATGGGAAGAACACAAACTTTATTTTCTAAATAAGTGAGTAATACAAACTGCTGTAGTAAAAAAATAATTAATCTAAAACTGGGGGTAAATAAAAACATATAAAATTTGAATGTATATGTAACTGAAAGAGTATATGCAGGATACTTTCACAGGATACATCAAGTCCAATATTCTACATGTTTTTTTTTTGGTGCTTTTGAAGTGGTTATACAAGTCTGGCTTCTTAATTTGCCACATATTAACATGATGGGCCACAAAAGTGCCAACAGTTTTAGAAAGATATCAAAGGAACTAATTAAGACTAAATGAAAGTGTAAAAAGATGTAAGAGATAAATTAGTCCTGGTAAAATGTGTCCGAGCGAACACATATTACTAGTATAAAAAGTCCATGGTTACAGAATTTACTAGTATTTTTTGTCCGTTGTCAGTAATTCATGTCCCCAGACTAATTTTCCTAGGAATTCACGTCCATGTCATTAATATTCCTACGTAAAAACGTCCATGTCCTTTATTTTACTAGGAAAATTTGTAATGAAAGAAATCATTTACATGTAAACAATGGAATTTTTAATTGTTATGTTTTAATATTGTTTAACAGTTGTGCATTAATCATTTAATAAAATTTATGTCCATGTCATTAATATTCCTAGGTGATCATAATTTTACTAGAATAGCAAGCCCTTTTCCTAGGAAAATAAGTGCCAGACATATTTTACGAGCTATAGACTTATTTTCATAGGAAAATTTATCCTGGGACTTACATTCTTAGTAAAATTATGGTCATGGACTTGAATACCTAGGAAAAAAAGTCTGGCGGACAAATTTTACTACCAGACAAAATTTACTCTTACAAAGACACAGTGATTCTTTTCAGGAAAAAATTCCCCAAGTAAAAATACTCGTCGTCTTGAACAATTCATTTTTAAAATATTATTCATCATGGATGTGTTACACTTAAAAATAAAGTTAGAGATGTAACTGGATAATTCCTCTTTTTTTCCTTCTATCTGTTACTTAATGTTTTATGTCTTTTGATCTGCACTATACAAAATGTCTAATATTTCCAACTATAATGTATTTATTATAATTATGATATTTCATATCTTACATGTATTATTAAAATTAATTACTTTATTTTTATCAATAGTACCGCTTAAGTCGATGCTAGGGGCCGTCTTGACCTTGTTGTAGGGTATGAATGATTTGTTCATTGTTGAAGACCCTACATCAACTGTCAAGATGAAGAACAGGAATAAAAGCCCTGTTCATTGATAATTTTCTATGTTTTCTATGTATTGTGTGCGATTTTGTCCCATGTACATTTACTCCATATCCTTTCATTTTCTATTGATTCTAGAGTTTGTCTCTAGTGCTGTGTGGAGGCAGTAGAACGTTTCCCGTGCTTGAGGTGTATGCTCTTATAATATTTACAGTTATGGTGTGCTTGTTCGTGTGAGAATTTCTCATATTAATACACCGTCAAAATTTCATGTTTGGTTAAATTTCTTCAAAATACTGGTCTGGTCATCTGTTTTGTATATTGCCCTTTCATACTATTTTAAAATGCTAGGTTTTCTTACATATATTTCGATGTGCCCGTGCTGTCTATCATTTGTTGTTTAGTTTTATATGTATTGTCTATCATTTGTTGTTTCGAAATTATTGGTCTTTTGTTGGGCAATGTATGACAAATATATGTTCAAAAACCTCGCCCGTAATTATAAATTATGTAATTCATTGACCGCTCCCGACATGTGTAACTTCAAGGCATATTTTAGCGGCGATCGATGTCTTTCAAAATTACTTTATTTTTATCAATAGTACCGCTTAAGTCGACGCTAGGGGCCGTCTTGACCTTGTTGTAGGGTATGAATGATTTGTTCATTGTTGAAGACCCTACATCAACTGTCAAGATGAAGAACAGGAATAAAAGCCCTGTTCATTGATAATTTTCTATGTTTTCTATGTATTGTGTGCGATTTTGTCCCATGTACATTTACTCCATATCCTTTCATTTTCTAATGATCTAATAATTAAATTGATTTATTGCATTGAAAATACATTTATTTGTTTTATTGTTTTAAATGTACAGTCCATTATTTACGGTTTGCCATCTTTACATAACCATATGTTTTAACAGACAAAAGAATAGCTTTGAAGGGCCTCATGGACTTTGGTCTTATATAAACACATGTTCCTGCTCAAGTTTCATTCCACAACGTATTTTTCAGATTGCATGGTGAACAGATTCAAAAGTATTGAATGTTCCAATTAGATTGTCATGTATCATCAAAAATCTCAGAAGTTTCAACATTCATCGGCAGATGCAATGAAAACCAAAAATTCAAGGAATTTGCAGTAATAAATGAAGAAAAATATGTCTATCGTCATGGCATTCAGTTTAATATGGAAAGTGTGTTGGATGTCATCATCAACATGATTCAATTGATTCATTGAGCTGTTATGGATCTGCCCAGCAGCTAGAAATTGTTTTGCATTCACTGTTGAATTTCTCTTCAGTGATCATTTGTCATCAAGTTTTAACTTGGCCAGTTTGTTGATGTTGGTTGTTTTTTGGTTTATATTGTTGAATAAATGCCATGACAAATAATTGGTCAAATTTCAAATTTTCAATTTGTTTGTTGTTTATATTATTCTTATGAAGGAAGGAAACAAAACAAATCTGTAGTAGTATATTCATTGCGCACATTGAATATGCAATAAACTGAATGTATGTCATGTATATGTTTTAATTGTTGGAAATTTAAAAATAAATAAAGAACAGTATCTCCTCCTTCTGAGTGGGGATATAATAAAGTGTGCAATAAAGTGATATGTTGTTTGCTGCAATTAACATGTAGAAAAGAATGGTCTACCATTTTCAGTCACAAGAGAGTTTGTTTTTGTTTGATTTAATCATTTATAAACCTGAGAAGCTTGTGGTCTTTTCCAGTTAGATTCAATATCAATGTGACTGGACCCCTTTCTGGCAGGAGACAAAGGGGGAACTGATCCCTCATGAACTGTTTCTTGAAGGTTGACATATTTCTGTCCAATTATTGGAACATTAGCAAGATCAACAGTGAAATCCAATGTCCTTCCTAAAATAAAAGTTAATGTCCCAAACATTTTGTATATAATTATTTCACATTTTGACGATGAGGATATTTTGAGTTTACCAGTACAAACTGCATGCTCCAAGAAAGAAACACTGAACAAATGAAATTTTATCTTGGACAAAAGAAAAGATATGAAGGGGGCAATCAGAAACAAGAAGTAAAAGAAAGACAGACAAAATCATGACCAAAAGAAAAAAAAAAAACTGCTGACACACTGATATGTATCGCATTTTGTACGGTTGATAGTATAATACAAATGTTGAAATTAAAATGGCAACATTTAAACATGTAAACTATGGTGACCTATAGTTGTTAACTTCTATGTCCTTTGGTCTCTGGTGCAGATTTGTCTCATTGGCAATCAAAACACATCTTCTTATTTTTATATATGCAAATCATTAAAAGTTAATGAACTATGACTGAAGGGACAGGACCAAAAAATCTCTATGGAAATGAGATGTGCTAATGCTAATACATCTGCATACAAAATATCACTGACCTACCACTAATGGTTCCCTTAAACTGACCTAATCACAAACTAATACATGTTAACTAAGCAAAAGTTCAGTCAATAGACCATGACTGAGGGGGTAGGACCAATAATCTCCATGGAAATGAGATGTGCCAATGGTCATACAACTGCATACCAAATATATTTGATCTGCCCCTAAAGGTTCCCCTTAAACTGACCTAATCACAAACTAATACATATAAACTAAGCAAAAGTTTCAAAGTCAATCGACCATGACTGAGGGGGCGGGGCCAAATAATCTCCATGGAAATGAGATGTGCCAATGAATATACAACTGCATACCAAATATCATTGACCTACAACTAGCGGTTCCCCATAAACTGACCTAATCACAAACTGATACCTTATTGACCGCTGCTGCTGCTGCTGACGGCGGAAACAGCATGCCTTTTTCGACTTCATCAACTAGAGACAACAACCATAACAACAGTCCACAGAAAACTAATATTGAGCATCACAACCCCAAAAATTTGGGGATTGAAGAGCCAGGTTCTCCTGATGATGAGTAATTTCTGCTTCACTCATGGCACTCATGGTGTTCTCAAGACACATGTAAATCCTGTAATAAGTTTCATTCTATGATCACAAAAAGGACATGATTGTAACTCCATGAATGGAACATATCAATGGTCATCTGTGACTTAGTAATCTCAGGTTCTATGGAAGTGTAAGAAGTTCCTGCTAAACTTAAGGCACCTATCATGTTGTTCATGAAAACTAAAAATTTGTTGATGTGTATTCAGTATTATCATAGATAAGTAAAGAAGAATGAGATTGTTTATTCTACTGCAAATAAACATCACTGTCACACATATTACACATTTGTCAACTAAGTCATGGTGGTGTCTATGAAATTTTTAATGAAATGACTACAAATTAATCATTGAGGACATTTGTAAGCAGAACCATTCCATTAAGGATAATTTTCAGAGGAAACTCAGCTCCTGGAATATATTAACAATGGGAGATATACACGCTATGTGCAGGAGATAGTTGAATGTTACTCCATAACTAGAGGTGCCTAGGAGCATAGAATTGCTAACTTGAATGCTTAGTCGATTTATATATAAAACACCAACCAGTATATTTATATAATCAATATGTAGTTTGTTAGGTCTCAGTTCTTCGTTGGTCAAAATTCAATTATTATGTCAAATTTTACTGCTTTCCTCTGAATTTGACATTGTAATGTCATGAAACAATAGGCTCCAAAGAGCCTGTGTCAATCAGCTAGGTCTATGTGCAATATCAACAATGGGTAGTGTCCAACATAGTTAACTTGAATAGAATTTAGGACAAACATCTATTTGTTGATCTTGTATTGCAGATCATCTTTTTCTGTTTACAGTTTCTCTCTAACTTCTTTAGTTTTTGCCCAAAACAAAAAAAAAAAGCTTCACTGAGCGCAGCCTGATACGACCACAGAGGTAGAACCCTGAACAGTTGAGGCAAATTTGGATACAATATTCAAGCTTGATACTGTCGGAATTTGGATTGTGATCAAATTTTTGACATAATATAGGTTTCTGACACAAAATAAATGTGGTCAAAGATCTTACAAATCTATTGCACAATACTGTGCAATTAAAGATTTCTTCTTGAAACTTTTCAAAAATTCGAAATTTGAAAAATTTTGAAAAAAAAATATGAATCCCTTAAAAAAATTGTAAACAAAAAATCCCCCCCTTTCAACTTATTGAAACCCCCCTTGGAGCAATAACCCTAAAACTCAATCCCAGCCTTTCCTTTGTAGTATGGAACCTTGTAGTACAATTTCAGAGAGATCCATACACTTAAACACAAGTTATTGTCTGGAAACTAGAAAAAAGCTTCTTTTTGGCCCTTTTTTGGCTCCTAATTCCTACATGTTTGGGGCAATTAACCCCAAACTCAATCCCAGCCTTCCCTTTGTTAAATAGAACCTTGTGGTACAATGTCAGAGAGATCCATACACTTACACACAAGTTATTGTCTGGAAACTAGAAAAATGCTTGTTTTTTGGCCCCTTTTTGGCCCTTTATTCCTAAACTGTTGGCCCCATATCCCGTAAAATGAATCCCAACCTTCTAATTGTAGTATTAAACATTGTGTTACAATTTCAGAGCAATCGAAATACTTATACACAAGTTATTATCCTGAAACTAGAAAAATACTTGTTTTGGGCCCCTTTTGGGCCCCTTATTCCTAAAAGGTTGGAACCACCATCCCCAAAATCAATCCCAACCTTCATTTTGTGGTATTGTACCTTCTTAAAAAATTTCATAGAGATCCATTCATTTAAACTAAAGTTATTGTCCGGAAACCAATGTGTCTTCGGACGACGACAACGACATCATACCATTATACGATCCCAAAAATTTTTTTGCGGTCGTATAAAAAAGTCATTTAAGGGCAATCATTCCTATAAAAGGTCTACTAACAATTTTGTCAAAATTTATATTTTTTTGTAGATCTTTTCTGACTGATCATTTTTGCTATTGAAAGAGTCTTCTATTTTTTTTTTTATAGTTTTCAAGATAATAAGGAAAAATGCAAAAATTGGATAAAAACATCATTAAAGAGTAAGAACTCTAATAAGGAGTGGACTTACAATTACATCCATGTTGACTTATTTGTAGATCCTCTCTTGCTGATCATTTTTGCTATTCAAAGTGTCTATCTGTTTATTATAGTTTTTTTTTCAAAGATAATAGGCAAAAACACTAAAAGTTGTTAAAAATCCTCATTAAAGAGTAATAATTTCAATAAGGAACCGACTGACATTTAAGGCCATAAGTCTTGTTCAAAGATTTTGTCTTGCTGATCAATTTTGCTATTTAAAGTTACTTTCTATCTATTATAGTTTGTAAGACATAAGGCAAAAACACAAAAAAATGGTAAAAATTGTCTGACATTAAAGGGCAATACCTCCAATAGAGTCGCATACAATTACGCCGAAATTAACTTATTCGTAGATCTTGTTTTGGTTAACATTTCTGCTAATAAAGTTTCTCTCTATCTATTATAGTTTTCAAGATAATAAGCAAAACTGAAAAAAATGGTAAAATTTGTCTTTTAAGGGCAATAACTCCTATAAGTAGTCGTCTGATGGTTTTGTAAATGGACAAGAGGTAGATAAAAAAAATTCTGATAATTTACTCTATTTATAGCTGTTTACAAGATAATAGACAAAACTTGCATTTTACCCCCCAGCCAGACATTTTTTTCCTATCCCGATTCTTATTCCCATGACCATCAGACACTATAATAGTAAATCCCAATATCATCACAAATGACTCATACACATTTTCTTCTTTTCTTCAAAAGAGAAAAAAAAGGCTTTTCAATTATTTGTGCTCAAACTGAAATGTAATTTCTTTAAAATATGTAACAGTTTTAATCAACAAACCAGGTAATTCTTTCTTTACAAAGATTTCTGTCTCCGCAAATGAAGTATGAGAGACATAAGTGCTCATTTCACCAATTCCTAGATTTGGTGGGGCTGCAGCAAGAGTTGACGATCGTGTCACTGCCAATTTTAGAATCTTCAAAGCATCTTTCCAATGGGAAGTCTGAAAAAACAACAACAAAAAACATTTGTCTGCTTGAGTATTTTCTCGATAAACCAGTGAATATTTTGATGCCATTGAAAATAAACCTTTGTCTAAACTGGAACTGTGTGCATAGTATATTCACATAATCCTAGAAGCTAAATTCATAGGAAATTTTTGAGGTATTTCATTATGAGTGTTCATTACTGAAATGTAAGAGCTTCAGTCCTTTCAAAAACTATGAGTTTGACTCATAATGAGATGCAAGTAATCGCCTTTTCCTCGTTAGTACCATTACAGTCCAGTAGTAATGCCTGTACCAAGTCAGCAATATCACAGTTGTTATCCATTCCTTTGATGTGTTTGAGCTTTTGATTTTGCCATTTGATTAGGGACTTTCCTTTTTGAATTTTCCTCGAGGTTCAGTATTTTTGTGATTTTACTTTTTAAAGCAATACAGAGGAATAGTGAGAAGTTATTTCTTTCAATTATAAACACTTCCCGATTCCTAATAAACTATGATTATACTGGAAGTTATATCAAAGATGGTAAACGGACAAGCTTCACTTTTGGCAAATATTGCCTTGAATTTCAACTTTATCATAAAAAATATCAAAAAGGCCACAATCTGGTTCTAAAATGGGTCAATTTAAGCTAAGTTAAACAAATCTCTTTCAGTACATTATATAAGCTCCAAAATTTAGAAATATTATCAAAATACAATGAATTTGTGCATTTTTCAGACCTAAAACCTTTAAGAAAGCCTTCGCAACAACCTACGATCCAAAATGTCCTGTAACCATAAGGTGCCAAGGATAATATTGAATTCTTAGATACACAAAATTTCTGGATCAGGGATAGCAGCCAAAGTAAATTATGCTATATACTTTTGTAAATAATGGAAAAATTGGACCAAAAACAGCGTCACAACAATACAGGGGTAACAATTTCATAATTTATAATGTGAGGTGCAAAAAAGAAGTTATTTTGTATTAATTCTTATATAAGCAACTTTTTCTATGTGAAATTTATAGTATTTTGGCTTGATTTAATCTCTTTATGTCTGCCCTAAGAACTCCTTGAACTGCATTTAAGTTGCAAAAAAAGATATATGTTGTAGTCATACTTCCATAGATGTGACCAATTTAAACATTGTGAAATAGAGGTTAAGGTTTCAGCAGAGCTTTTGGTTCGTTGAAGCCATATTGATTATGTCTATCAGCAGAACTAAATTTATGACAAATAAAAAGTAAAGGTAATGCCACATAATTAACAGCGCCTGGTGATGATTCATAGCCTGACCTGTTTAGGTCCTTCATGGACCTTTATCAGAGGCAGAATGATGGATTGATAGTGGCACTCTATCTTTACAGTGTCTTAAAATGTTATCTGTTACCGGATAATTATCCGTTATCTTTGTCGGATAATTTTTATCAGTTTAGTTAATCATCCTGTGCAATTTTTTAATCAGGTATGGTAAACTTTTTTTAATTGATTTGTATGTTACGGTAAACATTAAACCTGATTATATAGATTACAGTAAACATATAACCTACATTTGGGCCCTATCATGATATATCTCAATTAAACATGTAGTCATGTAGACTTGATGTTTTGGCTTATGATTTGCCAAAATATCAAGTCTTTTAAATGAATGCATTATTTCAGCCTTCAACTTCATTCAAATGATTTTGAATGTTACGGTAAACTTTAAAGTCATATGAAACTTACAATTTAAAAAAAAAGTTAAATATGTTTTATATACTTGAGAGGCTAAGTTCTACTATAAAACAATACATGAACTTTCTTGTAAAAGAAAATTCTTTATATTATCAAAATCTTCATAAATGTACTGCCATTGAGTTATTGTCTTCCCGTACTCTAATTCTCTGATATTTTTCCGTATGCAGTGACATTAACTACAAGACCTTTCGTTTGAACGTCGGCCACAGCACAGAGGCCACAGTAAATGTAAACAAAGGTACACTGGAAGGTAAATAGTAAAGACTGATTCCTGAAGAACATTCAACACACCCAATCATGTAACAACAGTTAAGAAAAAGTTTTATTAACAAATGGGAACACATGGAAAATATAAAAAAAGTATCATGGCTCTATCAATTCATTAATTTTTCACATGCTGAACATGCTCTGTGTTGATTGTTTATCAATGTCACGATCCGGTAAAATTTTGCAACATACTCGATAGTTAATTAGCTTGCAATCACGTATCACTGAATGAAATATTTTTTCTGATAATACGTTATAGGTTTGTAATAAATGTAAAAAACGTGAATATAGGACTTAGTTTAGTATATATGCATGCATTGGCTCAATAATTTTGATAGCATAAAAATTACAAGAAAGTCGTTTCATATGACTTTAAACCTGATGATAAATGATAAATGAGGTTAATATCTAACCATCATTTTGGCATCTATTGTAACTTCAATTAAGTTATCTTACATGGTAGTCATGTAGTCTTGATGTTTGGCTTATGATTTGCTGAAATATCAAGTCTTTGAAATGAAAGCATTATTTTAGCCTTCAATCCTCCCTTTAATGTTTAGGGTAAGTGTCAATGTAAGTTTATGAATCAAGTGTTATAAGTTCACACACCATAAGTTTGTATTCCAGGTCATCATGTTCCGTTGATCCCCTTGTCTACACTTATAGCTCTTATGTCAGTGGAAAAGATTATATGAGTAATAGAGAGAAAATACTGACATAGAGGTATCTAAACACATAAGCTCTTTTGTTAGTTGAAGCCATATTATTTGTGTATCAGTGGAAACCTTCATTAACCTTTTCCTTTTGTCTGCATCTTTGACTTGGTGGTTTTTGAATTGATTGTTTTTCTTCTATTTCACATTTATGTAAAAAGCAGCCAAATTTATCAAGACAAAACCTATAATTTCAAGTTTTCTAATAATGCACCAACTTCACAGTCTAGAACACCCTCATTTTAATGAGGATATAATTAAAAAAAAGAAAACAATTTATAACACATGAAATAAAAAAAATCCAATCTACAAAATTTTGTTTTTAATGATACATACCCCCACATGACGACACACAGTGTAGAAAAGCTCTAGGTTAAGGATGGTACATGGCTGGTTCAGTTCAATATAATGAACCATACAATGTATGATTTGGAACACAGATTTCTGGTAGGACGAAGGACCTTTCTCAAGTACCTTTAATTCAATATAGAAGAAATTCACTAATATTGAAAATACTGTTTAGAATATGTTTGTATCTAGAGGTAAATACATATCAAAACTGTTTTAGAGTGTTGTACATTTTTTTGCCATTGCATTCCACAATTGTTCTTTCAAAATGAATGGCATCAGCAAATTAGTTACAAACAGTAGAAACGCTATCAATTTTATGATCGTGGCAAGGAGTACATTTTTATCATACATGTTTTGACCTTAAATCAAATCACCTTTTTATGGTATTTTCAAACAGGGGGTGTTTGGTTTGATAATCAATCACACAAGGTTTTACTCAATGTCAATTTCAATTTGTAAACAAATTTATGGCAATGATTCTGATGGATTCCTATCATTTTTAATGCTCCATGCACATTTGTAAGACAGTGGGTATAACAAAAACAAACTTGGTATACCCTATTATATGAACTAAGGTTGGTTGATGACTTTTTCAATGTTTGTCTTTAATATAATACATGGAAGATTTGCCATTAGACATTAACACAAATATCAATGGACCAATTCCTGAATGTAAATTTGTCTATGACATGTAAGATTTTCCATTGTTTTTTTTCTCAAAATAGTCTACGACAGCAATTTTAATGTTATGCAAATAAATTCCTTCAGGAAAATCTACTACGATTTAATCCTGTGACTGAGTGAAACAAATTCAGAAGAAAGTCATATGCACTGTTAATAATGAAACTCCTTGTCAAAAACTAGAATGGCCATGATGAAATTCAAACTTTCACAGGGTTTTCTAAAAAAAAATATGGTGATCAATTCTGGGTAGTACAAGGAGCAGGCAGACAGGGTTGACACAGTATATGTGTGCTTAATTGATTTAGAACAGTTCAAACATTGATTTTCAAAGTTTGAAATATTCTTCTTTCAGGTGACAGTTGTTCAGAATAAGATTAAATTGAAAGAATTTGTACATGTGGCATATTTCTTCGTCTTTTTTTTCAATGTGAAGCACTTTTGGGGGAACACATAACTTCCCATACTGTTACTTTCCAAAAATGAAAGTTATTGTACAACATGACGTCACTGAGTGGAAGTTGTAATACAACCTGGCTCCTCCCCTTGACCATCTTTATGATTTATAGTACAAATATTTTCATAGGAAAATGAATGAAACCATGACACAAGATTAACGTGTGTGTTGTGTGTACAGTGTAGAACATATCCTTTTGTATAAAAATTTTTACAAATAGTTAACACAAAAAGTAAAAGTCTGATATCTGCTGTAAATGCAACTATTGACTTAATAAGGGCACATGATCCAGTTTTGATCCCACAGTGACATTTTAAAGAAAATTTGCATACAAGCTATTTTCACCTAGTAATAAAAAAATATACTTTCGTGTGCTACTTTTAGAGAAAAAAGGCATTAATATTTGGACTTTACCCAAAATATCATTTTTTTTTTTACATTTCTATTTCTGTTGACAGACACAGCTAAGTTTTTTGTTTCAAAAGATAATCAAAAGCGGTTTTTTGTAAAAATATTTGGAATATCTTCTTTACATAAGTATGCTTTAAATTTGTGCATCAATTCTTTGGAAATAATTCCTTTTTATTAAATTTTCATGACTTTAGAAAATAAAAGCAGAATCTAAAAGTAGACATACAAAATACGTCCATGTGGATTTAACTTGGCATTTAGTTTGTGTTATGCTTGGTCTGCACCCATCTGTAGGAATGATGACAGTCATAGATGAAGCCATTTAACAGTGTCCTACATTGATCAAATACAATTCTGAATGCCATCCTGGAAGGGCAGTCATTATAACAAATTGACTATTACTGTAAATTCAAAAATTATTGCGATTTTGTCATTTTAGACTTAAATGCGATTTTAATTTTTACGATTTTGAGAAAAATCCTGTTTAATTGATATAAAATATTTCAAAATGCGAGTTTAAATTATTGCGTTTACAACTCTGTCGCCTTTTTCGCAATAATAAAATCCTGGCAATAATTTCTAAATTTACAGTATTGTTTTTCATGGCCTCAAGTGTATAACAGCAATATTGTTCACTAATAATTATGAATGAAATAAACTAACCATTTTATGTCAGATTTCAGAACACTGAGTTAACATCTAATTTGTAAAACCATAAAAAAAATAAGGTATGAATGAGACAATATTTCACCATACACCAAATAATGAGAAGTATAGCCTCCATGTTTGTTACAGTGACCAGCATTGTATTTCTATTTGCCACCATACTTTCTGGTATACTTGTACCTACCTCTACTAAGAATGACAGGAGAGTCAAACTAGTATATGAATACACATCTAACAGGTATTTAACAACACATTTTGTCCACTGGAAACTGTCTTTCCCAAATGTACCATGGCTGTAGAGTGACATGACTGTCCCAAGGTTATTTAATTTATCTGATTTTTGTGAACAAACCTGTAATGTAAAAGGACCAAAATCTACCATTTTTATTAAATGGAAAAGCTTAAGGGTCTCAAGCTTTTATACTCTACTAAAAGAAACCAGTGAAATTGAAGGTATGTGAATTGGATTATTATGTTTATTTTCAATGGATAAAGTACATGTAGTTGTTACTATTGTTAAAAAAAAGTAAGTGAACTAAATTTGTCACATTCAATTGGTTCATTTTGTTTGTCACAGACTCAATTTTTTAAGTCTTTGACCTTATCAAATTTTCAATCAAGAACATTGCTGTGTGATGTTGTTTGCAACTACTGTTGATTTTATCTTTATCTTTAGACTGGAGATCCTGTTTCACTCACAGAATAAAAATTGTGACTAATATCCTTGTATTGTTGATATTTTTTTTCTTTACAGTTTCTCTCTATCTAAAATAGTCTTTGCCCAAAATACCAAAAATAGTTAAAATCGTCATTAACAGCTCTTCTGTAAGAAGTGGACTTTAAATTTTGGCTTAATTTACCTATTTGTAGATCTTGTCTTGTTGATAATTTTTTATGTTAACAGTTTCTCTTTATCTTCTATAGTTTTTACCCAACACATAAATAAGATGTTAAAATCATTTTAAGCAATAACTCCTGAAAATTTCAGCATTCTTGACTTATATGTATATCTTCTCCTGCTGATCTTTTGAGGTTTATAGTTTTTTAATTATCCACAATGGTTTTGGTAAAAAAATAGTTAAAATTTATTATTTAGAGGCAATAACTAAGGTTTTATATGATAATTTCAGCCATGTTGATAAATTTGTAAATTTTGTCCTCATAATCATTTTTTGCTATCTAAAGTTTATCTATAATTATTATAGTTTTCAAGATAATAGCAAATATAAAAAATCTTTTAAGAGCAATAACTTCTATAAGCACTCAATAGACCATTTTGTCCATGTTTACAAATGCTTAAATCTTGTCCTGCTGATAATTATACCTTTTTTTAAGATTCTCTTTATCTTTTCTAGTTATTAAGATAATAAGCAAAAAGCAAAAACATGGTAAAATCATCATTTCGTGGCAATAACTCCTATAATGAGTCAACCATTGATTTCAGCCTTGTTTGCAGATCTTGTCTTTCTGAAAATTTTGCCAGTATAAAGTTTCTCTCTTTCTATTAGAGTTTCCAAGATAATAGATAAAAATGTAAAAAATTGGTAAAAATTGTCATTTAAGGACAATAACTCCTATTTGGAGTCAACCACAATTAAGGCCAAGCTGAAAAATATGTAGAAATTGTCCCGCAGATAATTTTTGTTATTCAAAGTTCTCTTGATCTATTATAATATTCAAGATAATAAGCAAAAATTTAGTAAAAATTGTCATTGAAATAACTCTTATAAGGAGACGTCTGACAGTTTTGGTGCAAATGGACAGTAGGTAGATTAATCCAAAAATGTCTGCCAATGTCAGATTTCTTTATCTATGGCAGTTTTCAAGATAACAGACAACACTTGCGCATGTGTGAACTATGAAAGAGGTTTATTTGAGTAGTGAAAATTTTTGATCGAAATATTGATAATTTTTGTAAAAATTAACAGCTAACAGACGACAATACCAAGTAATGAGAATTACTCACAAGACTGCTTGAGTCAGGTGAGCTAAATAGTATTATTTAAGTAAAATGTTTTCATAGAAATCAAAGTATTATGGTTCCAGATTGAGATATTTTTACATGCAGAGGAACTGGCATTCTCCAAACATGGCCCATTTTTAAATAGAATATGACCATATAATTTGGAGATAACTGTTTTTTAAGATTAACCTATGTAAAACACCAGGCCTGGTTGTTCAAAAGAATGGATAAAGTTATCCACTGGATACATTATGGTCTTTATCCACCTCACTGAAATTTGCGGCCCTTTTCCCCCTTTTTTGTTGTGGGTGTGTCCATTTTGCAATTTGGCAAGAAGTACTAAGAGTTATGTTAAACAGTTATCCAGTGGACAAGCTTATCCAGTGGATAACTTTATCCATTATTTTGAACAACTGTGCCCATGCCTTTTAGGCCGTGTATGCTTTAGAGTGGAATACATTTGAAGAAGATATTTAGATAAGAAATGTTTATCATTGAAGATATCTCATACCAATAAATTCTGGAATTTAAAATGGTGGCTTCCTTAAGTTACAGATGGGTAGATTTAAGAAATTTTTGCTGGTCATTATCCAATCAATTCTGTTGACACAAAATAATTGAACTATAATTGTATTTAGTTATATCTCCTGCATAGTCAAACCAATATGGCTTCTTGATTAAACTTTGAGTACAATCTTACTAACTTGTGCTATGTGATCTGCTGCATCTCTACAACTTGGAGTAAGACATTCATAATTTTGTACCAGTAAAGGCAACAGAGCAATAACATTCACTGGAAATCCTAGAAAGCAGAAAAATTATTATTCTCTTTATCTAGAGTATTAGATATTCGAGAATATAAATACTATAATCATCAAACACAAGAGATCATATCCAACTACTTGTTGGATGCGTAATATGTAATATTATCATATACTTAGTAAATAACAGTATGGTAATTGCATTAAATTTGCGTATCGCATGCCTTTTAGATCGTTATCATATGGCAATTCGTCTTCACTTGGGTAATTCCGGAAAATATACCTCAAGGTACGCTTAATGAAATAAATGTGGATTGTGTCCACATGTGGACACAGATGATGCCCCCGCTTGCAGACCATATAGTTATAAAGGGACATAACTGAAGAACGGTAAAAGTGACGCTACCCAAATTTGAACTTGATCTGAGTTTTGTGGTAATAAGCATTATGTGTAAGTCTCATAACATTTGGTTGAGGCTAACTTAAGTAGAGAACAGAAACTAAAAATTCAGCAATTTTTCTATTTGTAAACAAGCATAACTCTAGAACAGTTGTGTATAAGTTTTATAACATTTGGTTGAGACAAACTAAAGTTAGAGAACGGAAATGAAAAATTCAGCAATTTTTATGTTTATAAAGGGACATAACTCAAGAATGGTAAAAGTGACACCACCAAATTTCGTACTTAATCTGTATTATGTAGTAATAAGCATTGTGTATAAGTTTCATAACATTTGGTTGAGGCAAACTAAAGTTAGAGAACGGAAACACAAAAATTGTACATTATGTTAGTTTTGAGGTAATGAATATTGTGTATAGGTTTCATAATGTTTGGTTGGGGCAAACTTAAGTTACAGAATGGAAACTAAAAATTTTGCAATCTTTTGATTTATAAAGGGGCATGAATCAATAAAGGTTAAAGTGACACTACCCAAATTAAACTTGATCTGTGTTTTATCAGTGGAAGGCAAAATTAAACATTGCATTGTATAAAGCATTGATTGTAGTTGATTCAACTATAATCATGGACAAAGGAAGATAACTCCAATTTTGAAAATTACTTGAATAATGACATTGATATTATTAGAAATTACATTTAGTTAAGACAAACTCAAGTTAGAGAACGGAAACGAAAAATTCAGCAATTTTTTCATTTGTAAAGGGGCATAACCCTAGAACGGTAATCAAAGTGCTTGTAAGCACTGAATGGTAAAGATTGCTTTAATTTATCAGTAGGAAGTAAAATTGAATATTGCATTGTATAAAGCATTGGCTGTAGTTGATTCAACTACCATTATGCACAAAGAAAGATAACTCCAATTTTCAAAGAAGACTTTAAAATATTTTTAGAAATGAAGGGTAAAAATTGCTTTAATTTATCAGTGGAAGGCAAAATTAAACATTGCATTGTATAAAGCATTGATTGTAGTTGATTCAACTATAATTATGGACAAAGGAAGATAACTCCAATTTTTAAAAATGACTTGATATTTAGAAAAAAAAAAAAAAGTTTAGCAATTTTTCCATTTGTAAAGGAGCATAACTCTAGAACGGTAAAAGTGACGCCACCAAAATTCAAACTTGATCTGTATTTAGTGGTAATAAGCATTGTGTATAAGTTTCATAACATTTGGTTGAGGCAAACTAAAGTTAGAGAACGGAAACCAACTTTGGGATGTATGGACGGACGGACAAGGGTAAAACTTAATGCCCCCTCCGCTACGGCGTGGGCATAAAAAAAGTAACAAAGTAGGATGAAAGACAATAATCAAGAAACAGGAAAATATATTATGAAAAATGTAAATTAAATGCTTCGCTTAGTGCAGCTGGATACGACCGCAGAGGTCCAACCCTGAACAGTTGGGGCAAAACTGGACACAATATTCACGCTTGATACACAGGTCTGAATTTGGATTGTAATTAAATATTTGACACATAAGAGGTTTCTGACACAGAATAATTGTAGTCAAAGAACTTAGAATTGGTTATAATGGTTATATGATTTGAACTTGTATTCAATTTTTTGCTTTTGTGCAATACACCATGCTGTTGCGTATCAACACCCCCCTCCTCTTTTATTTTGCAAAAAAAAAAATATTTGAAAAAATGTTCTTTTTAATTTCTGAAATCTGAAATGAGAAAAAATTGCTCCCCAATTTCTTTTACCCCCTTTTACAAAAAAATTCTTTCCTTAAGATATGGTCATAATCTCAATTCAAATTTCCAATGGAGTTTGAAACCATAATTACCAATTTAAATACATCATAAAAGTCTTAAAATAGAAAATGACATACATAATCAATAATCATGGCTAAAATTAATATTCCTTTAATAGTAACTTCTAAAAATTAATTGACAGCTAATCACCTCAAGACAATACAACATCTTCATACATAACTTAAAAAGCAATGTAAGGGAGGTAATCCAAATTTATTTTTTAATACTTTAAATGTATTTGGATTACCTCCCTTAAACTGCTTTTAAATTGTCCATTAACCAGGAAACCCTAGTTTTTCCCCCTTTTTGCCCCTAATTCCTAAACAGTTTGAGCCATAACCCCCCAAAGTCAATCCTAACCTTCCCTTTGTGGTATGGAAACTTATGGTATAATTTCAGAGAGATTCATACACTGTTCCACAAGTTATTGTCTGGAAACTAGATAAATGCTTATTTGGGCCCTTTTTTGGCCCCTAATTCCTTAACTGTTAGTACCATAACCCCCAAAATCAATCCCAACCTTCCTTTTGTGGTATTGAACCTTATGATAAAATTTCATAGAGCTCCATTCACTTAAACTAAAGTTATTGTGCGAAAACCAATGTGTCTTCGGACGACGATGACGACGACGAAGATGCCGCCAACATCATACCAATATACGACCGCAAAAAACGGTCCTATAAAAAAATAATATGATAAATACATCTTTTTTCTTACAGTTTCAAAACTTTAGTATGCTCTATAAAAGTGCTGCAAAGTTCAACTTTAACTATTTCAACACTTTAGGTCTGTCTAAAATGTTTTAATATATTTTGTCATTTCAACTAGAGGCTCTAAAGAGCCTGTGTTGCTCACCTTGGTCTATGTGCATATTCAACAAAGGACACTCTCTAACATTGTAGATGAGAATAGAATTCATGACAAAAATCTGTTTTGTTTGAAATTGTATTGCTGATCATTTAGTCTGTTTAGTATCCCTCTATCTTCTTTAGTTTTTGCTTAAAACACAAAGGAGGTTAAAAAAATCCTCATTTAAGGGTAACCACTCCTATAAAGAGTGACAGTCTACTAACTATATTGGCAAAATTAGACTTGTTTCTAGATCTTGCCTTACTGATCATTTTTTTGTTATAATTTTTAACATATAAGGCAAAAGGCAAAAAAATGGTAAAAATCATCATAACGAAAATGGGCAAAAACTCCAATAAGGATTTCCTCCATATAATTTTAATTGTAGATCTTGTCTTGCTGATCATTTTTGCTTATTTAAGTTCTATCTAACTATTACGATTTTTAAGATATAAGGCAAAAAATAAAAAAATTGGTTTAAATCGTCATAAAAGGGCAATAACTCTAATAAGGAGTGAATGGATGATTTCGACCATTGAGACTTATTTGTAGAACTTATCTTGCTGATCATTTTTGCAATTTAAAGTTTCTCTCTACCTATTATAGTTTTCAAGATAATAGGCAAAAATGAAAAAAAAAAGGTAAAATTTGTCATTTAAGGGCAATAACTCCTATAAAAAGTTATCCGACAGTTTTGACGTGTATGAACAATTATCTCAACATTCTGAACATTTTTGCTCCTGTCAGATTTTCTCTATTTATAATGGTTTTCAAAATAATAGACACAACTTGCATTATACCCCTTTGTTCTATTTTTAGCCATTTCGGCCATGTGGGTTGACAGGTGGGGACATCAGACATATTTTTTAAACAAGATACCCCAATGATGGCTGTGGCCAAGTTTGGTTAAATTTGTCCCAGTAGTTTCAGTTGAGAAGATTTTTGTAAAAGTTAACAACGATGACAGACTATGGACGACAAGTGATGAGAAAAGCTCACTTGGCCCTTTGGGCCAGGTGAGCTAAAAACATCAGTGTGAAATTATAAGCATTTTATGGTTACATATTTCTTATATATAAATATAGATTCATCGAGTGTGATACTATATTTCTCCACTCTAGACAGTTCAATTTCAAATTTCAAACATTAGGTTTGCCAAGCTTTTTAAATATTTGTTGTATTCTGCCACAAACACTTTTAAAATGAACGTAATTACCAGTTATATAAAACAACATATTTGCAGTTTGTATTTTTTTTTTAAGAAGTGACAGGGGTGCTAAATTTCATCCTTTAATTCTGTAAGCAGGTTCAGACAAGAATCATACATAAACCTAACCTAAACTGTCTGTTGGATCCACGACAGGGGCAGATATAGACACAGTAAGTCTAGACACCAAATACCAAGTGCCTTCAAATGTCACTGTTGATGTAAAACCCTGTAAAAAAAACAAGAGTTTAATTCATTATAGCTTTTTAGTTTTCCATTTCTTTCTGAGACAAAATTACAAAGAGCACAAATATTATTTGGTTCCATGTTTATAATCATTATCATTATTCTTATTTTATTTTCAGAAAGTGCCATTCTATAATTATATGAATTCAAAAATTATAAAGAATCTAAAGTCCAAATTCCTTCAGGCAAAGTTGACCTTAGATGGATTTGGCTATTACTCTTTGGTCCCAAAATTGGTCATATAGCTCTTTATTAGCGTTGTTCGGTATTAACATAGCTGGCTTTGAGCATACCTGATGACAGTAGATCTAGAAAAGTGCTTCAGACGCATCAAATTGATATCATCAAACATGTTATTTCATTTTACTTGTAAAAGTATTATTTATTTTTCAAATACAATTTTCATAATAAAAAAATCGTTTGTTATTGTAATTGACCTCATATTGTTTCCACAAATTATCATGATGTAAATCAAAACCAGATCCTTTCTTTTCACACAGTATAAGCAGGAGCTTTGCTCAATTGACAACTTAATACCTTGTAGGAATAACACCACTAATACATAGCCCCATTGCTTTCTATTTAATATTCTGCAACTTCGAGCATTAATAGCTATTTTTGTGTTAAGTTCAAATAAAGTGATAGCCATTATATGTCAAAACTATACCTTATCCTGACTTGTGCTGAAAAAATCTACATAATTTTAATTGCAAATTAGAGCTCAGGGGTTCCTGGTAGTTGGGAAGTACAAAAACAGATACTTCTTATCAGAGCAACAGGGCAAATATGCTGTCCTATCTTAATTTCATATTTTTTTTTATTATTCAAAAGAAACTTCAATCAAGGGTTATACAGTGATCCCAAGTCATTAAGCTTTCATTTGAAATCAAGATTACCCAAATATTTTACTTATAAGTAACAGCTATGCATAAGAACTAGTTTGTTTAAAATATGTACTAGTTTCTTGCATGTTCTTTCTGACCTGGTTCTAAGGATCAAAGGAGTAGAATAGCTCACCCGGGACCCTATAAAAAAATATGACCAAGTATAATTTTTCTGTTTAGTTTCACATATATCTATTTTAGTTTTCTAGTTAATACTAAAAAATCCAATAAACTGTTGACGCAAAGATATGTCTCCCCTGTCTGTAGAAAAATTCAAAACAAGAATGTGTCCATAGTACACGGATACCCCACTCGCACAATAATTTTCTATGTTCAGTGGACCGTGCAATTGGGGTCAAAACTCTAATTTGACATTAAAATTAGAAAGATCATACCATAGGGAACATGTGTACTAAGTTT
Organism: Mytilus coruscus; assembly: GCA_017311375.1. Lineage (NCBI taxonomy): Eukaryota > Metazoa > Mollusca > Bivalvia > Mytilida > Mytilidae > Mytilus > Mytilus coruscus. The sequence goes on from CM029597.1 coordinate 82,009,447, forward strand.
CAAGTTGATTGGACTTCAACTTCATCAAAAACTATTTTGACCAAAACTTTAACCTGAAGCGACAGACGGATGAACGAACGAACGGACACACAGACCGAATAAACATAATGCCCTCTTCTATCGTAGGTGGGGCATAAAAGATAATTCGATGGACAACATTGCTAATTTATTCAAAATCGCTGGACAATGACCTAGAGGGCAGGGCCTCGAAATAGACATAAAACTAATGAGTACTGATAGTCATGCAACTTTATAGAAAATATCATTGATCTATCAAAAGTAGTTCCTATCAAACTGACTTAAGCAAAAAACTTAACATTGAAAATTACTAATTAATTCAAAGTCACTTGACCATGAACTAGGTAGCAGTGCCTTGAAATAGTTGCAAAACATATATGTACTGATAGTGATGCAACTTTATAGAAAATATCATTGATCTATCACAAGTAGTTCCTATCAAACTAAGTTAAGCAGAAAACTTAACATAGAAAATTAATACATTTTAATAAATTCAAAGTCACTTGACCATTACCTACTACTGCTTCCAGTTGCATCTCCAGGTGAAGCCAAAATTAGAGAAAATTGGAAGAGTCTTGAATTTTGTTTGAATGGACTGCCTTACTCAGAATAATTTATCTGACCTAAGAAAAATTGGTTTAAATCGTCATAAAGGGCAATAACTCTAATAAGGAGTGAATGGATGATTTCGACCATTGAGACTTATTTGTAGAACTTATCTTGCTGATCATTTTGCAATTTCAAAGTTTCTCTCTACCTATTATAGTTTTCAAGATAATAGGCAAAATGAAAAAAATGGTAAAATTTGTCATTTAAGGGCAATAACTCCTATAAAAGTTATCCGACAGTTTTGACGTGTATGAACAATTATCTCAACATTCTGAACATTTTGCTCCTGTCAGATTTTCTCTATTTATAATGGTTTTCAAAATAATAGACAAAACTTGCATTATACCCTTTGTTCTATTTTAGCCATTTCGGCCATGTGGGTTGACAGGCGGGACATCAGACATATTTTTAAACAAGATACCCCAATGATGGCTGTGGCCAAGTTTGGTTAAATTTGTCCCAGTAGTTTCAGTTGAGAAGATTTTTGTAAAGTTAACAACGATGACAGACTATGGACGACAAGTGATGAGAAAGCTCACTTGGCCCTTTGGGCCAGGTGAGCTAAAAACATCAGTGTGAAATTATAAGCATTTTATGGTTACATATTTTATATATAAATATAGATTCATCGAGTGTGATACTATATTTCTCCACTCTAGACAGTTCAATTTCAAATTTCAAACATTAGGTTTGCCAAGCTTTTAAATATTTGTTGTATTCTGCCACAAACACTTTTAAAATGAACGTAATTACCAGTTATATAAAACAACATATTTGCAGTTTGTATTTTTTTTAAGAAGTGACAGGGTGCTAAATTTCATCCTTTAATTCTGTAAGCAGGTTCAGACAAGAATCATACATAAACCTAACCTAAACTGTCTGTTGGATCCACGACAGGGCAGATATAGACACAGTAAGTCTAGACACCAAATACCAAGTGCCTTCAAATGTCACTGTTGATGTAAAACCCTGTAAAAAACAAGAGTTTAATTCATTATAGCTTTTAGTTTTCCATTTCTTTCTGAGACAAAATTACAAAGAGCACAAATATTATTTGGTTCCATGTTTATAATCATTATCATTATTCTTAATTTTATTTTCAGAAAGTGCCATTCTATAATTATATGAATTCAAAAATTATAAAGAATCTAAAGTCCAAATTCCTTCAGGCAAAGTTGACCTTAGATGGATTTGGCTATTACTCTTTGGTCCCAAAATTGGTCATATAGCTCTTTATTAGCGTTGTTCGGTATTAACATAGCTGGCTTTGAGCATACCTGATGACAGTAGATCTAGAAAAGTGCTTCAGACGCATCAAATTGATATCATCAAACATGTTATTTCATTTTACTTGTAAAAGTATTATTTATTTTTCAAATACAATTTTCATAATAAAAAAATCGTTTGTTATTGTAATTGACCTCATATTGTTTCCACAAATTATCATGATGTAAATCAAAACCAGATCCTTTCTTTTCACACAGTATAAGCAGGAGCTTTGCTCAATTGACAACTTAATACCTTGTAGGAATAACACCACTAATACATAGCCCCATTGCTTTCTATTTAATATTCTGCAACTTCGAGCATTAATAGCTATTTTTGTGTTAAGTTCAAATAAAGTGATAGCCATTATATGTCAAAACTATACCTTATCCTGACTTGTGCTGAAAAAATCTACATAATTTTAATTGCAAATTAGAGCTCAGGGTTCCTGGTAGTTGGGAAGTACAAAACAGATACTTCTTATCAGAGCAACAGGGCAAATATGCCGTCCTATCTTAATTTCATATTTTTTATTATTCAAAAGAAACTTCAATCAAGGGTTATACAGTGATCCCAAGTCATTAAGCTTTCATTTGAAATCAAGATTACCCAAATATTTTACTTATAATAACAGCTATGCATAAGAACTAGTTTGTTTAAAATATGTACTAGTTTCTTGCATGTTCTTTCTGACCTGGTTCTAAGGATCAAAGGAGTAGAATAGCTCACCCGGGACCCTATAAAAAAATATGACCAAGTATAATTTTTCTGTTTAGTTTCACATATATCTATTTTAGTTTTCTAGTTAATACTAAAAAATCCAATAAACTGTTGACGCAAAGATATGTCTCCCCTGTCTGTAGAAAAATTCAAAACAAGAATGTGTCCATAGTACACGGATACCCCACTCGCACAATAATTTTCTATGTTCAGTGGACCGTGCAATTGGGGTCAAAACTCTAATTTGACATTAAAATTAGAAAGATCATACCATAGGGAACATGTGTACTAAGTTTCAAGTTGATTGGACTTCAACTTCATCAAAAACTATTTTGACCAAAAACTTTAACCTGAAGTGACAGACGGATGAACGAACGAACGGACACACAGACCGAATAAACATAATGCCCCTCTTCTATCGTAGGTGGGGCATAAAAAGATAATTCGATGGACAACATTGCTAATTTATTCAAAATCGCTGGACCATGACCTAGAGGGCAGGGCCTCGAAATAGACATAAAACTAATGAGTACTGATAGTCATGCAACTTTATAGAAAATATCATTGATCTATCAAAAGTAGTTCCTATCAAACTGACTTAAGCAAAAAAACTTAACATTGAAAATTACTAATTAATTCAAAGTCACTTGACCATGAACTAGGTAGCAGTGCCTTGAAATAGTTGCAAAACATATATGTACTGATAGTGATGCAACTTTATAGAAAATATCATTGATCTATCACAAGTAGTTCCTATCAAACTAAGTTAAGCAGAAAACTTAACATAGAAAATTAATACATTTTTAATAAATTCAAAGTCACTTGACCATTACCTACTACTGCTTCCAGTTGCATCTCCAGGTGAAGCCAAAAATTAGAGAAAATTGGAAGAGTCTTGAATTTTGTTTGAATGGACTGCCTTACTCAGAATAATTTATCTGACCTAAGCACTGATGTGGTTTGTGTGATCACACAGGTTCATTCTCTATGCAGACTACAAAAATTTCAGTCAGCCTGGCTCTTGCAGGAGGGGGCAGTCCCGATATTCGGACACCCCATTAGTCTGACACCCCAATATTCTGACACCCCAATAGTTCAACACACAATTAGTTCAACATCGGAATATATTCTAAAAAAGGTATTTTTTTGTTATACATGTATTAGAAAGCCAAATAAAAATTTCATTCAATAATAAGATTAATTGATTGATTGATTGATATTTAACACCACTTTCAACACTATTGTGCTATTTCATGGCACTCAGTTTTATTGGTGGAGGAAGTTGGAGTCCCGGAGAGAACAACTGACCTTCGGTAGGAAAACTGACAATCTAGTCAATAAATAAAAGCTGGAGGACCTAATCTTTGTGGGAACAGGCGATTCAAGTTATCAACACAGGTTGGTGTATATGTGCTAAATCTGTTGGATGTGTACTGATTGATACTTTCGGCTGACATGTTTTATTTATTAGTTGTAATTGGCTTTGAAATAGCTTTCAGTAACTGTGAGTACTTTTATTTTGGTGCCTTGTGTCTATTGTTTTGATGTTAGTGGTTTTTGTTCTTTTTACTGATCTTTTGTTCTTCTTACCAATCTTTTGAGTTAAGCCAATTGAAACTGATTACAGTTTGTTCTTATGTTGTTCTGTTACACCACTATCCCAGGTGAGGAGAGGGTTGAGCACTCACACACATGTTTAAACCCACCACATTCTTTATGTATAAAGATAAGAAGATGTGGCATGATTGACAGAGAGACAACTCTCTACTAGAGACCAAATGACATAGAACTTAAAACTATAAGTCACCATACAGCCTCCTGACTTGGGACAGGCACATACAGAATATGGCAGGGTTAAACATGTTTGCTGGCACCTAACCCTCCCTAACCTGGGACAGTGGTGTAATAGTACGACATAAGAACAAGCTATAATAAAATGCTCCACTGGGCGCAGCTTGATACGACCGCAGAGGTCGAACCCTGAACAGTTGAGGAAAGTATGGACACAACATTCAAGCTTGATACAGCACTTAATTTGGATTGTGATTAAATATTTGACACAGCATAGGTTTCTGACACAGAATGAATGTGGTCTAAGAACTTAAAATTTTTTAATTTACCTATTCAAACCATATCATTATTATTTGCTTTTATATATAAATCAGAAATAACCAATTTAAAATGGAAAATTTTAAAGAAAAAAAATGAAAAAAAAATCCCCCCTCATATTTTTTGAACCCCCTTATGATTCATCATCCCCAAACTCAATCCCAGCCTTCCCTTTGTGGTATGGTACCTTGCAGTACAATTTCAGAGAGATCCATACACTTGAACACAAGTTATTGTCTGAAACTAGAAAATGCTTGTTTTTGGCCCTTTTGGCCCCAAATTCCTAAACGCTTAGGGCAATTACCCCAAACTCAAACCCAGCTTTCCTTTGTGATATGGAACCTTGTAGTACAATTTCATAAAGATCCATACACTTACACACAAGTTATTGTCCTGAAACAAGAAAATGCTTATTTGGGCCCTTTTGGCCCCTAATTCCTTAACTGTTGGTACCATAACCCCAAAATCAATCCCAACCTTCCTTTGTGGTATTGAACCTTATGATAAAATTTCATAGAGATCCATTCACTTAAACTAAAGTTAGAGTGCGAAACCAATGTGTCTACTGACGACGACGACGACGCCAACGTCATACCAATATATGACCGCAAAATTTTTTTGCGGTTGTATAAAAATCAGATTATGTGCCTGTCCCAAGTCAGGAGCCTGTAGTACAGTGGTTATCATTCATGTCTGTCATATCTGTTTTTCGTAAATTGTTTTGTTATAAACTAGGCTGTTAGTTTTCTTGTTTGAATTGTTTCACATTCTTCATGTCTCCGCCTTTTATAGCTGACTATACAGTACAAGTTTTTTTCATTGTTGAAGGCTGTATAGACCTTATTTTGGTGCTTGATGTCTATTGTTTTTATGTTAGTTATTTTTGTCCCCTGTACCGATTTTTGAGTTAAGCAAATTGTTACTGATTTTTATAGTTTGTTTTTATGATGTACTGTTAATCTTGTTTTGCTGATAATTTTTTTTGCATTCAGTTTCTTTCTTTCTTCTTTAGTTTTTGCCCCCAAAACTCCTATTTCTGCAACATTTGACTAATTTGTAGATCATGTCTAACTCTTGCTGATCATTTTTGCTCTTTACAGTGTCTTTCTATCTTTTATAGTTTCCATATAATTGGCAAAAACATAAAATATTGGTAAAAATCATCATTAAAGAGCAGGAACTCCAATAAGGAGTCTACTGATAATATTGGCTATGTTGACTTATTTGTAGATCTAGTCTTGCTGATCATTTTTGCATATCTATGTTTCTATTCATCTATTATAGTTTTTCAGATATTAGGCAAAAACTCCAAAAATTGGTAAAAATTGTCATTATAGGGTAACAACTTCAATACAGGGTAGTCAGATGATTACAAAATGCAAAACTTAATTGTAATTTTGTCTTGCTGATCATTTTGCTAATTCAAGTTTCTAACTATCTATTATTGTTTTCAGATATATGGCAAAAACGTTAAAATTAGAAAGATCATACCATAGGGAACATGTGTACTAAGTTTCAAGTTGATTGGACTTCAACTTCATCAAAAACTATTTTGACCAAAAACTTTAACCTGAAGTGACAGACGGATGAACGAACGAACGGACACACAGACCGAATAAACATAATGCCCCTCTTCTATCGTAGGTGGGGCATAAAAAGATAATTCGATGGACAACATTGCTAATTTATTCAAAATCGCTGGACCATGACCTAGAGGGCAGGGCCTCGAAATAGACATAAAACTAATGAGTACTGATAGTCATGCAACTTTATAGAAAATATCATTGATCTATCAAAAGTAGTTCCTATCAAACTGACTTAAGCAAAAAAACTTAACATTGAAAATTACTAATTAATTCAAAGTCACTTGACCATGAACTAGGTAGCAGTGCCTTGAAATAGTTGCAAAACATATATGTACTGATAGTGATGCAACTTTATAGAAAATATCATTGATCTATCACAAGTAGTTCCTATCAAACTAAGTTAAGCAGAAAACTTAACATAGAAAATTAATACATTTTTAATAAATTCAAAGTCACTTGACCATTACCTACTACTGCTTCCAGTTGCATCTCCAGGTGAAGCCAAAAATTAGAAAATTGGAAGAGTCTTGAATTTTGTTTGAATGGACTGCCTTACTCAGAATAATTTATCTGACCTAAGCACTGATGTGGTTTGTGTGATCACACAGGTTCATTCTCTATGCAGACTACAAAAATTTCAGTCAGCCTGGCTCTTGCAGGAGGGGGCAGTCCCGATATTCGGACACCCCATTAGTCTGACACCCCAATATTCTGACACCCCAATAGTTCAACACACAATTAGTTCAACATCGGAATATATTCTAAAAAAGGTATTTTTTTGTTATACATGTATTAGAAAGCCAAATAAAAATTTCATTCAATAATAAGATTAATTGATTGATTGATTGATATTTAACACCACTTTCAACACTATTGTGCTATTTCATGGCACTCAGTTTTTATTGGTGGAGGAAGTTGGAGTCCCTGGAGAGAACAACTGACCTTCGGTAGGAAAACTGACAATCTAGTCAATAAATAAAAGCTGGAGGACCTAATCTTTGTGGGAACAGGCGATTCAAGTTATCAACACAGGTTGGTGTATATGTGCTAAATCTGTTGGATGTGTACTGATTGATACTTTCGGCTGACATGTTTTATTTATTAGTTGTAATTGGCTTTGAAATAGCTTTCAGTAACTGTGAGTACTTTTATTTTGGTGCCTTGTGTCTATTGTTTTGATGTTAGTGGTTTTTGTTCTTTTTACTGATCTTTTGTTCTTCTTACCAATCTTTTGAGTTAAGCCAATTGAAACTGATTACAGTTTGTTCTTATGTTGTTCTGTTACACCACTATCCCAGGTGAGGGAGAGGGTTGAGCACTCACACACATGTTTAAACCCACCACATTCTTTATGTATAAAGATAAGAAGATGTGGCATGATTGACAGAGAGACAACTCTCTACTAGAGACCAAATGACATAGAACTTAAAAACTATAAGTCACCATACAGCCTCCTGACTTGGGACAGGCACATACAGAATATGGCAGGGTTAAACATGTTTGCTGGCACCTAACCCTCCCCTAACCTGGGACAGTGGTGTAATAGTACGACATAAGAACAAGCTATAATAAAATGCTCCACTGGGCGCAGCTTGATACGACCGCAGAGGTCGAACCCTGAACAGTTGAGGAAAGTATGGACACAACATTCAAGCTTGATACAGCACTTAATTTGGATTGTGATTAAATATTTGACACAGCATAGGTTTCTGACACAGAATGAATGTGGTCTAAGAACTTAAAATTTTTAATTTACCTATTCAAACCATATCATTATTATTTGCTTTTATATATAAATCAGAAATAACCAATTTAAAATGGAAAATTTTAAAGAAAAAAATGAAAAAAATCCCCCCTCATATTTTTTGAACCCCCTTATGATTCATCATCCCCAAACTCAATCCCAGCCTTCCCTTTGTGGTATGGTACCTTGCAGTACAATTTCAGAGAGATCCATACACTTGAACACAAGTTATTGTCTGGAAACTAGAAAAATGCTTGTTTTTTGGCCCCTTTTTGGCCCCAAATTCCTAAACGCTTAGGGCAATTACCCCCAAACTCAAACCCAGCTTTCCCTTTGTGATATGGAACCTTGTAGTACAATTTCATAAAGATCCATACACTTACACACAAGTTATTGTCCTGAAACAAGAAAAATGCTTATTTGGGCCCTTTTTTGGCCCCTAATTCCTTAACTGTTGGTACCATAACCCCCAAAATCAATCCCAACCTTTCTTTTGTGGTATTGAACCTTATGATAAAATTTCATAGAGATCCATTCACTTAAACTAAAGTTAGAGTGCGAAAACCAATGTGTCTACTGACGACGACGACGACGCCAACGTCATACCAATATATGACCGCAAAATTTTTTTGCGGTTGTATAAAAATCAGATTATGTGCCTGTCCCAAGTCAGGAGCCTGTAGTACAGTGGTTATCATTCATGTCTGTCATATCTGTTTTTCGTAAATTGTTTTGTTATAAACTAGGCTGTTAGTTTTCTTGTTTGAATTGTTTCACATTCTTCATGTCTCCGCCTTTTATAGCTGACTATACAGTACAAGTTTTTTTCATTGTTGAAGGCTGTATAGACCTTATTTTGGTGCTTGATGTCTATTGATTTTATGTTAGTTATTTTGTCCCCTGTACCGATTTTTGAGTTAAGCAAATTGTTACTGATTTTATAGTTTGTTTTTATGATGTACTGTTAATCTTGTTTTGCTGATAATTTTTTTTGCATTCAGTTTCTTTCTTTCTTCTTTAGTTTTTGCCCCCAAAACTCCTATTTCTGCAACATTTGACTAATTTGTAGATCATGTCTAACTCTTGCTGATCATTTTTGCTCTTTACAGTGTCTTTCTATCTTTTATAGTTTCCATATAATTGGCAAAAACATAAAATATTGGTAAAAATCATCATTAAAGAGCAGGAACTCCAATAAGGAGTCTACTGATAATATTGGCTATGTTGACTTATTTGTAGATCTAGTCTTGCTGATCATTTTTGCATATCTATGTTTCTATTCATCTATTATAGTTTTTCAGATATTAGGCAAAAACTCCAAAAATTGGTAAAAATTGTCATTATAGGGTAACAACTTCAATACAGGGTAGTCAGATGATTACAAAAATGCAAAACTTAATTGTAATTCTTGTCTTGCTGATCATTTTTGCTAATTCAAGTTTCTAACTATCTATTATTGTTTTTCAGATATATGGCAAAAACGCAATAGATTGATAAAAATCGCCATTAAAGGGCAATAACTCCAATAAGGAATCGCCTGATGATTTCAAACTTTGAACATACTTGTAGATCTTGCCTTTCTGATCATTTTTGCATTTTAAAGTTTCTCTTTATCTATTATAATTTTTAAGATAATAGGCAAAGATGGGAAAAAAAGGAAAATTCACCATTTAAGGGCAATAACTCCTATAAGAAGTTCTGTGACAGTATGGATATAAATGAACTATAATTAGATCTCATCATTCTGAACATTACTGCCCCAGTCAGATTTCCTCTTTTCATAGAGGTTTTCAAGATACTTGACCAAACTTTCATTTAAGCCCTATGTTCTATTTTTAGCTATGATGGCCATGTTGGTTAGTAGGTTGGGTCATCATCTATTTTCAAACTAGACACCCTAATGAAGATTGTGGCCAAGTTTGGTTAAATTTGACCCAATAGTTTCAGAGAAGAAGATTTTTGTAAAAGTTACCAACGACGGACTATGATGATGACGACGGACTGCAGATGCTCAGTGATGAGAAAAGCTTGCTTGTCCCTTTGGGCCAGGGGTGCTTAAAAAGAACAAGAAGAATTCAGTGTTAAACAATATAGTTTCCCTCTCCAGAATAGGAGACATTAATGGCTTCTGTTTAGGTTTTCTTTGTCAGATTTACTTAAGATTTGTGGTCAAGAACTCAAGTCCAGATTATTTCCCTATACAAACGCATCATTCCTGGTATCCTGGTTTCGGGCTTGTCTAAAATAGTGCTAGAGGGCGTGTGGTGGGTTTAAACAAACAACTTTGGTATTTGCAACTTCTAGGTCAAGGAAACGACATTTAGAAGAAAAAGACTGGTCAACTTGGAGTGAAGATAATATAATAGAAAAACAAAGGATATGGGGTATTCATCCATGACACAAAATCAGTACATGCACAGCAAAAAACACACAAAAAGCAGTCACAGAGAGGCCTTCAACATAGAGCAAAAGAAACTCTCACCTCACTGCAAGTTTAAGACGTCCGCTACCACCAGTTTGAGCAGAATTCTTTGCAAAATGATTCGGATAGACTTTGTAAGATGTATCCCCACCAAATCAGGCCCAGTAAAAAAAGAACATACTGGAAAGCAGTACATATTGAAAACAAAATAGTTCCTACGCATAGGTGTAAATATAAAACTATGTAGAATATATTTTAGTTATTGAGGTATCAAATGAAAGGTAAAGGACTGGTGATCCTTGTAGAACACATATTGACTGATAATTTTGAGTAATACAAACATGTATGAATGAATTCTAAAATTGAGGGCAAATATTGCCTGTTTCTCAGATATGAAGTACCTGGTTTAGTGTATCCAAAGTTCCAGTAACCAGTACGGCCTGATGTATAAATAAGGGTATATTGATCACGCCCCCCATAAAATGTTTGGAAGTGAAAAATTTAACAATGATAGGAATTAGGACCAAGAATAGGTGGTGTGCGTCTAATCAAAATTTTAGTACACAAACTGGTTAAAATTGAGAGAGTGATGAGGCACACATAAGAGAAGTTATCTCCAGAATAAATACACCATAACTTTAAAAATACAGAAGATCATACATATAAATATGCATATTAATCACAGAAGGTTATAAAAATGCATAAAAAGTATTGTGTTTGTTACATTTCTGTAGGCATACAATCTTTCATTTTATTCCTGTGTCATTACCCTAATGTGTTGTTACAGAATTTCTTTCACAGTGTGTTTGCTAATGCTGTTCAACCTATTAAAATTTTGACCCATAATCGATTATTTGGTAAGCAGAAAGAACAGAACACTGATACATTATTATTTTGTTCATAAGAATTTGCTTTCTAATGAATATGCAATTGAAAAATCTAAATCACTGCTGTCAGAGACACTCCTAGTCATTCTTAGATGATTGATAGATTTTTGTTAAAGTCAAGTGGCAACAATGTCCATTCTGACGGCAAATGTTATCCTTTTATATTGAGTTTCAACCTTAATAAAGTATTCACTAAAGAACCTAATATTATAGATTGTACAATTTTACTGTGGATATTTTGTCTTTCATTTTCAAGTATTCCATCTTTAAATTTAGTTTAGTGTAGATAAATGGAAGCCAACATGCTTGTTGAAATAAGTTTCTTTCATTTTTGATCATTTTGGAGAGTTTTCTATTATATTAATGGAGTTTGTCACTCGTGCTGTGTGGAGTCCGTACAAAGTTTCCCTGTGTTTGAGGGATATGTTTTTATGGTTTCTTAATGTTATGGCATATTTTTTCTTGAGATAACTTCTCTGAAGTGTGCTACATCATTCTCAATTTAAGGACAGATTGTGTAATAAAATTTTAATAAGACGCAGACCACCTATTCTTGACCCCTATTGCTTTCTTCATTTAATTTTTTTACTTTCATATGGAGGGCGGGGCCAATTTTCCTTATTTACACATCAGACTGTACTGGTTACTGGAACTTTGGATACACCAAACTAGGTTCTTCATATCTGAGAAACAGGCAATATATGCCTTCAATTTTAGAATCCATTTATACACTTTTGTTTTATTCAAAATTATCAGTCAAAAGGTGTTCTACAAGGATCACCAGTCCTTTACCTTTCATTTGATACCTCAATAACTAAAATATATTCTACATAGTTTTATATTTACACCTATGTGTAGGAACTATTTTGTTTTCAATATGTACTGCTTTCCAGTATGTTCTTTTTTTTTTTGCCCTATACATCCGTTATTTCCTGCCTAGATATCTAACATATATCTGGATGTGCCCCATGGTTGTCTAAATGTATTTTTTTTCGCACTGTTTGATTTCTTTGCCAAATTTTTCTTATTGATGTTTCTCTATTACTTTGTTCTTCAATTCACAGTTGTGGCATGATCGTCAGTTTGCAAAATATTCTGCTCAAACCAGTACTAGAGGCCGTGTTGAAGCCTTAACTGTGACTTTGAGATGAAGAACAGCAATAAAAGTGCTGTTCCCTTGCTTTTTGTGCTTTTTGCTGTGCATATACAATGATTTTGTGTCATGGATTGATACCCCATATCCTTTCCTTTCTTTTCTATTATTGTGATCTAGACATTTTCTTTTACAACAAAAGGCTGCTATTCAAATTTCCTTTTTTGCGGAGTGTTTTTTTTTTTAAATATTTAGAAAAAAGTAAAATTAACAAAAATAGCGAACTCCAAGGAAAATTCAAAACGGAAAGTTCCTTATCAAATGGCAAAATCAAAAGCTCAAACACATCAAACGAATGGAAAACAACTGTCATATTCCTGACTTGGTACAGGCATTTCCTTAAGTAGAAAATGGTGGATTAAACCTGGTTTTATAGCTAGCTAAACCTCTCACTGTATGACAGTCGCATAAAATTCCTTTATATTGACAACAATGTGTGAACAAAACAAACAGACATAATAGGTGAAAATGTCAAAATTACAGGTACAGCAGTAAACATTGTGTTATAATCTTAATCACTATAAAAACAAACAAATGTGTCAACAAAAGAAAAACAAAATGGTATTGGACAAAGCACATAAGCAAAAATGAAAGACAAGAAAACAAAAAATGACCATAGAACAATAACACAATGATGGGATGTATAAGTACTGAGCCACGCCAAAAGGATATTACCAATCAAAGTGCTTGTAAGCACCGAAGGGTAAAGATTGCTTTAATTTATCAGTGCGAAATAAAATTAAACATTGCATTGTATAAAGCATTGGTTGTAGTTGATTCAACTACAATGTTGGACAAAGGAAGATAACTCCAATTTTAAAGATTACCTTAACAATGAGATCATGATATATTTAGAACAGATATTAGATTCCTGCACCTTGCACAAGTTATGTAATTTTCTTGACAAGTATAAAATCATTTTGCAACTTGAATATCTAAGCATGTATTTCATTGATACATTTCTGGAAATGTTCATAGATAGGATGTTCAGAATGTTATCATCAATGCACTATATTTCTTGTATCTCAAAAGTAGTGATAAATCTTGGAAGATTTAGATATCAAGTCAGTACCATAGGGTTTTGATTGCATTTCATGGGAAAAAAAATGGACTATACAGTAAAGGTTAATAATTTACAAAGACAAATAAAAGAACACTATAACACGTAATTAAGATGATAAACAACGTCAGTACCTAGAATCTATACTTCAAGACCATCATTGTATTATTTGTGAATTTGATATGGAATATTTATCAACAAGGTCTTGGTATCTTCCGATGAACTTTTTCAGAAAAAGGACGAGACGTTCTTTGACATAACCCTGGTTCATCAACTTTCTGCTCAGACACTGGTGAGGTTTTATAAAATCTGTGTAGCAGCTGCAAGCTCTTGAATACCGAATGAGTTGGGAAATGTATATCCCATATGCAATTGAAGTTAGTATGTTGCTACTAAGGTGGGGGAAATTGATAATTTCAAAATTAAAATCGTCTTGTTTGTCATAGATTCTGGTACTGAGATGACCGCTTATGTCAAATTCGAGGTATAAGTCTAAAAATGAGGCGGAGGAAGCCGTGTCTGTTGTTTTTTTAATTTCTAGTTCTGGAGGATATATTAATGGAACCCAATCAGAAAAGTTTGGATTGTTAATGGAAAGAGCATCATCAATATATCTGAATGTGAAATTAAATGATCTGGCTTCTTTGATCTTCTTGTTTTTGACAAGTGTCTGAACTCAAATGAAAGATCAGCAAGGAGAGGCGCACAGTTCATTCCCATTGGAATGCCAACAATTTGTTGAAAAAGTCTTCCTCCAAATTCAACAAATATGTTGTCAATAAGAAACTCCAGCATACTGATCACTTGTTCCTCTGTGTAGCATCTTTTACCTTTTTGTTCACTATTAACAAAATGTGCCGTATGGTATCTCAAAGTAATAAATTTATAGTGTATGCTACCATTTTTATATTCAAAAGCATTGTGGATTATTTCTTTTAAGACGATTTTTTCAATTTCACTCGGGAAATGGTGGTATACAGGGTTTAAAAATCAAAAGTTTTGATAGAATTAATTGCAGAGAAAGATCGAGATTAAAAATTATCCAGGAGTTCTTTAGAGTTTTTCAGAATCCACAATGGTTAATACCACTATGCGAGTAAACAGTAAACAGTTTGACAGTATTTCTGAAGACCCTCTTTCACTGCCGGAAAAATTTTTTGTCAATCTAATGGACAATTCCTTTGTAGAACATGCAGATGAGCTCGCAATGTACCGTTGTTTGTACGTCACAATTTGAATTAGTTAACGTTGTCGATTACCTAATGACATTTCTTGCATACCAGGTGGGAAGTGCTGTCTTTTCCTTTTCTTTATCCTCAAAAGAGAGTGTTATCACTAGTTCAAATATCATGTCCATCGACTCTATGTAGTAAATTTTTCAATTATGACTTTAGCACTAATACACCAACCTATCTTAAAAACATGCAACAACTGTTCCCACGAGTGATAGGATCCTTCTCTGAATATTGAACTAATTATAAAAATAAGAAGATGTGGTATGATTGCCAATGAGAAAACTCTCCACAAGTGACCAAATGACATAGAAATGAACAACTACAGGTCTTCAACAATGAGCAAAACCCATACCGCATAGTCAGCTATAAAAGACCCCGACATGACCAATGTAAAACAATTCAAACAAGAAAACTAACGGCCTGATTTATGTTCAAAATAATGAAAGAAAAACAAATATAATATAACCTTTTATATGGCTTTAAAATATAACAAAAACTACTTCTTTTTTTTTTTTTTAAATATTTAGATGTACGACTATTGGGGTGTCAGACTATTGGGGTGTGACCAATGGGGTGTCAAACTAATGAAGTGTAAGACCAACAGGGTGTCAGATTAGCAGGTAACCCCCATGCAGATCAAGAAATAGGATGAAAAATTATCAAAATTTATGTTTTTTGTACCAGATGGCTAACTTTAGGACTGCAATAAAGTGATACTCCTATTCATCATAATGACATATCACATTACCTTATATTTTATTCTAATTTTATTCTGGACAATACAATCATTTTGTATGAATATGCACATATGATCCAGAATACTCCTTGGGTATGAACAAATACTCCTTGGGTACAAATGATGCCCAATTTATTTTGTAGATATGGCAATTTCCATGATTTGCCTTTTGAAATCCCTTAAAACATTTCAATAAAAAATTAGCTGTTGAACTTATCATATACTTAAGATTCTTTGAAAGATGCATCGAAATTCAGCCACTAGTTGAAGAGAAGTTGTGAAAACAGAGTGTATAAAGAATTACAAACATACAAATGAAACAGCACAAGATACATTATTCATTGGAGGCGTAAACAGATATCTAGAACAAAAAACATCCACAAACCTTTAACAATAACGTCTGAACACCAGGGAAGTTGTTCCACTTCAGCTGTTGCTCTATCTTTTCTAATCTTTCACGGCAATCTGGTCTCTCTGGTTGTAAATGTTTCAGTATCTTATAAAAATGTATAAAAAATTTACATGCAGCAATTATTAGTACACTAGAAAACCTATAAGCTCAATGCAGCATACATGATTAATTCATTTCAACTTCCATATTGTCCAAAATTACTTAAATAAAATAAGGAGATATGGTAAGATTGCCAATGTGACAACTAATCAATAAATGAAGTTGATGTAAGCAACTAAAGGTCACCATAAGGCCTTCAACAATGAGTAAACCCATACCATATAGTCATCCTTAAAACGCGACAACATAATTACTAAATGTGAAACAATTCAAACCAATACAGGGCCGTTCATTATGTGGAGGCAGCTGCCTCCTTTTGCTGGCAAACCAAAAATTATAAAATATTAAAAGCAAGAGAAATAAAATGCTCCGCAGGGCGCAGCTTGATACGACCGCAGAGGTCGAACCCTGAACAGTTGGGGCAAGTATGGACACAATATTCAAGCTTGATACAGCTCTGAATTTGGATTGTGATTGACTATTTGACACAGCATAGGTTTCTGACACAGAATGAATGTGGTCTAAGAACTTAAAATTTTAAATTGGACATTCACCTATTATGGTCCAATATCCAAAATCTAAATACATGGTTAGATTCAGCATATCAAAGAACCCAAAGAGTTCAATTTTGATGAAATCAAACAAAGTTTAATTTTGGACCCTTTTGACCTCAATGTGGACAAAGTTGATAACGGGGCCCAAAATCAAAATCTAAATACATGGTTAGATTCAGCATATCAAAGAACCCCATATATTCAATTTTGTTGAAATCAAACAAAGTTTAATTTTGGACCCCAATTTGGACCAACTTGAAAACTGGGCCCATAATCAAAATCTAAATACATGATTAGATTCAGCATATCAAAGAACCCTAAGAATTCAATTTTGTTAAAATCAAATTAAGTTTAATTTTGGACCCTTTGGACCTTAATGTAGACCAATTTGAAAACAGGACCAAAATTAAGAATCTAAATACATGGTTAGATTCAGCATATCAAAGAACCCCATATATTCAATTTTGTTGAAATCAAACAAAGTTTAATTTTGGACCCCAATTTGGACCAACTTGAAAACTGGGCCCATAATCAAAAATCTAAATACATGATTAGATTCAGCATATCAAAGAACCTAAGAATTCAATTTTGTTAAAATCAAACTAAGTTTAATTTTGGACCCTTTGGACCTTAATGTATACCAATTTGAAAACAGGACCAAAAATTAAGAATCTAAATACACGGTTAGATTCAGCATATCAAAGAACCCCATATATTCAATTTTGTTGAAATCAAACAAAGTTTAATTTTGGACCCGTCTGACCTCAATGTATACAAAGTTGATAATGGGGCCCAAAATCAAAAATCTAAATACATGGTTAGATTCAGCATATCAAAGAACCCAATATATTCAATTTTGTTGAAATCAAACAAAGTTTAATTTTGGACCCCGATTTGGACCAACTTGAAAACTGGGCCCATAATCAAAAATTTAAAGACATGTTTAGATTCAGCATATCAAAGAACCCTAAGAATTCAATTTTGTTAAAATCAAATTAAGTTTAATTTTGGACCCTTTGGACCTTAATGTAGACCAATTTGAAAACAGGACCAAAATTAAGAATCTAAATACATGGTTAGATTCAGCATATCAAAGAACCCCATATATTCAATTTTGTTGAAATCAAACAAAGTTTAATTTTGGACCCCAATTTGGACCAACTTGAAAACTGGGCCCATAATCAAAAATCTAAATACATGATTAGATTCAGCATATCAAAGAACCCTAAGAATTCAATTTTGTTAAAATCAAACTAAGTTTAATTTTGGACCCTTTGGACCTTAATGTAGACCAATTTGAAAACGGGACCATAAATTAAGAATCTAAATACACGGTTAGATTCGGCATATCAAAGAACCCCAATAATTCAATTTTGATGAAATCAAACAAAGTTTAATTTTGGACCCTTTGGACCTCAATGTAGACCAATTTAAAACGGGGCCCAAAATCCAAAAACTTAATACACGGTTAGATTCAGCATATTAAAGAACCCCAAGAATTCAAGAATAAAACCCCATTGAAATTGGTCAAGAAATAAGCAATTTATACAAAGCATCTTCTTTTGCACAATACTGTGCAATTAAATATTCTTGCAATTGCGCAATACTGTGCAATTGAATATTTCTTGCTATTGTGCAATACTGTACAATTGACAATTTCTTCCTATTGTGCAATATTGTGCTATTGGATATTTCTTGCTATTGCGCAATACTGTGCAATTGAAGATTTCTTGCTATTGCGCAATACTGTGCAATTGAAAATTTCTTGCTATTGCACAATACTTAGTATATAATAATTTACACATCCTGTTTGGTGTGTATCTCCTGCCATATCATTATTATTTGCTTTTAAATATAAATCAGAAATAACCAACTTAAATGGAAAATTTTAAAGAAAAAAAAAAGGAAGAAAAGGAAGAAAAAAAGAAAAAAATCGCCCCCAATTTTTGAACCCCTTATGATTCATCACCCCAAACTCAATCCCAGCCTTCAATGAGGTATGGTACCTTGCAGTACAATTTCAGAGAGATCCATACACTTAAACACAAGTTATTGTCTGGAAACTAGAAAATGCTTATTTTGGCCCTTTGGCCTCTAATTCCTAAACGTTTAGGCAATTACCCCAAACTCAATTCTAGCTTTCCTTTGTGATATGGAACCTTGTAGTACAATTTCAGAAAGATCCATACACTTACACAAGTTATTGTCCTGAAACTAGAAAATGCTTATTTTTGCCCTTTTTTGGCCCTAATTCCTAAAATTTTGAGGCAATTACCCCAAAATCAATCCCAGCATTCCTTTGTGATATGGAACCTTGTGGTACAATGTCAGAGAGATCCATACACTTACACACAAGTTATTGTCTGGAAGTTACAAAATGCTTATTTTGGCCCTTTTGGCCCCTTTGGCCCCTAATTCCTTAACTGTTGGTACCATAACCCCAAAATCAATCCCAACCTTCCTTTTGTGGTATTGAACCTTATGGTAAAATTTCCTAGAGATCCATTTACTTAAACTAAAGTTAGAGTGCGAAAACCAATGTGTCTTCGGACGACGACGACGACGCTAACGTCATACCAATATACGACCACAAAAATTTTTGCGGTCGTATAAAACCACAAATAAAAAAAAAATACATGTGGATTTGTGGAAGCTCATGTCCAATCTTAATAAAAGACAGTTGTTTTATTTTATAGAGCAAGTACTACAGCTAATAAGAATAAAATAATGATCAACAAACCTCTAATATCATAACCTTTGTTTAAAATTTAACCCTAAGTTACTTTCTGTTGTTCATCCTGTGTTAATCTTTTGTTAAATGATTCGGTTTTTACCTTGCTTCAGACCTCTGTTATAAATTTAACCAAGGAGTATTGTTATTGCACGATTGGAAAGGTCACTAAAAGTTTGGTTAAACATTTTCTTCGTTTTCATTGGCCATTAGAAACTAAAAACTGATTATTTAGTTTTACAGTCCTTCCCCCTTTTTGTATCGAGGTTTACATTCATATTTTAACCTAATAGTAACAATCAAATCAACATCTTTTTATCCAGTTATATTGTATGTCAATAAACAAATTCATGCAGCAATATTTAACTATAATTTAGTTTTCTATAATGAAGTACCATTCGAGGATCAATGCTTCTTTTCAAACAAAAGGTGCTCTCCTTCTGGTACACATTTTTCATGTACTATTAAATGAATTTAGACTGAAAAGTGCATCGTTTTTTTGCAAGTAGTCATATTTATTGACTAAACAGTTTTTCTAGGACCCAAGTAAAGTGCTGATAATTCTTTATTTTGATAAAAAATAAACAAGCTTTGAAAATTTAACCATGAGTTAATTAACCAAGGGTTAAAAAGAAGTTGAACAACAGAATTTTAACCCTTTGTTCCTCTGTCAAAAGATTTAATGTGTTAAATTTAACCAAAGGTTATATTTAACCAAGAGATGAACAACTGGGTTCTGAAATTCAACTATAGTAGGGCAAATGCAGCAGCTGAAACCGTAAAACCACCATTTCAGGATAAACATTATTATCCAACTTGTTGATCACACATTCTAACATCTAAAAAACTTGTCAATGAAACCAGGATTATAATTTTGCAATGAAACAAATGCTTTATGGATTCTATTTATTTCCACAATATTTCCAGAATTTGATGGACCACATTCTAGACTTATTTATAAATGTAAATGACATCCCATTACCCAATGACTTACCCAAAGAGATTCACAAAATAATCAAAAGACATGACATCAAAATATTTAATATAACAAGTGATTGCACATACACATTCATACTAAGATAAAAGACAAATACTTAGCATTGCCTGTAGAATTCTGCGGTTGCAACCTAGACAGATCAATAATGACCAGAAGTAGCCTGTGTGCCAATGCTATAATAGCAATTTAAAATATCCGAAAAACTGCTCAGCTTCTAGGTGCTTAGGTGGCAGCAAAATCTTGCCTTTTCTAATGCCTCCTATCACACAGATACTAATTTACAGCTAATAGCCTGATTTATTACAAAGCAATAAACAAAAAAAGAAATTTATGACAGACAGCATCAAAGAACAACCACTTAAGTACAGACTCTTGACTTGGGATAGGCACATAAGGAAGGAGGCAGTGATAAACATATTTTTGAGTGTTCGACCCTCCCCTAACCTGAGACAGTTATGTTATAGCACAACATAAGAACAAACTGTAAAAATCAGGTGGAAATGGCTTGACTCATAAGATTGGCATGAAGCACAAAACCTTGTTTTGCGATAAAGTTCATAGACAGTTTTAATGAATTCAATGGGCTCCAATTGAAATCCCTTTAATAGCAGACATGTCACAGTCTTGTTACATAATACTTCACTGCGATGATATTTTTACTTTAACAAAAGAAGAATCATCTACTGCAGAAATTTACCCCAGTAAACTGACTTTAAATCAATGTAATATAAACAGTAAAATTTGATTTGGATATTTCTAAACTTATATTTACAAGAGATTTAAAAACAAGAGGGTGTCAGAGTGACAGCCAACCAGATTTTCCTGCAGAGGTCGAACCCTGAACAGTTGAGCAAGTATGGACACAACATTTAAGCTTAAAACAGCTCTGAATTAGGATTGTGATAGAATATTTGACACAGCATAGGTTTGTGACACAAAATGAATGTGGTCAAAGAACTGAAAAATTTGAAATTGGACATTTACCTATTATGGTCCAATATCCAAAATCTAAGTACATTGTTAGAATCAGCATATAAAAGAACCCTAAGGATTCAATTTAAAATTGAAATCAAACAAAAGTTTAATTTAGGACCCTTTGGACCTCAATGTGGATCAATTTGATAAAGGATCCCAAAATCCAAAATCTCTAACTACATGGTTAGATTCAGCATTTCAAAGAACCCCATAAATTCAAGTTTTGTTGATATCAAACAAAGTTTAATTTTGGACCCTGATTTGGACCAACTTGAAAATTAAGCCCAAAAATCCAAAATTTAAAAACAGGTTTAGATTCAGCTTTTGAAAGAACCCTATATATATTCAATTTATGTAGAAATGAAACACAGTTTAATTTTGGACCCCGATTTGGACCAAGTTGAAAACTGGGCCCAGAATTAAAAAAAAATACATGTTTATAAATAGACAATATAAGCTTAAAGGAGTTCGCTTCATCAAAAAAAAATATATATATATATAGCATTAAAAAAATTAGTTTATACAGAATAACAAACAAACCTACCACAAAATTCTTCAAACAATTTAACAAAGAAAAGAAAAAAAATCAAAAATATCATTTATCATTAATACAATGTCTTTTAAAAATCTATAAAACTTATCTGTAATTATCTTCAAAATGTCTAATAATGAACAGTAAATTTCAAACTATATTTATAACGTCCTACAGAGCTTATCATCAACAGCACTTAGGAAACAGAAAATTTTAAAATAAATCTGTCACTCCAATTATAATTGTGTGATTGATATTTACCACATGCTTTGTTATCTGGATAACAGGTGAAAATTATTCAAAAACGCTTAGTGTAATCAAACTTTATATACATAATTAATAGTTTCCAATATTTTTTCTTTCATTTGTCACAAACTAATATAGATCTGCAACTTATCTATCAATGTCAACAACTTTATCTACACAATGTAATGTAATGAAATATATTCTTTAATAAAAATAATTATTACCTAATGAAAATGATATTTGCAAATCTGCACCCCCAAACAGGATCAAGTAAAAATTAAATATTAACACACACAACAAAAATAAAATACCACATAACAACTGTGACATCTACCTTCAAAACATGCATGACTTAAAAAAAATAGTTATAAGGAAATTTTTGACAACTCCTGATTAAAATCAATTGAACAGATACAATCATTGATAGACTATCTATACTTATACTTATTAATTACACCATTTCTGTTCAAAGGGAAATAACTCAATCATATAATAAGTATATTTTTGGCTACTGAAAGGTCTACAACTCAACAATGAGAAAAGCTAAAATCGTGAAAATTGAACTTGACCTTCATTTAGTCATAGGAAACAACATATCTAAATTTGAAAAGATTTCATCAAAGCGGTTTCATGTTAATGAACAAACACTGTTTGGCAGTCGCCCGCCCGCCCGCCTGCCTGCCATACATCCCCAAATCAATAACCGATTATTCTTTCGATAATCCAGTTAAAAATTGATCGTAATGATAGATTCAATTGATAATGGTTAAACACCAAAATCAGAAATACTTATTATAATGATTGATTACATTGAAATTGATTAAACATCAGATTTCAACTCAATCAACTAAATAAAACTTTGCAAGGAGTCTATTGTAATGATTTATACGATTGATCACAATTCATCACCAGCTGGCAACTAAATCAACTCATTATAAAATGCAAACCTTTGATCATTAATATTGATACAATAGATACAATTGATTACCAAATATAAATTCTATCAACTCAGTAAAAAGTGAAAATCCTCGATTGTTACGCTAGGTACAATTGATCACCAGGTGAGACAGTTGCTTCTTTTAAACGATAGCAAGGGTTGAATACAATTGATATGATCATGAGTCTTGAAAACAAGAAGTGACAGTTGATTGAATTGATCAACTCTCAAACCATCGTAATGATTGAATATGTCATGGTGTGTTAATTGGCTTATATTTTTGATAGTATGATTTTGTATAAAAAAATATGTTTTATCTTTAGAAAGAAAGTTTTATGTTGGTATTTTGTAAAATTTTTAATTAATTTTGGTTTAATTAATTTTTACCTATGCTGTACCAAGTACTCCAAAATGTCACAGTTTGCTCAAAGCACTTTGTTTTGAAATATTAATTGTAATTAGCATGTCACAATGATATTTTAAGTTTTTATCAAAATATTATCATGATTATAGGATTAGGCTTTGTTAATTAAATTCTATTTTTTGCTAATGAGAGTACTATTTACATGTTGAGTCACATTGATTTTTTTTTTGGTTTAAGTATAAATATCGTTGTGAAATTTTGGAAAAGCAGTCAGTGTTTCGGAACCGTAACCTCTCACTACTTATGTCTTTTATACTGGAACTAGAAGACTTCCACCAGTCTACCAGTTGAGGGTGTAGTGTTGAGACAACATTTATCTCTGACTCATATTTCAGCTTTGGCAAATTTTGAGACTTTTTACATTTTGGATTTTGGAATTAAGTTCATTTTATGATTTAGTAGATTTGCATTTATTTTTATATTTTACATTGTAAAGAGAAATAGTTTTACTTTGAATTTGATATTTAGATTTTATACTTTGTACCTTAATTATAATTATTTGGCATTGTTTACTAATTGATTATTATCATCATTCATCAAAATTGTTATCGTTAATTAAATTATGAAAACCTTCCTTGCGTTTTAGCTATGCCTATCAGAACATTAAGTCTAGCGATAGACTGACCCCCTGTCCCTTGGTTCAAGTACATACAAGTTAGCTCCCCCTTATCTAACAGTGCTCTGGACCTTGGTGACAGATACAATTGATAGGGGATGACCCTTGAAAACCAGATGAGACAGTTGATTGAATTGATCAACTCTCAAACAATTGTAATGACTGAATAAGATTGATACGTTCATGACCTTTGAAAACCAGATGAGAAAGTTGATTGAATTGATCAACTCTAAAACGATTACAATTTAATCAACTCTAAGAATAAAGGGTTGATTGAATAGATTAAGTGAATTGATTACATATGATAGTACTTTCCTACAATAATTGATTGATCCTACAGCAGCATACAATTGAATCCAATTGACTTAACAGTAGATGATAAAAGTTTATCCAATCGATTGTCAAATACTGTATCAGAGTAGGAAAGTTGTCTCATTGACATTCTTATCACATCTCCTTTTTTATGTGAATGAAAGTAAGGATTTTCCAAAACAGAAAAAGTTAACAATTGAACTACATATAAATGGATAATACAAATCTTAATTAAATAAACGTTTCAAAAAGATATTTGGCTGACCATCAACTCTTTATCTTATTTGTTCTTCAGTGATGTTAAGCAATCATCAATCAATCAATCCTTTATAATGAAAAAGCCTGAAAAAACTCCAAAGAGTTATTCCCCCTGGTTTACTTACCTTATCAAGCAGTCTTACAGCTAGAGTAAATTCATATTCATAATCAGATTCCAACATGGAAACAGCTATCCAGAACATTTGTGATACAATAGTCAATTTATCCTCATTTCCAGACGGGTCCATATTTTTCAAAGACTGAGCACTCCTTGATCGTGTCATATTTGTACGTAATCTACTTTCTACATCTGTACTACTCCTTAATCTCAGATCATCTGAAAAACAGAATAAGCCCATATGAAAATAGGTTTTCTGGTACCAAGTGAGCAAACTGGAATCCTAAATAGAAATGTCAATATTTCTTTATCTTCTTTGATAAAATTGATTGAACGTTTTAACAGATACAAAATGATCTTACAGCATATTATCGTTATTTTCTAAAATTTAGCTCTAATCTTTTTCTGTGATAATTTTTCATTATCCAACTCCTCAAGTGATATTTTCTCAGTCCTGTAGAAAGAAAAAGAATGACCTCATGAGTCTAGAGGATGTTTCTCAGCTGCATCTCATCTAAGGGCTGTCACCCTACTATGAGATGTATCTGAGAAACATCCTCTTGTTTGATAAACCATTGATAATCTATAGTAAAGATGCTTTACACAAGCTATATCTCGATTAAAGTACTGCTGTGGTGTTTATACAAATGATCCTTAAATCTGATGGCTTACGAAATTATAATAGAGATCTCACCTCACCTGTAGTTCCTATGTTCAGAGTCAAATATTTCATGCATGTTCAAGATGAAAAACAATTATTGTGGATTTCTCTATGTTCATGGGCAAAAATTTTCCTGGAATCAGTAAAACAACTCTATTCCTGAATATTTAATTTCATGGTCTTGCCAAAGTTGGCATACCACGCTTATAGAAAATGTTTACTACATCGTTGATTGATCATTTAAATTCATCTGATCCTTTAAATCTGTGAAAATTGGTATACCACGAACAATCAGGAACCCAATGTCAGAGGACGAGTAAACTTTTGTTGTTCACCTGCATCTTTGTGCATTTTTAACAATGGTCACTGTCCAACATTAAAGACTAGAATACAATTCATGACTACAATCTCTTTTTAGAGATCTTCTATTGCTGATCATTGTGTTTTCAGTTTCTCTCCATCTACTGCAGTTTGTTTTGCCCAAAATACAATAAATAGGTGAAAATCGCCATTTACAGGCAATTACTTTTGAAGAAGTGGACTTTTTTGCTTTTATGCTTTGTTCTCACCTATTTGTTGATCTTGTCTTTCTGATGATTTTTATTGTTTACATTTTCTCTTCTGTTTTTTTTTGCCAACCACATAAAAGAGTAAAAATAGTCATTTAATGGCAATAATGCCTATATTAAGAAGTTGAATGACAATTTGGGCTATGTTGATATATTTGCAGATCTAAGTAAACTGATCTTGTATTGCAGATAACTTTTGATGTCTACAATTTTTTTTATCTACTACAGCTTTGCCAAATATGCTTAAGACGGATGAAAATCATCATTAAAGAGCAACTGACTATTTCTGCAATCTTAACAAATTTGTAGATCTTGTATTATTGATCGTTTTTTTCTGTTTACATTTTTTTGTCTACTATGCCAAAATGAAAGCAGGTGTGAGAGTGCTACAAAGCAATTGCAACCAGTGAATGTTTTAGCGATTCATACTAGTTTTCAACCTTATATAAAAATATTACACCATGTCCAGTGGACAAGAGACTATATTGATCAAATAAAGAAAAGACTATTGATGATTGATTTTAACTACCTCAATATCATAAGGAGAAGTGACTTTGATACTGATAGGAAGAAGTGGTGAGACTTAAACGAAGTGCTTGTTCGTTCATTGCAGTTTTTATCTTACCACTTGTATCCTATTTTCTTAATTCTTTTTGTATTGTTCAAATCCAATTTTATATCATGTCTCAGAATACCATATCAGTAACAGTTGTCTCAGTTTATGTCCTAAATTAACATTTATAGTTATATACAATTTCATTTTTCCACTTGTGTCTCATATGTCTCGCCTATCGGCATAAAATTCAGAAAAAGATAATCTGATGGACAGCAACATTGCTTATTAATTCAGTCATTGGACCATGATCTAGTAGGCAGGGCCTGAAAATGGGCGACAAACTGAGATGTATAGACAGTAATATAACT
Organism: Mytilus coruscus; assembly: GCA_017311375.1. Taxonomy (NCBI): domain Eukaryota; kingdom Metazoa; phylum Mollusca; class Bivalvia; order Mytilida; family Mytilidae; genus Mytilus; species Mytilus coruscus. Next base: position 82,036,357 of record CM029597.1, read on the forward strand.
TTATAGAAAATATCGTTGTTTATTGTAAGTAGTTCCTATCAATATAACTTAAGCATAAAAACTTAACATTGAAAATTGCTAATTAATTCAAAGTCACTGGACCATGTCCTAGGGGGCAGGGCCTCAAAATAGTCGTTAATAGAAAATGAAAGGATATGGAGTAAAAGTACATGGGTTAAACTGATATGTACTGATAGTAATGCAACTTCATACAAAATATCATTGATCTATCACAAGTAGATCCTACCAAACTAACTTAAGCAGAAAACTTAACATTGAAAATTGCTAATTAATTCAAAGTCACTAGACTATGTCCTAGAGGGCAGGGCCTCAAAATAGTCCTCAAACTGATATGTACTGATAGTAAAGCAACTTCATACAAAATATCATTGATCTATCACAAGTAGATCCTATCAAACTGGCTTAAGCAGAAAACTTAACAATTGTTGACGCAGAAGCCGTCGCCGGAAAAACAATCCCTATGTACCAACTAAATATCTAGTACTGTTGCATATCTACATATGAAAAATAACAACAACTCTAACATTTAACTCATTGAAAGCTAACACTTTTCATAATATACATTTCTATTTTTGAACGAAAGTTTAAATACTGAATTACAGACCAGTTAATTCTTCAAACTAATACCTTCAAACTAATTCTGTATTAGACCTGTTTTTCTGTATAAGATCTGCATTTATGACCAGTTCTCAATACACATTGAATGGTAATAACTGGAAATTTATAATGTACTTTAAGTCATTGGTCAATAATAGGTAATTCCCACATACAAAACATCTGAATTAGAACAAGACCAATACCAGGTCTTGACCTGCTTAGCTGCATGCTATTGATTTCAAACAATTGACAAACAGGAAGTGGTTGCACAGCAGATACAAAAATTGCTAACACACTACAAGTCAACACTATGAAGCTCCAAACCAAATATAAAATTGTTTGCTCTATAGAAGCCAAGAAAAATTCGATGAAAAATTTCCATGTACATTGAAAGTTTTAAAATATCAAACTATCGACATACAGGAAGTATCTGCACAGCAGATGTTAAAATAGCTTACAGACAGGTACTCAACGTTATCAAGCTGTACAGACCAATTTAAAATCATTCCCTTTCATAAAAGCCATAAAAACTGACAAAATTTTTCTACCCAAGGGGTATTGAATGGATGGAAAGACTGATGGACAGATTGACAGACAAACATACAGATGGATGGAATGAATGACAGACAGAGAGATGGACAAAATGAAAGACGAAGTTGCACCGTTACTAGACCTACTTTTGCCATAGACGCAGGTAAAAACAATTACTACAAATTTTATACTGCTTTGATAGTGTCAGGCGTATGATGTACAATATTCCAAACTAGCCTTTAAATATTTTGACATACTCAGAAAAGTCTTGATTTGAAAGTCGGGTAAATTTTGTTTTGTCAAAATAGTAGCAAACACCAATGCTAATAACACTGATTACCATAACTTTTTTATTAGGGTCAGTTACTCAGTGTCAATATTTTCACTGTTAGATTTCAAGTTAATCACAAGGTTGATCAGGTCTAATAATTGTGAACTAATATTTACATGGTTTCATTCTATGGGCAGGACCAGTTACTGAGTAACTTGTACTTCGTGAATGTTGTTGAACATCTTGTCTTGGTCCTAAGACTGACAACCTCTTGTTAGCAGATTCATTGCTTTGATCCTTCAGAAGATTAGGTGTTGATTTGAAAATTTCTTTCATGATGTCAAATGACCTTATTTCAAGGTCAAGGTTATCAACTGCAGCTTCCAATGTCAACATAATTTCTGTAACATATCCCTGTGAAGAAAAAAATCAAAACACCTTTTTGCACTGGCACTGTTGGTTGGAATACCTAACCTACATGTAGCTTGAAAATACTAATTCTGTTATCTTGTAAAAGTCTGGATCTTGGAATACTTTGAAAAATCATTTAAAATTGGAAAATAGTTATAAAAAAATAAATGGAGAATGTATCCCCATGGACACCGATGATGCCCCCGCTTGCATACAACTTTATAAAGGAACATAACTCAAAATAAAATGCTCCGCAGGACGCAGCTTGATACGACCACAGAGGTCGAACCCTGAACAGTTGGGGCAAGTATGGACACAACATTCAAGCTTGATACAGCTCTGAATTTGGATTGTGATTAAATATTTGACACAGCATAGGTTTCTGACACAGAATGAAAGTGGTCTAAGAACTTCAAAATTTTAAATTGGACATTCACCTATTATGGTCCAATATCCAAAATCTAAATACATGGTTACATTCAGCATATCAAAGAACCCTAAGAATTCAATTTTGTTAAAATCAAACTAAGTTTAATTTTGAACCCTTTGGACCTTAATGTAGACCAATTTGAAAACGGGACCAAAATTAAGAATCTAAATACATGGTTAGATTCAGCATATCAAAGAACCCCATATATTCAATTTTGTTGAAATCAAACAAAGTTTAATTTTGGACCCTATTTGGACCAACTTAAAACTGGGCCCATAATCAAAAATCTAAATACATGTTTAGATTCAGCATATCAAAGAACCCTAAGAATACAATTTTGTTAAAATCAAACTAAGTTTAAAATTGGACCCTTTGGACCTTAATGTAGACCAATTTGAAAACGGGACCAAAAATTAAGAATATAAATACACAGTTAGATTCGGCATATCAAAGAACCCCAATATTTCAATTTTGATGAAATCAAACAAAGTTTAATTTTGGACCCTTTTGACCTCAATGTGAACAAAGTTGATAACGGGGCCCAAAAATCAAAAATCTAAATTCATGGTTAGATTCAGCATATCAAAGAACCCCATATATTCAATTTTGTTGAAATCAAACAAAGTTTAATTTTGGACCCCAATTTGGACCAACTTGAAAACTGGGCCCATAATCAAAAATCTAAATACATGTTTAGATTCAGCATATCAAAGAACCCTAAGAATTCAATTTTGTTAAAATCAAACTAAGTTTAATTTTGGACCCTTTGGACCTTAATGTAGACCAATTTGAAAACGGGACCAAAAATTAAGAATCTAAATACATGGTTAGATTCAGCATATCAAAGAACCCCATATATTCAATTTTGTTGAAATCAAACAAAGTTTAATTTTGGACCCCGATTTGGACCAACTTGAAAACTGGGCCCATAATCAAAAATCTAAATACATGTTTAGATTCAGCATATCAAAGAACCCTAAGAATTCAATTTTTGTTAAAATCAAACTAAGTTTAATTTTGGACCCTTTGGACCTCAATGTAGACCAATTTGAAAACGGGACCAAAAATTAAGAATCTAAATACACGGTTAGATTCGGCATATCAAAGAACCCCAATAATTCAATTTTTTATGAAATCAAAGTTTAATTTTGGACCCTTTGGACCTCAATGTGGACCAATTTAAAAACGGGGCCCAAAATCCAAAAACTTAATACACGGTTAGATTCAGCATATTAAAGAACCCCAAGAATTCAAGAATTAAACCCCATTGAAATTGGTCAAGAAATAAGCAATTTATACAAAGTATCTTCTTTTGCACAATACTGTGCAATTGAATATTTCTTGCAATTGCGCAATACTGTGCAATTGAATATTTTTGCTATTGCGCAATACTGTACAATTGACAATTTCTTGCTATTGTGCAATATTGTGCTATTGGATATTTCTTGCTATTGCGCAATACTGTGCAATTGAAGATTTCTTGCTATTGCGCAATACTGTGCAATTGAAAATTTCTTGCTATTGCACAATACTTATTATATAATAATTTACACATCCTGTTTGGTGTGTATCTCCTGCCATATTATTATTTGCTTTTAAATATAAATCAGAAATAACCAACTTAAAATGGAAAATTTTAAAGAAAAAAAAAGGAAAAAAGGAAAAAAAGGGAAAAAATCCCCCAATTTTTGAACCCCTTATGATTCATCACCCCAAACTCAATCCCAGCATTCAATGAGGTATGGTACCTTGCAGTACAATTTCAGAGAGATCCATACACTTGAACACAAGTTATTGCCTGGAAACTAGAAAATGCTTATTTTGGCCCTTTTGGCCCCTAATTCCTAAACGTTTTGGGCAATTACCCCAAACTCAATTCTAGCTTTCCTTTGTGATATGGAACCTTGTAGTACAATTTCAGAAAGATCCATACACTTACACACAAGTTATTGTCCTGAAACTAGAAAATGCTTATTTTTCCCCTTTTGGCCCCTAATTCCTAAAATTTTGAGGCAATTACCCCCAAAATCAATCCCAGCATTCCCTTTGTGATATGGAACCTTGTGGTACAATGTCAGAGAGATCCATACACTTACACACAAGTTATTGTCTGGAAGTTACAAAAATGCTTATTTTTGGCCCCTTTTTGGCCCCTAATTCCTTAACTGTTGGTACCATAACCCCCAAAATCAATCCCAACCTTCCTTTTGTGGTATTGAACCTTATGGTAAAATTTCCTAGAGATCCATTCACTTAAACTAAAGTTAGAGTGCGAAAACCAATGTGTCTTCGGACGACGACGACGACGCCAACGTCATACCAATATACGACCACAAAAATTTTTTGCGGTCGTATAACAATAAAAGTGACACTACCCAAATTTGTACTTGATCTGAGTTTTGTAGTAATAAGTATTGTGTATAGGTTTCATAATGTTTGGTTGGGGCAAACTTAAGTTAGAGAACAGAAATTAAAAATTTTGTAATTTTTTCATTTATAAAGGGGCATAACTCTAAGTTTCATAATATTTGGTTGAGGCAAACTCAAGTTAGAGAACGGAAACCTATTTTGGGACGTAAGGACGTACATACGGACAGACGGACAAGGGTAAAACTTAATGCCCCCTCCGCTACGGCGGGGGCATAATAAAAAGCATATATTTCACACATCTTAGAAAGATGGAAATACCTTATCACAATGACTTTTTGAACCTTCAGTTTGGGCAACTCTAAATAAGAAATTGGACAAACACAACAGGTCTCCCTTATTTCAGTTTGGCTGACTTATTAAATTTATGATCTGAGCAAAGTTTCTAAACATTGTTTAGGGTGTCAAGGGAGACTTCATAATGGTATCATAGTATTATACTTTCTCATAAAGTTATTTTCAAAATTTTAATGGGTAAATATATCTAGAGGCTCTAAAGAGCCTGTGTCGCTCACCTTGGTCTATGTAAAACTGAGAATGGAAATGGAGAATGTGTCAAAGATACAACAACCTGACCAAAGAGCAGAAAACAGCCGAAGGCCATCAATGGGTCTTCAACACAGCAAGAAAATCCTGCACCCGGAGGCGGGCTTCAGCCGGCCCCTTAACAAAAATGTGTGCATATTCAACAAAGGACTCTCTCCAACATTGTAGACGAGAATAGAATTCATGACAAAAATCTCTGTTTTGTTGATCTTGTATAGCTGATCATTTAGTCTGTTTAGTTTCTCTCTATCTTCTTAATTTTTGCTCAAAACACAAAAGAGGGTAAAAAAAATCCCCATTTAACGGCAATCACTCCTATAAAGAGTGACAGTCTACTAACTATATCGGCAAAATTTGACTTGTTAGTAAATCTTGCCTTGCTGAAAACTTTTGTGATTTAAAGTGTTTATTTATCCATTATAATTTTTATCATATAATGCAAAACTAAAAAAAATGGTAAAAATCGTCATTAATGGCCAATAACTCCAATAAGGATTTCCTCCATATTGTCTTAATTGTAGATCTTGTCTTGCTGATCATTTTTGCTTATTTAAGTTTCTATCTATCTATTATAATTTACATATTTAAGATATAAGACAAAAACTCAAAAAATTGGTAAAAATCGTCATCAAAGGGCAATAACTCTAATAAGGAGTCAACTGACGATTTCAACCATGTGTAGAGTAATTTGTAGAACTTGTCTTGCTGATCATTTTTGCTATTTAAAGTTTCTCTCTATCTATTATAGTTTTCAAGATAATAGGCAAAATTGAAAATAAATGGTAAAATTTGTCATTTAAGGGCAATAACTCCTATTAGAAGTTGTCTGACAGTTTTGACTTATATGGACAACTGGTAGAGCTCAACATTCTGAACATTTGTGCTCCTGTCAGATTTTCTCTATTTATAACTGTTTACAAAATAATACACAAAACTTGCGTTTTACCCCTATGTTCTATTTTTAGCCATGTGGGCCATCTTGGTTGGCAGGCAGGGTCATTGTACACTTTTGTTAAAACTAGATATCCCAATGATGATTGTGGCCAAGTTTGGTTAAATTTGGCCCAGTAGAAGATTTTTGTAAAAGTTAACAGACGACAAAGGAAGACGATAACAGACAACGGACGACAGACGCCAAGTGATGAGAAAAGCTTACTTGGCCCATTGGGCCAGGTGAGCTAAAAATAGAAATTAACAAGTATAGGTCACCGTATTGTATAGGGTATTCAAGGGTAGGTGCTTTTCTGTAATGATTTCTTTGAAGGAGAGCAGCTGCTTACAAGGAAGCTATTAACTGAACCAAGGGTTTCAAATTGTAAAGTTAAAGTCATCCCTTAAATATTTTTACAGATGTCACCATGATCTGGTTTATGTTGTGAATAAAATGCTCCGCAGGGCGCAGCTTGATACGACCGCAGAGGTCAAACCCTGAACAGTTGGGGCAAGTATGGACACAACATTCAAGCTTGATACAGATCTGAATTTGGATTGTGATTAAATATTTGACACAGCATAGGTTTCTGACACAGAATGAATGTGGTCTAAGAACTTAAAAATTTTAAATTGGACATTCACCTATTATGGTCTAATATCCAAAATCTAAATACATGGTTAGATTCAGCATATCAAAGAACCCCAAGAGTTCAATTTTTGATGAAATCAAACAAAGTTTAATTTTGGACCCTTTTGACCTCAATGTGGACAAAGTTGATAACGGGGCCCAAAATCAAAATCTAAATACATGGTTAGATTCAGCATATCAAAGAACCCCATATATTCAATTTTTGTTGAAATCAAACAAAGTTTAATTTTGGACCCCAATTTGGACCAACTTGAAAACTGGGCCCTTAATCAAAAATCTAAATACATCTTTAGATTCAGCATATCAAAGAACCCTAAGAATTCAATTTTTGTTAAAATCAAACTAAGTTTAATTTTGGACCCTTTGGACCTTAATGTAGACCAATTTGAAAATGGGACAAAAAAAATTAAGAATCTAAATACACGGTTAGATTCGGCATATCAAAGAACCCCAATAATTCAATTTTTGATGAAATCAAACAAAGTTTAATTTTGGACCCTTTGGACCTCAATGAAGACCAATTTGAAAAAGGGGCCAAAATCCAAAAACTTAATACACAGTTAGATTCAGCATATCAAAGAACCCCAAGAATTCAAGAATAAAACCCCATTGAAATTGGTCAAGAAATAAGCAATTTATACAAAGTATCTTCTTTTGCACAATACTGTGCAATTGAATATTTCTTGCAATTGCGCAATACTGTGCAATTGAATATTTCTTGCTATTGCACAATACTGTACAATTGACAATTTCTTGCTACTGCGCAATACTGTGCTATTGGATATTTCTTGCTTTTGCGCAATACAGTGCAATTGAAAATTTCTTGCTATTGCACAATACTTATTATATATTAATTTACAAATCCTGTTTGGTGTGTATCTCCTGCCATATCATTATTATTTGCTTTTAAATATAAATCAGAAATAACCAACTTAAAATGGAAAATTTCAAAGAAAAAAAAAAGGAAAAAAAGGATATGGAACCTTGTGGTACAATGTCAGAGAGATCCATACACTTACACACAAGTTATTGTCTGGAAGTTACAAAAACGCTTATTTTTGGCCCCTAATTCCTAAACGTTTCAGGCAATTACCCCCAAACTCAATTCCAGCTTTCCCTTTGTGATATGGAACCTTGTAGTACAATTTCAGAAAGATCCATACACTTACACACAAATTATTGTCCTGAAACTAGAAAAATGCTTATTTTTTGCCCCTTTTTTGGCCCCTAGTTCCAGCCTTCCCTTTGTGATATGGAACCTTGTGGTACAATGTCAGAGATCCATACACTTACACACAAGTTATTGTCTGTAAGTTACAAAATGCTTATTTTGGCCCTTTTGTCCCCTAATTCCTTAACTGTTGGTACCATAACCCCCAAAATCAATCCCAACCTTCCTTTTGTGGTATTGAACCTTATGGTAAAATTTCATAGAGATCCATTCACTTAAACTAAAGTTAGAGTGCGAAAACCAATGTGTCTTCGGACGACGACGACGCCAACGTCATACCAATATACGACCGCAAAAAGGTCGTATAAAAATCTGTGTTACAAATGTCCAGGAATATGATCCATTAGTTGTATCGACAATCCTTTCTCTTTTTAATGACTGCGACATTAACCAATGCAACTTATCGCCAAATTTGTACATGCAATGAGTACTGACAGGTGGCACCAGTAGAGAAGACATTTCTTATCTTTCCAAAGCACATGAATTCACCCTGGGTTTTTTTTTGTGGGGGTTGTGCTTCTTAATCTTTATTTTTCTGTGGATTTTTTGGTGGATTTTCTGGCTTTTGTCTTTTTTCTTTATGGAGATGCTATTGTCTGTTTTATACAACTTATGGTTTATGATGGCCCTCTTGGTACAAATGTATCTTTTCCCTTTTTTAGTGTGAAGTTAATCAGAAAGTAGAAGATCAAAATCATTTAACCATTACTGGCCTTTTAGGAAGTTATATTTACATTTATTTGTTGATGTTTGTATTCTAAATACATCTTAACAGCTTATTATTTTAGATAATAAGAACTAGAGGCTCTAAATAGTCTGTGTTGCTAACCTGCATCTTAAACAATGGGCACTAAAACTTTTTAGTAAAATTCATCATTAAAGGAGAACAACTCTATTAAGAGTTAACTGACAATTTCATTCATGTTGACATATTTGTAGATCTTATCCGGCTGATAATTTTTCTATAGTTTCTACTTATCTATATTATAATTTTCAAGATAAAAGTAAAAAAATACAAAAAAAAGTAAAAAATTATCAATAAAGGGCAATAACTCCAATAACAAGTCGACTGGAGATTTTGGTCATACTGGCTCATGTGTAGATCTTGTCTTCCTGAACATTTGTGCTATTTAAAGTTTCTATCTATCTATTACAGTTTTCAAGGTAATAGGCAATAAAAGGAACAAATGAAAAAAAATCGCCATTAAAGGGCAATAACTTCAAGAAGGCGTAGACAAACGATTTTGGTCATGTTGACTTATTTGTAGATCTTGTCTTGTTGATCTTTTTTGCTTTTTATTGTTTCTATCTATCTGTCTATTAAAGTTTTTAAGATATAAGGCAATAAAGCAAACAATTGGTAAATATCTTCATTAAAGGGCAATAACTCTAGGAGTCATCTAACAATTTTGGTCATGTGGACTTTTTTGTAGATCTTGTCTTGCTGATCATTTTTGCTTCAAAGAAGTCATCTGACAGTTTTGACCTAAAATAACAAGAGGTAGAGCTCAACATTCTTAACATTTAACACCTACATTTGGCCCAGCAGTTTCAGAGAAGATTTTTGTTAAAGTTAACGATGGATGATGACGAATGCCAAGTGATGAGAAAAGCTCACTTGTCCCTGTGGGCAAGGTGAGCTAAAACTGAGACAAATCAACAGATCAAATGCTTTCAAGGATTGATTTAGTCTGCACAGCAGAAATCAATGGAAAAGGTATATTTCGTTGGATAATAAATTTCATAGTTTGATGAACCCTAAAATATATCAAAATATAAATCAAACAAATAATCATTTCAAGGAAAATAACTGATGAATGAATTTGTGCATACCTGCATATCATCTCCCTGTTCAGCTACAGTCTCTACAAGACGTGACAGAATGTCAGCCAACATCTGTGTTGAAGGTCGGATTTTCAATGCTCTTAATATCTACAAATATAGTATATAACTGACAAATCATGCAATTGACTACCTGTACACAAATAATTTAAATCTGTGAACTACTGATCATAAAAACATCCTATTTGTGTTTTTTTTCCATTAACTTTTTCAAATTGCTTCAAATCATCAACTGAAAATATATCCTCTGTTAACAAAATTCTTACATTTTTGAAAAATTACAAAATTTTGAAACAAGACTACTGTTGGATAATTTTGGCATAGTTAGGTTACATTTATTCTTGTTTTCATAGAAGATTTTTAAGTATAATGTAAGGTAGGGGTCAGCAGACAAGAATTTATTTGATAGTTTTGACAAACATATTGATTGGATGATAGGGCTCACCAGACATGATTCTTATTGATAATTTTGACAAACATATTGGTTGGATGATAGGGCTCACCAGACATGATTCTTATTGATAGTTATGACAAACTCATTGGTTGGATGGTAGGGCTCACCAGACATGGTTCTTATTGATACTTATGACAAACACATTGGTTGGATGATAGGGGTCACCAGACATGGTTCTTATTGATACTTATGACAAACACATTGGTTGGATGATAGGGGTCACCAGACATGGTTCTTATTGATACTTATGACAAACACATTGGTTGGATGGTAGGGCTCACCAGACATGGTTCTTATTGACAGTTATGACAGGGCTCACCAGACATATAAATTCTGAGGGAAGAACAAAGAACAAAGTAATAATTTCCCCACACTGCTTAACTAAGAAAGTGATTAAATTACTAGGCTAGCCTGGTATCTTTGATGAGTATTTACAACCACTGCTGGTGAATGTTTCTTTCATGTGGGTTTCACCAGCCCATTAGTTAGTACTTTTGTGATGACATAAAGTATCACTGATAGGTTAATTTTCTGTAAATTGAATATTTATGAAATGTTGAATCATTTGAAACCCTTAGGGTTTTCTACCCCCAAGGAATAGATTGCCTTTGCATACAATATTTGGCCTTTTTACTTTTTTTGATTCAAACATCACTGATGAGTCTTGTGTAGTCAAAATACCCATCTGGCATACAAAATTACCAGCCTGGTATCTTTGATGAATTATTTTGCTGTATTTGGCACAACTTTTTTGATATTTTTCGGTTTTTAATTTTCTTCAACTTTGTATTTGATGTGGCCTTCCAACTGCTTGGATTTGTATGCCACTGATGAGTATTTTGTAGAAGAAAGCCCTGAATTGGCTTAAATAAAGTATTATCAAAAATACTTTTAAAAAAGAAGAAATTTTGGATCACACTGGCCTAGTGGGTTCAGACTTGGAACACAATGGCCTAGTGGGTTCAGACTTGGAACACATTAGCCTTGTGGGTTCAGACTTGGATCACTTTATCCTTGTGGGTTCAGACTTGAATAACATTGGCCTTGCGGGTTCAGACTTGGATAACATTGGCCTTGCGGGTTCAGACTTGGATTAAATTGGCCCAGTGGGTTCAGACTTGTATAACATTGGCCTTGCAGGTTCAGACTTGGAAAACATTGGCCTTGCTGGTTCAGACTTGGATTACATTGGCCTAGTGGGTTTAGACTTGAAATACATTAGCCTAGTTGGTTCAGACTTGGATGACATTGGTCTAGTGGGTTGAGACTTATATAACATTGACCTGGTGGATTTAGACTTATATCACATTGATCTGGTGGATTTAGATTTATATCACATTGACCTGGTGGGTTAAGATTTATATCACATTGACCTGGTGGGTTAAGATTTATATTATATTGACCTGGTGGGTTTAGACTTATATGACATTGACCTGGTGGGTTTAGATTTATATGACATTGACCTGGTGGGTTTAGACTTATATCACATTGACCTGGTGGATTCTGTACTTCTGAAAACTCAAAAAGAGAAAAGGGCAAAAGTGAAAACAAACAGATAACAAACCTGAAATGACCTGCCAGCATAATGTCTAGATGAACAAGACAAGGCAACTTGCAGTGCCACCTGTGACCATCTCTGTTCTACAAAAGCTTTAGGAGATAACTCCTGAAAGTATCTGATGACAAGTTTAAGGAAATATTCCACCTGCACTGCACTCTGAGTATTTAGCGTACGAGGAGTAATGTCTTCACAACTCCAAAGTGGGCGACCTCGTCTGAAAATAAAAACCAAACTACTGGTTAAATTATTATTTTCCCCTAAGATAAGATAAAAGTTGAAAGTTTATATATATTTTTTCCTCAATATATCTTTTACCTTATTTCTATAATGGATATGGTCCATAAACACTGATAACTATGGCACAGTGAATAGCCAGGTATTTGTTACCTACTTACTTTGTTGTTTCAATCTAACAAGAAATGCCTTCAAAATATCTTTTTGAAACAATGTTTTATATGAAATATTAAGCAAAAATATGTATTTGACATTTACTTTTGGCCATATATTGTATATGTTATCGTATTATCTCCAATTTGTTTTGTTTTTGTATGTGTATGATATGTATATATCTATCTAATTATTGTGTTGATTTTGTCCATTATGGGTCCTCTATTTGAAATAAATGTTATCTTATCTGTATGACTGATGTAATGATAAGTGTAACTAAAAGCAATCAGTAGACTTATAAACAATGGAAAGACAACCTTTAAACAATACCAAACCACTACAAATACCTCATATAGTTTTTCTTAAATGACTGAATATCTATCTCTGAATCTCTGAAATTAACTGACTCGTCTTAAAGGATTTGCATTTAGCAAAACTATGGCATACAAAGGGAGCATTAGAATACTATGGAATGCTTTATTTAGACAGGGTTGACCTGCTATTCCTACACCCCATTAGTCTGACACCCCATTAGTCCGAAAAAGGTTGTAATTAAAAATCTACTTCATAAATGATAGATGTGGCAAATGAACTAGTGAAAACTCTCTTCTCCGAGTATAAAAAAATGGACAGGACAGCACTTCCCATCTGGTATGTAAGAAATACCATAGTCCTATAAATATAAGGCAATCAACAACCTACCAATGTTTTGGTTTACTAAATTAGTAATACTAATACAAAGTGTGACCTAGCTATTTCATGGACCTGCATCGATGCATGCAATATTAATTGATTGATTCAACATATATACTGAAGCATAACTGATCATTCCCTTCCATAGAAGTGACAAAATTTTTCCTTGTAAAGTTTTATTTATCTATTATAGTTTTCAAGATAACAGATAAAATTGCAAAAATGGTAAATCATACATGTGACAGGGCTTTGGACTGAAAATTTCGTGAAAATAATTGTTATACAGACTTTTTTTCTAAACACCTTCCCATATTGAGCTAATTTTTAGTATGTGAGTCTACTACGGTGAGTTACAGATTGAGTTTATGTTTGGTTCCGCTCCTGTGATCTTTACCAAAATTATGGGCTTTGCACTTTGAAAATTTCTACTTCAAAAAATGGCTTCAAGTTTTTTGAGAGCAGGGCCATTCGTGTCAATTCAACCAAACATTTAGTTTTTTTATATTCAAATATGTTAGCACTAATTTACTGCAGCAAAATGTTAACTGGACACTTGTACTACTTCTACTAAAGGGTGTTTAACAACCTTGACTTTATTTGAACTTTGGTGCATAGTTGTCTCATTAGCAATCATACCACATCTCCTTATTTTTTATTAACTACCCACCACGTACTCCCACAGTTGGTAAAACCTTATTCACTTAATAAATATCTTATTAATTTCAATTTAAGCATTGGAAAGAAGTATAGATTTCTCAAATAATTTTCAAAATATAATTTTCTTATATGTCTTTAAAAAGATGAAATTATTTAATAACCATTATAATATGCTTCGTTTTATTTGTATTGCATTTATATTTTTTACCAGTTTACATTACTTTAAGGAGGGTAACTTGAAAAACATGGTAAAACAAGGGAATTTACTCGAGATTTCTATCAAGTGTTTTCAAATACACTGATCATTTATTACATAACAGTAGTTAGTCTGAGGTAAAAAAAAGTTAATTAATAACAGGTTTGACACCCAAGCTGTCAACTGAAGCCATATAATTATCCAAGTTCTTTGATTTACAGGTTAAAATTACCTTCATCAGTGACTAAACAACGAAATAAGAGATTAACATCGATGGTAATAAAAAATGAAGACTGACAAATGTTATGAGGTTGAAATTTTCGAAAAAACAGAAGATCTGACTTATAAACAGGAGGAATGGAAGAGGGCTTAAAAATCAGAATAATCACATGTATGGGTCAAACCATCATTAAGGGGCAGTAACTCCAATAGAGACTGAGAGTTAATAAAAGATTTTGACTATGGTAACTTATTTGTAGATATTGTCTTCCTGATCACTTTTAAATTTTCAAGTTTCTCTCTATCTATAATAGTTTTCTTGATAATAAGCAGAAATTAACAAAATTGGAAAAAAAATCGTCATTAAAGGGCAATAACTCATATAATAAAAGAACAGCTTTCTAATGTCCCCTGCATTGCACATATTTTATCTATCCAAAGTACAAGGGCAATAACTAAAAAAAGCTCTTTTTTTTTGTTCTTTAAAACTTTTTATTAATATCTTAGAGAAATGAAGGCTTCAGAGCAAATGCAGTGTGATTTCCATTATAATTAATATTTACAAGGGGCATAACTCGATAAAAATATTTGATCAGCTCTTATTTTCGAAAGTGTCAAAGACATTGCTGATATAAACCTATTATATAAGTTTTATAAAATTCTGGCAATAATTGTACACATGAGAGCTCTGACAATGCAATTTTCCATATAATCAATATTTCCAAGGGCATAACTCTTTTAAAAATAATTGATCGCCACTGATTTTTGAACTCGTCAAAGACATTGATGATATAAGCCTATAATATGAATTTCATAAAAATCTGGCAAGAATTGTACACATTAGAGCGCTCATAAGGCAATTTTCCATATAATTAATAATTCCAAGGAGCATAACTCTTTTAAAAATTATTGATCGGCACTGATTTTGGAACTCATCAAAGACATTGCTAATAAAACCTATGATTTAAGTTCCATAAAATTCTGGCAAGAATGTACACATGAGAGTGCTAACAATGCCATTTTCCATATAAAAAATGTTTCAAAGAAACAACTCTTTTAAAAATAATTGATCAGCACTGATTTTCGAACTTGTCAAAGACATTGCTGATATAAACCTATGATATAAGTTTCATAAAAATCTGGCACCAATTGAACACATGAGAGTGCTAACAATGCAATTTTCCATATAACAAATGTTTCAAAGAGACAACTCTTTTCAAAATAATTGATCAGCACTGATTTTCGAACTCGTTCAAGACATTGCTAATATAAACCTATCATATAAGTTTCATAAAAATCTGGCCAGAATTATACACATGAAAACGCTAACGATGCAGTTTTCCATATAATTAATGTTTCCAAGGGGAATAACTCTTTTAATAAACTGCTTTGCCAAGCGCAGCTAGATACGACCGCAGATGTCCAACCCTGAACAGTTGGGGCAAAAATGGATACAATATATACAGGTCTGAATTTGGATTGTAATTAAATATTTGAGAATAAATGTAGTCAAAGAACTTGAAATTGGTTGCATGATTTGAAATTATATTCAATTGAAGATTTCTTGCTGTTGTGCAACACACTGTGCTGTTGCGCAATACTTAGTAAATCTGTTTTCAGACTATATACAAATAATTAGCAAAATAAATTGTGACCCCCAATTTTTTTCTTTGGAAAATAGACAATTTCTTAAATCTTGAGGGAAAAAAATTGACCCTCCCTCTCCCCCCAAAAAAATTTTTTTTTACCCCCCCCTCCAAAAAAAAAAAAATATTTGAAGAGAATTTTCTTTTGAGGAAAAAAAATTCCCCCCTCCAAAAAAAAATTTACCCTCCACCCCTTCCAAAAAAAATAATTTTGAAGAAATTTTCTTTTTTGTAAAATGTGTTACAAGTTAAGAGACATCCATACACTTAAACACAAGTTATTGTCTGAAAACTAGTAAAATGCTTTAGACCCTTTTTGGCTCCTAATTCCTGAACGGTTTGGGCAATTACCCCCAAAATGAATCCCAACCTTCTACTTGTGGTATTGAACCTTGTGGTACAATTTCAGAGCAATCAAAATACTTATACACAAGTTATTGTCCTGAAACTAGAAAAAAATGCTTGTTTTGACCCCATTTTGGCCCCTTATTCATAAACATTTGGGACCATCACCCCCAAAAACAATCCCAACCTTCCTTTTGTGGTATTGAACCTTTTGGTTAAATTTCATAGAGATCCATACAATTAAACTAAAGTTATTGTCCGGAATCTGAATGTAAGTATTTGAAATTATATTCAATTGAAGATTTCTAGCTGTTGTGCAATACACTGTGCTGTTGCGCAATACTTAGTAAATCTGTTTTCAGACTATATACAAAGAAATAGCAAAATAAATTGTGACCCCCAATTTTTTTCTTTCGAAAATTGACAATTTCTTAAATCTTGAGGAAAAAAAATTGGCCCTCCCTCCCCCCAAAAAATCTTGTTTTTTAACCCCCCAAAAAAAAAAAAATATTTGAAGAGAATTTTCTTTTGAGGAAAAAAAAATATTCCCCCCCCAAAAAAAAAATTTACCCTCCACCCCTTCCAAAAAAATTAATTTTGAAGAAATTTTCTTTTTGTAAAATGTATAACAAATTAAGAGACATCCATACACTTAAACACAAGTTATTGTCTGAAAACCAGAAAAAATGCTTGTTTTAGACCCTTTTTGGCCCCTAATTCCTGAACAGTTTGGGCAATTACCCCCAAAATGAATTCCAACCTTCTACTTGTGGTAGTGAACCTTTTGGTACAATTTCAGAGCAATCAAAATACTTATACACAAGTTATTGTCCTGAAACTAGAAAAAAATGCTTGTTTTGGCCCCTTTTTGGCCCCTAATTCCTAAATGGTTGGGACCATCACCCCCAAAAAACAATCCCAACCTTCCTTTTGTGGTTCCTTTTGTGGTATTGAACCTTTTGGTTAAATTTCATAGAGATCCATACAATTAAAATTACAATCCAAATTCAGACCTGTATCAAGTTATTGTCCGGAAATCAAATGTCTTCTGACCATGCTGACGCTGACGACGACGACGATGACGTGATACCAATATACAACCGCAAAAATTTTTTGCGGTCGTATAAAAATTATTGATTGGCACTGATTTTCGAACTTGTCTAAGACATTGCTGATATAAACCTATGATTTAAGTTTCATAAAAATCTGGCAAGAATTATACACATGAGAGCGCTCACAAGACCATAGTTGCCAACTGACATAATATTCGCGTGTAATACACGCTTTTTCAACGGTTTACACGCGAGGATTTTGTCACATGGCGTGTACACGCGTTTCGCCACTTCACACGCAATTACACGCTTTTTCGTTGTTTTGATTTTTTGGTCGTTAGTGATATCGCGATTCTCGGGTTTTTTCATTATTAGACAAAAAATACCGAAAACTTCGAAGTAATTGTATCGTTAGCCTGGCATCCTGACCCAATCTAATACTTCGTCTACTGTCAAGCAGTGAGCCAGGATCCCAGGCTATTGTATCGTCGCCATTGTTTATTTTTCTGTATGGACGAACAGCAAAAGCCCTTAGGTAAGTAGTTTGTGATTAGTTTTTACGATTCTGTGACTTTCTTTCATTCAAATTCACTTAGGGGAAATGTCGACAGAAATAGTTCGCTTTCAGGACCTGTACCGTCGTCTAAAGAGCCGATTGCTAAGCGAAAACGATGTTTACGTACTAAGATAAATAATTTTCAAGATTTACAAATTATAGTTGGGAGTTCAAGTTTAAATTATTGAGTGACGAGTAACGCATTGCGCACCCTATGTTGCAATCAAAACAATACATGTGAGAGGAGAACTACACTGTAGCGATTTGATTAAGCATTTAACGTGCTTAATGGTAATCAAATAATAAAATACTTTTCTTTTCAGTTTCAAATCTAGCCAACAAATTTCCACAGGCCAAAGGGATGGAAATATCACGAAACTGTTGGATCAGTTCTCATAGTACCAGCTGTCTTCTGATGATCTACCCAGTTTTGACCAGACAAAAGCCTCAGAGACAATAGCAACATATATAGTTCGTTGGGAGCAATGGCAAAAAGAATAGATGACATATTAGATGGCAAAAAAACGTTATGACACTCTTTTCAAAGCTGAAGCTATTTAATTTCAGCCAATTATCAATACTGACTGTGAGAGAACATTTTCAATTATAAAGAAATCTACACTGAATTCTGATCAGAACTCGACAATGATATATTGTGTGCCTTGTTATCGAGTAAATACAATTAAACTGGCAGTTGTTTTGAATATGTGCCTAAGCCTAGTGTGTTGCTTTAAAAGCAGCAAAACAGACCACTGTTGAATACAATAAAAGTTTACTCTAGAATATTGTTTTTATTATATATTAACATGATTAACAAATTTGTATAATCATGATAATGTGAAATTATGAACATTGTTCATATAAAAAAGTCCGCATCTTCGTCGCGCGTTTTCACACGCTTTTTGACATGTCATGTCATGTCATGACATGATTTCTCATTGTCAGAGGTTGGCAAGTATGCAAGACCGGATCGATGGACGGTATTTCTATGTCCCCCGCAACTGGTTGTGCAGAGGACAATAAAGAGCTGTGACATGAGCACATGATATGCCCGATGCCCTCCTGAGCTCGTCTTTATGCTTTAAATGAAATTATTAGATTAACTAGAAATACTGTGAGCTACCTCAAGTTTAACTAAGTTTGTGGCCTTGATTTTTAAAAGAATACAATTCTTTAACTGTTCAAAGTGTGAAAAACGGACAGTTTTCGACAATTTTTCAACAAATACAGTTCCATAGCTGCGCAATTTCAAATCAGAAATTTAAAAAAATTAAAAGGGAGCTTATTTCAATAGATATAAACAAGTCATCAAAGTTTCATGAAAACTGCTCAAAGCGTTTTTGAGTTATTGTCTGAAAACTGGAAAATCACCCCTTTTATATGAATAAAGTCCCAATAATCCATTATGTGAAATCAGAAATTTTCAAAAATCGAAAGGGAACTTATGTCAGTATATATAAACACTTCATTAAAGTTTCAATTAAATTGCTTAAATAATATTTGAGTTATAGTCAGAAAACTGGATAATCCCCCATTTTTTTAGGAATAAAATCCCATAACTCAGAAACGTAACATCTAAAATTTATAAAAATTGAAATTACGTCAATAGACATAAACAATTCACCAAAGTTTCATGAAAATTGGTGAATGCTTTTTTGAGTTACTGTCCGAAGTGTTGACGACAGACGGACGGACAGTTGGGCAGACGGACAGACAATGGACATATAATAAATTGTTTCGCCGAGCACAGCTGGATAGGACTGCAGAGGTCCAACCCTGAACAGTTGGGGCAAAAATGGACACAATATTCACACTTGATACAGGTCTGAATTTGGATTGTAATTAAATATTTGACACATAATAGGTTTCTGACACAGAATAACTGTAGTCAAAGAACTTGAATTGGTTATGTGATTTGAATTTATATTCATTTTTTTGCTTTTGTGCAATACACTATGCTGTTGCGAATTGACCCCTCCCCAAAATTTTTTACCCCCCTCCCTTTCCAAAAAATTCTTTCTCTCAAGATATGCAAATTTCAAATGGAGTTTGCAACCATAATAACCCATTTAAATACATCATAAAAGTCTTAAAATAGAAAATGACATACATAATCATGGCTAAAATTAAATAACCTTCATGCATTTTTAAAAATTTTTAAAATAGTAACTTCTAAAATAAATTGACAGCTAATCACTTCAAGACAATACAACATTTTTTATACATAATTTAAAAGCCAAAAAATTTTTAAATTTTAAATTATGTTTTGTACTTAAGTAATTGTCCTTTAACCAGGACACCCTTGTTTTTCCCCCTTTTTTGCCCCTAATTCCTAAACAGTTTGAGTCATAACCCCCCAAAGCCAATTTTTACCATCCCTTTGTGGTATGGAAACTTGTGGTATAATTTCAGAGAGATCCATACACCATTCCACAAGTTATTGTCTGGAAACTAGAAAAATGATTATTTGGGCCCCTTTTTGGCCCCTAATTCCTAAACTGTTGGGACCATAACCCCAAAAATCAATCCCAACCTTCCTTTTGTGGTCATACACCTTGTGTTTAAATTTCATAGATTTCTATTTACTAATACTAAAGTTATTGTGCGAAAACCAAATGTCTTTGGGCACTGCAGACGACGACGACTACGGCGTGATACCAATATACGATTGCGATCATATAAAAAGTGTTCTGACAGTTTTGATGTAAATTGACAGTAAGTATTTCAAAAGTTTTGCTCTGTCAGATTTGCTATACCTGTAGCAGTTTTCAAGATAATAAACTGAACTAGCATTTTACCTCTATGTTCTATTTTTAGCCATGTCAGCCATGTTGGATGGCAGGCAGGCTAATCACACACAAATCTTTTAATCTAGATACCCAAATGAGGATTATGGCAAAGTTTGGTTCCAATTGGCATAAAAGTTTCAGAGGATAAATTATGAATAAAAATTAATGGACAACTACAGACGACCGATGCCAAGTGATAGGACAGGCTCATTTGACCCTTCAGGTGGCTACTATATTTTACAATATCAATAACTCTACCTTATTTCCATAAAATCAAGTATGGCTTTAGCAACTTCCTCAACAGTTTGTAACAATTCTGGATCAGTGGGTTGTTCTATAGGTGTGGTCACATCAGGCACCACAGTTTGACTGCTGTCAACACTGATCATTGACCTCAACATCACCTCTTCTCCCTGGCTTTCTGCTGTAATATTATTACAGATATTTTACTTTAACAACTATAATATTTCATATTCTAAAGTTCATGTGACAGTTACAGTAATGGATTTATGCACAAAACTTTCTCCCGTCACTTTACTTCTCTTTGATCTTACTTCTAAGTGCTGCTTGCTGAGCTTAGAAGTAGCAAATATCAATTCTAAAGTATTTGATAAGATTTAAGTGTGGATTAAAAAAAGAGTAGGAATAAAATGTAATGTGGGGTATATATCAATGAGAGACAGCAACCAAACAACACAAAAAATAACAAACAGTCAACAAAGTGTCTTCATAGTCATATGTCACGCTCTAAATAGCCCATGATCTGGAAAATTTGTGAATAATCAAGACTATCAAAGATCTTTCATCAACATCACATGCTTGACTTAAATATGTTCATTGCAGCATTTTTAACATGAAAAAGAAGGACATTTTTTAATGTTATGAAGTCAAAATAATGCATAATATGGTCTTCTTTTTCACGAAAACAAAGAAAGTGCTGAAGTTTTGCAGTTTTCCATCCACATTTCCTTAGAGGAAACATTATGAGTAGCCAAAAAACAACAAAATAATTTTAGAGAAGCTTTAGTCTAGTTATCTAAATAATCCAAAGAATACTGAAAAATTGATAAAAAAAACCAAGGAAAATCAAGACATTTTATAAAATACAATCTTTTTTCATGGTTTGTTGCCATGGTAACTTGTTTTATAGTGAATCAGTTTTTATCTTCAAAACACCTTCAATGTACCTTAGTAAAGTTAGGACAAATTTAAGAATATGCATGATATTTTTTTTAATTTGCACTAATATTTGGGCAAAAAAGGGCCTCTATGACAGTGCCCCTACTTCTTTAAATTGGCAGCTGAGCATTAAAATATATGGCAAATCATTCTTAATAGAAACATTAAACCTTTAAGTAATGCAATGTGCTTGGAATTCAGAATCAGATGTTTTATTGTGATTTATACCATTTTCTTTTCAACACTGGGTAGTTCCTTGAATTTTTTAGGCATGCTGTTACATGTACAAAAGGTGTTTAATAGAGATATTTTTTGATCAGGACAATATTTTCTAATTATAGTTAATAATTGATACTTTTAGAAAAATTGTTGCAAGACCAGAAAGAATGAAATTAGACTAATCAAAGGAAAATCTTGCCTAGCATTTTTAGGGTCAAATATTCTGACTCATTTCAAATTGCAAATACCCAACTTTGTTTGCACAATTTTGCCTTTTCCCAATCAAATTTCAACTTTATACAAGAGATTACAATACCAAACAGAGACTATCAATCCTGTTTTCCAAAGTTTCAGTGTTCTGCACACAAATTAAAAGCATAGGTGTCAACTCTCCAGATATCAGTGAAAACTTCCCTATATTTTTTTAAAATTTGATAATCATGAGCTCTCAGAAGATTATCTCCTGATAAGAGCGGTCAAATCTCAAAACTTTAAGGAGAAAAATCTCTTTCTGAATATAATTATACTGTAAAGCAGAGTCAGTGTATCTGTAATATTACTTCATTATTTTACTAACCCAATGCTCCCTGGATATTTCTGTCTTTTGCTTTCAAAGTCAGTGTATCATTTATATTACTTCATTATTTTACAAACCCATTATGCTCCCTGGAAATCTCTGTCTTCTGCTTTCAGTGTCAGTGTTTCTGTAATATTACTTCATTATTTTACTAACCTAATGCTCCCTGGAAATCTCTGTCTTCTGCTTTCAGAGTCAGTGTTTCAGTAATATTATTTCATTATTTTACTAACCTAATGCTCCCTGGAAATCTCTGTCTTCTGCTTTCAGAGTCAGTGTTTAAGTAATATTATTTCATTATTTTACTAACCTAATGCTCCCTAGAAATCTCTGTCTTTTGCTTTCATAGTCAGTGTTTCAGTAATATTACTTCAATATTTTACTAACCTAATGCTCACTGGATATCTCTGTCTTCTGCTTTCAGTGTCAGTGTTTCTGTAATATTACTTCATTATTTTACTAACCCAATGTTCCCTGGATATCTCCGTCTTTTGCTTTAAGAGTCAGTGTATCATTTATATTACTTTATTATTTTACTAACCTAATGCTCCCTGGAAATCTCTGTCTTCTGCTTTGAGAGTCAGTGTTTCAGTAATATTACTTCATTATTTTACTAACCTAATGCTCCCCGGAAATCTCTGTCTTTTGCTTTAAGAGTCAGTGTTTCAGTTATATTACTTCATTATTTTACTAACCTAATGCTCACTGGTAATCTCTGTCTTCTGCTTTCAGTGTCAGTGTTTCTGTAATATTACTTCATTATTTTACTAACATAATGCTCCCTGGTAATCTTTATCTTCTGCTTTCAGAGTCAGTGTTTCGGTAATATTACTTCATTATTTTACTAACCTAATGCTCCCTGGAAATCTCTGTCTTCTGCTTTCAGTGTCAGTGTTTCAGTAATATAACTTCATTATTTTACTAACTCAATGCTCCCTGGATATCTCTGTCTTCTGCTTTCAGAGTCAGTGTTTCAGTAATATTACTTCATTATTTTACTAACTCAATGCTCCCTGGATATCTCTGTCTTCTGCTTTCAGAATCAGTGTATCATTTATATTACATCATTATTTTACTAACCCAATGCTCCCTGGAAATCTCTGTCTTCTGCTTTCAGTGTCAGTGTTTCTGTAATATTACTTCATTATTTTACTAACCTAATCCTCTCTGGATATCTTTGTCTTCTGCTTTTAGAGTCAGTGTTTCAGTAATATTACTTCATTATTTTACTAACCTAATGCTCACTGGTAATCTCCGTCTTCTGCTTTCAGTGTCAGTGTTTCTGTAATATTACTTCATTATTTTACTAACCTAATGCTCCCTGGAAATCTCTGTCTTCTGCTTTCAGAGTCAGTGTTTCAGTAATATTACTTCATTATTTTACTAACCTAATGCTCCCAGGAAATCTCTGTCTTCTGCTTTCAGTGTCAGTGTATCTGGAATATTACTTCATTATTTTACTAACCCAATGCTCCATGAATATCTCTGTCTTCTGCTATCAGTGTCAGTGTATCTGTAATATTACTTCTGTACTGTAATAGAGTTCTGGCAACATTCTCGTTATCTTGGGCGGCTAGTAACATAAGATTCTCTAACAGTTTCTTACAGTGTTCATACACTAAAGCTCTCATGTGATCTAGACCTAAAATTACAAACAATTTAAATGACACCAGGTGTGCATCATTGAGACAGACATCTTTGGGTCAACATATTCTTTTCAACCTTAAAAATTTTCCATACCAAAAGTCATGCTATAAATTACCTTTCAAATAGAATTCATAGAAACCATTAACACAAAATTCCTGAATGGTAAAAAAATAACATACAGCTACCATGGAATACACTCTCATAACTCTCATATTATCTGTGTTGTTGGAAGGCAATATAATCATTTCTTTATTAGTCAAGTTACAGTAAATGGGCTATGTCACAGAGTTTGGTAAAATTTTGCATACAACTATTGCTCATTGAACTATGACTAATAATCCAAAACAATGCATTTAGCTCTTTTATTTTCTAAGATAAAACTGTTTGAAATCTTTTAAAATAGGTGAACATTTGTATAGAGAGCACACAAAATCAGTGTAAAATGTTTTTAAATTTGTCTTAAAATCATCATATATCCGTTTTAATGATGTAAAATAATAATAGGGTCTTAATAACAGTACACATCATTCAAAGTGGAATTTTAAGGTACCACAAAAAATTGAAATAAGCGTAACATCACCTTGTTATAAGTCGTCAAACATCATTTTTTGACGTCTTTCACTACTAACTTGGTAACAGATTGGCTAATATGACCATATTATACGTCAATTACATCAGACGTCAATATAGAAAATAATGTTCCTTCCACTTGAGACTGCGAAACATCTAGTTTTATATATGTTCCCTATGGTCATGTTATTACAGGAGACCTCAACATCGTCGAAGACCGTGAGGTCATAACTTTTCTAAAGAAAGGACCGAAATACCGTCCTCCATCTATAATAGATTGGAAACAGTGTCGTCAGGTCATTAAAGACGCTCTGTCTGCCTACTGTAAAATTGGTGCAAACGTGAAAAATCGGATAAAAATCTTTAGACAGTTATTTGAATAAAATTATGAATACTGTTAATATTCGAATATCTCATTTAGAAAACAATTCTGAAATTAATAATAGGATCCATGATATTCCCATTTCAAGAATAAAAAATAAACTCAAGGTACTCGCAGAGCGGTTTGTGTTCGTACCGGCAGACAAGGCAGCCAATAATGTAGTGGTGGTGTGACGCATATACTACACGGAAGTTCTTCAAAACGAAATTATCAATTCCTCTACATTCAGGTCCGTTCGCACCACAGAGAGTCAAATCGTTAACAAGCATACCACTGCCACTACCCAACTTAAAGCATCTTCCGAACATTTGAAAGTCCCTACCATGTACTGGTTACCGAAATTACACAAAAAACCATTTAAATTCCGTTTCATCTCCGCATCGAGTAAGTGTTCTACTACTAATCTATCAGTTCTTCTAACTACCTCCCTTACTACTATCAAAGAACTGGTTATTAACTTTTGTAATAAAGCTTATGAAAATAATGGTATTAATTATTTTGGAGTGTTAAAAATTCTTTAGAGGTTTTAGATAAAATACATGCTTTTGATGGTCCTTATAATTCTGTTGACAGTTATGATTTTCTACTCTGTACACTACACTTCCACACAATCTTATAAAGAAAAAGTTTTTGTATTTGATAAAATGGTCTTTCGAAAATCTCATTGTAATTTTATTTGCTGTAACTCGTTTAAAGCCTTTTCTGTAACGAAAAGGAAAGTATGCTAGATACACTTACTGGAAATGTGAGGATATGATTGAAGCTTTAAATTTTCTGCTAGATAACATTTATGTACGTTTCGGCGATAAAGTGTATCGTCAGGTAGTAGGTATTCTATGGGCACTAACTGTGCCCCTTTAATAGCAGATTTATTTCTATATTGCTATGAATCTCAGTTTATGACCAAACTCAGTAAAGACCCATCATTGTTATATTTAGTTGATACATTCAACAATACCTACCGTTATCTGGATGATATTTTTCGTTAAATAATCCAGAGTTCTCTAAATATACTTTCGAAATTTACCCAAAAGAACTTACTTTAACTAAATCTAACATAAACAGCAGCAGTTGCCCTTTTCTAGATTTAGACATTTCAATTTCTAACGGAAACTACATACTAAAATTTACGACAAAGAGACGATTTTTCATTTCCTATTGTTAATTTTCCATTTTAGACGGCGATGTGCCTTTGGCTCCATCATACGGTGTTTATATATCCCAACTCGTTCGGTATGCCCGTGTGTGTTCTGATGTCATAGATTTTAACGAACGTAATCAATGCATCACTGGGAAATTATTGTGTCAGGGATTTCGATACCATAAATTACTTAAAACTTTTACTAAATTCTTTCATAGATACAAAGATTTGATTAGTAAATTTGGCTGTACCTGTAGAAAACTTATTAAAAATGGTATTTCACATCCTAAATTTTACGGTAATATTGTACTTAAAGCAAGGAAATCACTATGTGATCCGTGTAAACTCATCGAACCTTTAAACAAACTTATAAGTAAGGGTTATCGTACCAATATTGTAATTAGATCTCTGAATATAGTTTACATTGGCACTAATATCGATTTTGTCATTAGCAAATTAAAACATAACTAAGTTGTATCTTCTTTTGAGGCGGGATGTTTAGAGACACACACGTTAATTTTATCTCTTAAGAAGTAGCTCCTCACTATCCTACTACCTGTCGATACATTTATTTTGGCATTGCACAAGTCATGTCTTCTCTGACTGTTCATGACGTTAAAATACTAAATCCCTGGGATGTGTTTTAGTTGATTTTAGTCTCTGATGCATGATTTTTATCATTAATTGTTTTTGGCTTTTAACTAGCTGTCAGTAACTGCGAGTACTCTCAAATCGTACTTTCTTGTTAATTCGACCTGTTGATACTATTTTTAATACTTTTTGTTATTTTATATTAATATGGATCTTGTCTGTATACCAGCTTTGATTATTTGGAATATCTACTAATTTTCACTTCTTCGTACTACATTTGTATTAACATCTAGATTATTCTCCTTTAATCTGTACAGGAAGTTTTATTGTTGATATTTACCCTTATGTATCTAGTGTTAAATTAGGTATTTATATGACAGACCTTTCTTGGTATTCCTAATTATTGGAAGATTTTATATAGACAGAAAAAGTATACCTAAAACGACAAAGTTATTTTTCATTTACCTGTATATATTATGAAAACCGGTTTTTCAAAAGTGATTATTTTCTAAGGGTTTAATATTTCGCGGTAGTGTTTTGCCATGGCTTTATTTGGACTTGTTTGTTTGCTTTTGGCCTTGAATGTTTGTCCCTAATATTTTATTAACTATGTATTTACTTTCAGGTATCACAGATCGAATTTATTCGTTCATAGTGTGTTAATTTACGTTTTTGATTGAGTTAAGCCTTCCAATTGATGTTTTATCGTGTGTTTTCTATGTTGTGATGTTATACTATTGTTTCAGAAAAAGGGAGAAGGTTTGGTACCATTAAAACGTTTAATCCCGCTGCAAATGTTTGCACCTGTCCTAAGTCAGAATCTGATGTACAGTAGTTGTCGTTTGTTTATGTAATTTATACGTGTTTCTCGTTTCTCGTTTTTATATATACTAGACCGTTGGTTTTACCGTTTGAATGGTTTTACACTAGTACTTTTGGGGCCCTTTATAGCTTGTTGTTCGGTGTGAGCCAAGGCTCCGTGTTGAAGGCCGTACATTGACCTATAATGGTTTACTTTTATAAATTGTTATTTGGATGGAGAGTTGTCTCATTGGCACTCACACCACATCTTCCTATATCTATATATGATTATTTTACATCATTAAAATTAGTACAGTTAATTTAGTCCGGCAGATTGGTGAAAAAATTGTGGGTTTGATGATAAAAGCAACACATTTGGCATGGTAGTAGTTTTGGGTGTTACAAGCAATATTAGCTATGGACCCACCTTGAAATTTCAATATGGCGGCTCTTTCCAAGATGGCCACCATAAAATATCAAAATCAACATTTATCACTTATATAAGGTCACATTTATGGTCAAATTTGGCATGGCAGTAGTGCTGGGTGTTTCAAAAAATATTAGCTGTGAACCCACCTTGAAATTTTAATATGGCGACTTTTTCCAAAATGGCCGCCACAAAATATCAAAATCAACAAATGTCCCTTATATTAGTTCAAATTTGTCATTTTATTAGTGCTAGGTGCTTCAAAAAATATAAGATATGGACCCAAATTGAAATTTCAATATGGCGGCTTTTTCTAAGATGGCCGCCATAAGATATCAAAATCAACAAATATCCCTTATAGAAGGTTACAAAGTGTTGTTTTTTTGTTTTTTTTTGACGTACCTGCAGTAAAACTAAGTGCCTTATAATACCAAGTGCATGCCACATTTATATACTAAAGACATCCATCAAAACATTTGTGAGGAAAGTACAGAAAATCGTTACTACGGTACCATTCTTGCAGAACAGTAGTCAACAACGAGGGATCAAGTATAGACACTGGCGTTATTCCAATATTTAAGCTAGACTTAACTAGAATGTATACTTCTCGATTCGAAGTTTTATTTGTGATCAATTGGAAGAGGACATAATAATGATCTGAAAAAAAATGCATTAATCTCAGACTTACCAGGCCATTATCAAGGCATGATAAGGCATTGCTTATCCTGTTTAATGATTATTTTGGTGTTGCATTTAAATAAGCAACCACAACAATCTGTTTGTATGACAACGGTATTTGAAAAAAGCTGCACATGCTGGTAGTTCAAAAAGACATGATGTAGGCAAAAGTTTTTTTTTTATTGAGGCAAATACAACGCTATCCAAATCGTTCGGCAAATATTCAGATGCAGTCCAGTTATTCCATTGAGGCTAATACGACTCTATCCATTTCAAAGTTACTTCTGTTTGTTTTTCTCTATTCTTCTTTAATATTACATTCAACTGAACTAAACCCATCTCCTAAGTATATAGGCCTTCTTATGAATGATAGGACCAGAAAAGGAGGTACTAAATGACCAAAATGTACAGTGTACGTTTGTCGTTTATGAATGATCCAATAATCCATGTATCTACAGTACTAGAAGATTCCATCTTTGAAACATTCAACATTGAATATGTGGTTCCTCCCTCGAATATTGGTGGTTTTACAACAGCAGCTGTGGACAATATTGCCAACAATCATTACATTCAGCATCTTTTAAGTCTTACTTGGCAAACTCGTCATAACCTTATTCTTTGAAATATATGCATTTCCCTTATAAACTCTGGTACTTTCACCTTTATATTATGCGCGAGCACAACTGTTTGTATTATTGCTCTAACTTAGTATATAATATATAAATATTACTATAGAATAAGATAAAATGTTTATCCTTAATCCTAACCAAATATAACCATGCGTTTCATACTTCCATCTTATAATTACCGTTTTATGGACATGCACTCTGTCAATTGTCTAACCAGAAATACATGTGTGCCAAACTGGTACAATTAGTCAATTGTGCAACTCTATCCTTACATAGTATAAATAAGTTAACAAAAAGATAACACAGATGGCTTGAAGCAGATGATAATGAAAACATTAAATATGTCTGGAGATCAGTCCACGAATGTAGAGCCAAAACAAATGGCCATCCGCCTTTATAAATAAGTCGGCATTGACCAATGTTTCAGGAAGAGATCAAATCTATCACAACGATTCGACCTTCGATGAATACAATTCAACAATGTGTTATTTTTTTCAGAGACATGTATCAATTATCACTTGTGAAACAGTGGAACTCGGCAAACATATTTCTAGCAAAACAAAGAATGTTTTTGTTTTAGGTCTTCATGTAGAAATTTTATCGTTGAGAATCTTATGTGATTGGTTAGAAAACAGTGATTGAAATAAGTTTTCAATCAAGGAAACATAGTACTTCATGAACAGCAGATTCTGTTTTAGAGGCTTTCATGTATCATGAACAAGACATTTCCATGAGGTTACAGTAGATGCAAAGATCCTGGCATAATTTTTACTGATGAACGAGAACCTGATGAGAACTGTGTAACATTCAAAGAATGGATTGATAAGAGGGAAATTGAGAGTCCACTTTACCACAACTGGTCTGTAACATTAAATATTTAGCTGGACATGTTGATGTGAGATCATTAAAAGAATGCTCAATCTTGTGCATAAAGATTTCCTTATACTGCTTATTGATTGATTCGTTGCATTTTTCCTTCCAAATTATGGCTTCCAGGACCCGTGCGCTATATTATGTTATTTAACTATACAGTTTAAGTGTTGCAAACGTAATTTGAAAATGGAAATGTAAATTAAGCCCATGCGTAGAATTACACACTTGTAAAAGGAGAAGGTATAGCAATCAGATTTACAATAAATATCGCAACTACAGCATTTAATGTTGTTTTGTCTACAAATGGCCATAGTAATTAACAAGTTTCAATCCAACTTTAAAATAATTTAACGTGATCAGGTAAACCACATGATGTTCTACATCAGGAACGTTTTAAAAGCAAACACACAACATTTTCAAAGCATGTGAAAGCTGATCATGCTTAAGGCGGGGAATGTTTCGCCCTTTTACCCAGAGTGCTACTTCGAGTGACAGTGGATGGCATATGCCATATTGACATTTATCACAAAGGTATCAGCATATTGTAATGAGCTAATAAAATGTAATTGACAGATATAAAACGAATGTCACGGTAGATGAAGTTGCGCAAGGACAATTGTGTTATGTAAACACTAAATTGGCTGTCCTTAAGAAACATGTTGAACACTGCATTGAAAATATGTTTTTGTTTAGATGACAAAAAAGATGGAGAAGATACTTAGGCACTCAAAAATCATTTTTAAACAAAACCAGATAAGAAAATGGATAAAAAACGCAAAAAGGACTAACTTCAGTCAAGAAATCGATCCCTACACATAAATCTAAATATTGAGCAAACCAACCCAACTAAAAGCTGGGGAAGATTTCATGTGCTCAAGAAGGGTCAACACTTCCTTTTCAACAAGTGACTCCTGCCTATGTGCTCTTGTTTCAATAGATTAATGAGTCATATCCAGTAATGAGGCATATATCATATGATAACCTTTAGAATCACAAAATTTAAAATATGTAAAAACCATTGGTACATGTAAATTAAACAAAACTTGACCGAATATGAACGTTTGAAATGAAATAAGGTTTCCCATGCCTGTACGATGAATAAACAAGACTTCACCGTTTGACAACACAGACATTGAAAAATAAAGAGCAAATAACAATGAAAGCATAACCAACACAAGTCCCTTTTCAATAAAACTAGGGGTAATCGTTGGTGTTCCAGAAGGGTGTGTAGTTTCAGGCCAATTGGAAGCACTCGTGATGCTACCATGATTACCGTTTGCAAGTAGAAATTTGGTCATAAGTCGTTTTTATTGATTATCTTGATGTAACCACAATCGAGGAAAAAGAAAGGATTGTGTTAAAGAGAAGTAAAACATATAAATTATCATTTGTGAATCAGGTGGTACCTAATGGTCAAACAAATCCTGATGGCGTCCTGAAAACACTCGAATGTTTCCATTTATAGGATCTTTGATTAAATTATCTTGCAAGCAGCATCCATGTGTCATGAAAATACAATCCCTAGAATATAGTATGAACTGCAAAAAGCAATTTGATAGAATATAAGCAAAGCCTTGTCTTAGTTTTGTTACTTTTCACTTTTTGGCGGCTATTTTGAAATTTTCCGCCATTTTAAAAAAAATTAAAAGTCCTATATAACGTCATGACTTACTAGAAACGTTGGATTACATTTTATATGTTTTTAAAAGATTTGGTTTGAATATTATTTGCTTTTAATAAGATATTTTTGTGAAATTTAGACTGATTGGCAGACATCTTGAAAATGGCCACCATATTGGATTTTTCAGAGTGGGTCCATAGCTTAGATTGACTATCAAATATATATCTACTATTGTGCAAAGTTTCATGCTTTTATCATCAAACCCACAATTCGTCTAAAAATATGCACGAATCAGCTGGACCAATTCTTGTGTCTTGAATTGGTTGACTCAAAATTTCGGATGAGTTAAAATTTCCTGCGACCCAAACTTTGTTTCATACAAATATATGTATTTCGACTCCCGATGAGTCGAAATTGGATGAGCTGAAATTTGGGTTATGTCGAACCAAAGTTTTATGATCCTAAGGTAAACAAAAGCAAAATTGCTTTGGTTCTGTCGAAGTAATACACATATATGTAAAAACATGACCTCCAGGATTTAAATGGCTTGACCAGTTTATCTGACAACACATACCTGTAATTAAGTTTCCAGATATTGACAACTGTTTTGATTTAAGACATCTTTTCCTGAGAATGTTTACCTAAGATTTTCTTTGATCACCATAATAAATAATTAGCAATACATTGTTATAGATAATAAAAAAAATATTTAAAAAGTTTTATGATCAATTAACCGTAATTAATGAGCTTGGTTGTGCATAAACTTCTCAATAGGCGTCTTCAATCTCTTGTATTCTTTTGTGGAAAAGATCGAAATAAAAGAAAATGAAAAGAAATCTAAATTTTCTAAAATCTGAGAAATTATTTACTTGTGTTACATAAGATTTGTTTTGTTTTCTTTCAACATGCCTTTGAATCAATGTCCAAAATTATTCTTGGCCGAAAACTAACGGAAATATTGTTACTGTACAAAGAAATAACAAAGAGACAAAAAAACCATAATTTTATTAAAATTATAAAACACAATAACATACAGATACATCAATCTCAGACCAGAATATCTATCCTAGCCCATACATATGGAGTTATTTTAGCCTTACCAAGCTAAGCAAGAGTTGTGTTCCTTTGTCTGTCAAACATCCGGTATTCGTTTGAGTCGAACTACGGGTGTCTCCAAACATTTCTCTGGTCCGACTGACTTCCAGATAACGAGAGTTGACTGTATATACTTGATAGAGGATTGCTTGTCACAAGGAAGCTATTAAACCAAGAGTTCCAAATGGTGAAGTTGAAGTCATCCCTTCGTAAATTTTACGGACGCCATCACGAGTTGGTTGACCGTTATGGAATAACTGTTTCACAGATGATATCGGATATGTTCCTTGTGTCGTAACTACAATACCCTCTCTTTTCACGAATGTGACTTACCGAATTAGACTATTTACCGGATTTGTAATAAAATAAGCAACACGACGGGTGCCACATGTGGAGCAGGATCTGCTTACCCTTCCGAGCACCTGAGATCACCCCAGTTTTTGGTGGGGTTCGTATTGCTTAGTCTTTAGTTTTCTGTGTTGTGTCATCTGTACTATTATTTGTCTGTTTGTCTTTTATTTTTGCCATGGCGTTGTCAGTTTGTTTTCGATCTATGAGTTTGACTGTCCCTCTGGTATCTTCGTCCTTCTTTATATGTATCAACAACATATTATTTTTAAGAAAAATCAATGGATTTGAAATTGGAGATTTGATGATTTTAAGAAAGTTTTAGCCAATTTCATGTTCTTTTTTTTTTACAAATGTTCACCTATTTTGAAAGAATTCAATCAGTAATGTTTCAGAAAATAAAAGAGATAATAAATGCATATTTTTTTTTCAACTTTAAGTTATAGTTCAACAAGCCAAAGTTGATTTAACTAGATGTGTCTGAAGGACACGAATGGCCCTGCTCACAAGAAAAGCTTGAAGCCGTTTTTAAGAGTGGAAATTTTATAATGAAAAGTCTGTATAACTGTTATTTTCACAAAATTTTCAAAGTCCAAAGCCCTGTAATTTCGGAAAAAATCAGCAAACCTGAATCAAACATTAATTCAATCTGCAACTCATCATTGTACACTCACATTTACTAAAAATCAGCTCAATATGCGAAAGCATTTAGAAATAAAATGCTTCGCTGAGCGCAGCCTGATACAACCGCAGAGGTCGAACCCTGAACAGTTGGGGCAAGTTTGGACACAATATTCAAGCTTGATACTGTCTGAATTTGGATTGTGATTAAATTTTTAACATAATATAGGTTTCTGACACAAAATAAATGTGATCAGAGATCTTAAAAATTTGAAATGGGACATTTAATTTACCTAGAATGGTCTGATATCCAAAATCTAACAACATGGTTAGATTCAGCATATAAAAAAACACCAATAATTTAATTTTAGTTGAAATCAAACAAAGTTTTATTTCGGACCCTTCAAACCTTAATATGAACTAATTTGAAAACAGGGCCCAAAATAAAAATCTAAATGCACAATAAGATTCAGCAAATCATACAGCCGCAATAATTCAGTTTTTGATGAAATCAAACAAAGTTTAATTTTGGACCCTTTTGACCTCAATGTAGACCAATTTGAAAATGGGGCCCAATATCCAAAAAAAATATACAAGGTTAGAACCCCCAAAAATTAAAGACCTAATTAATCCCATCGAAATTGGTTAAAACATTTGTATTTCTTTTCAATTGAAGATTTGTTGCTATTGCGCAATACTGTGCAATTGAAGATTATTTGCTATTGCGCAATACTGTGCAATTGAAGATTTCTTGCTATTGCAATACTGTGCAGTTGAAGATTTCTTGCTATTGCGCAATACTGTGCTACTGTGCAATAGAAGATTTCTTGCTATTGCACAATACTGTGCTATTATGCAATAGAAGATTTTGGCAAATTTCAATATACATAATTTAAAAGCAAAACAAAAAGCTTCATCAGCAACATTTTATATTGGCAAATTTCCAATGAAGTTCATTAAACTAAAGTTATTGGCAAATTTCCAATGGATTTATTAATAATAAAGTTTTGGCAATTTCAATATACATAATTTAAAAGCAGTTTAGGTAAAATGGATAAAAACGCAAAAGGACTAACTTCAGTCAAGAAATCGATCCCTACACATAAATCTAAATATTGAGCAAACCAACCCAACTAAAAGCTGGGGAAGATTTCATGTGCTCAAGAAGGGTCAACACTTCCTTTTCAACAAGTGACTCCTGCCTATGTGCTCTTGTTTCAATAGATTAATGAGTCATATCCAGTAATGAGGCATATATCATATGATAACCTTTAGAATCACAAAATTTAAAATATGTAAAAACCATTGGTACATGTAAATTAAACAAAACTTGACCGAATATGAACGTTTGAAATGAAATAAGGTTTCCCATGCCTGTACGATGAATAAACAAGACTTCACCGTTTGACAACACAGACATTGAAAAATAAAGAGCAAATAACAATGAAAGCATAACCAACACAAGTCCCTTTTCAATAAAACTAGGGGTAATCGTTGGTGTTCCAGAAGGGTGTGTAGTTTCAGGCCAATTGGAAGCACTCGTGATGCTACCATGATTACCGTTTGCAAGTAGAAATTTGGTCATAAGTCGTTTTATTGATTATCTTGATGTAACCACAATCGAGGAAAAAGAAAGGATTGTGTTAAAGAGAAGTAAAACATATAAATTATCATTTGTGAATCAGGTGGTACCTAATGGTCAAACAAATCCTGATGGCGTCCTGAAAACACTCGAATGTTTCCATTTATAGGATCTTTGATTAAATTATCTTGCAAGCAGCATCCATGTGTCATGAAAATACAATCCTAGAATATAGTATGAACTGCAAAAAGCAATTTGATAGAATATAAGCAAAGCCTTGTCTTAGTTTTGTTACTTTTCACTTTTGGCGGCTATTTTGAAATTTTCCGCCATTTTAAAAAAATTAAAGTCCTATATAACGTCATGACTTACTAGAAACGTTGGATTACATTTTATATGTTTTTAAAAGATTTGGTTTTAATATTATTTGCTTTTAATAAGATATTTTTGTGAAATTTAGACTGATTGGCAGACATCTTGAAAATGGCCACCATATTGGATTTTTCAGAGTGAGTCCATAGCTTAGATTGACTATCAAATATATATCTACTATTGTGCAAAGTTTCATGCTTTTATCATCAAACCCACAATTCGTCTAAAAATATGCACGAATCAGCTGGACCAATTCTTGTGTCTTGAATTGGTTGACTCAAAATTTCGGATGAGTTAAAATTTCCTGCGACCCAAACTTTGTTTCATACAAATATATGTATTTCGACTCCCGATGAGTCGAAATTGGATGAGCTGAAATTTGGGTTATGTCGAACCAAAGTTTTATGATCCTAAGGTAAACAAAAGCAAAATTGCTTTGGTTCTGTCGAAGTAATACACATATATGTAAAACATGACCTCCAGGATTTAAATGGCTTGACCAGTTTATCTGACAACACATACCTGTAATTAAGTTTCCAGATATTGACAACTGTTTTGATTTAAGACATCTTTTCCTGAGAATGTTTACCTAAGATTTTCTTTGATCACCATAATAAATAATTAGCAATACATTGTTATAGATAATAAAAAAAATATTTAAAAAGTTTTATGATCAATTAACCGTAATTAATGAGCTTGGTTGTGCATAAACTTCTCAATAGGCGTCTTCAATCTCTTGTATTCTTTTGTGGGAAAAGATCGAAATAAAAGAAAATGAAAAGAAATCTAAATTTTCTAAAATCTGAGAAATTATTTACTTGTGTTACATAAGATTTGTTTTGTTTTCTTTCAACATGCCTTTGAATCAATGTCCAAAATTATTCTTGGCCGAAAACTAACGGAAATATTGTTACTGTACAAAGAAATAACAAAGAGACAAAAAAAAAACCATAATTTTATTAAAATTATAAAACACAATAACATACAGATACATCAATCTCAGACCAGAATATCTATCCTAGCCCATACATATGGAGTTATTTTAGCCTTACCAAGCTAAGCAAGAGTTGTGTTCCTTTGTCTGTCAAACATCCGGTATTCGTTTGAGTCGAACTACGGGTGTCTCCAAACATTTCTCTGGTCCGACTGACTTCCAGATAACGAGAGTTGACTGTATATACTTGATAGAGGATTGCTTGTCACAAGGAAGCTATTAAACCAAGAGTTCCAAATGGTGAAGTTGAAGTCATCCCTTCGTAAATTTTACGGACGCCATCACGAGTTGGTTGACCGTTATGGAATAACTGTTTCACAGATGATATCGGATATGTTCCTTGTGTCGTAACTACAATACCCTCTCTTTTCACGAATGTGACTTACCGAATTAGACTATTTACCGGATTTGTAATAAAATAAGCAACACGACGGGTGCCACATGTGGAGCAGGATCTGCTTACCCTTCCGGAGCACCTGAGATCACCCCCAGTTTTTGGTGGGGTTCGTGTTGCTTAGTCTTTAGTTTTCTGTGTTGTGTCATCTGTACTATTATTTGTCTGTTTGTCTTTTTATTTTTTGCCATGGCGTTGTCAGTTTGTTTTCGATCTATGAGTTTGACTGTCCCTCTGGTATCTTCGTCCCTCTTTTATATGTATCAACAACATATTATTTTTTAAGAAAAATCAATGGATTTGAAATTGGAGATTTGATGATTTTAAGAAAGTTTTTAGCCAATTTCATGTTCTTTTTTTTTTACAAATGTTCACCTATTTTGAAAGAATTCAATCAGTAATGTTTCAGAAAATAAAAGAGATAATAAATGCATATTTTTTTTTCAACTTTAAGTTATAGTTCAACAAGCCAAAGTTGATTTAACTAGATGTGTCTGAAGGACACGAATGGCCCTGCTCACAAGAAAAGCTTGAAGCCGTTTTTAAGAGTGGAAATTTTATAATGAAAAGTCTGTATAACTGTTATTTTCACAAAATTTTCAAAGTCCAAAGCCCTGTAATTTCGGAAAAAATCAGCAAACCTGAATCAAACATTAATTCAATCTGCAACTCATCATTGTACACTCACATTTACTAAAAATCAGCTCAATATGCGAAAGCATTTAGAAATAAAATGCTTCGCTGAGCGCAGCCTGATACAACCGCAGAGGTCGAACCCTGAACAGTTGGGGCAAGTTTGGACACAATATTCAAGCTTGATACTGTCTGAATTTGGATTGTGATTAAATTTTTAACATAATATAGGTTTCTGACACAAAATAAATGTGATCAGAGATCTTAAAAATTTGAAATGGGACATTTAATTTACCTAGAATGGTCTGATATCCAAAATCTAACAACATGGTTAGATTCAGCATATAAAAAAACACCAATAATTTAATTTTAGTTGAAATCAAACAAAGTTTTATTTCGGACCCTTCAAACCTTAATATGAACTAATTTGAAAACAGGGCCCAAAATAAAATCTAAATGCACAATAAGATTCAGCAAATCATACAGCCGCAATAATTCAGTTTTGATGAAATCAAACAAAGTTTAATTTTGGACCCTTTTGACCTCAATGTAGACCAATTTGAAAATGGGGCCCAATATCCAAAAAAAATATACAAGGTTAGAACCCCCAAAAATTAAAGACCTAATTAATCCCATCGAAATTGGTTAAAACATTTGTATTTCTTTTCAATTGAAGATTTGTTGCTATTGCGCAATACTGTGCAATTGAAGATTATTTGCTATTGCGCAATACTGTGCAATTGAAGATTTCTTGCTATTGCGCAATACTGTGCAGTTGAAGATTTCTTGCTATTGCGCAATACTGTGCTACTGTGCAATAGAAGATTTCTTGCTATTGCACAATACTGTGCTATTATGCAATAGAAGATTTTGGCAAATTTCCAATATACATAATTTAAAAGCAAAAACAAAAAAGCTTCATCAGCAACATTTTATATTGGCAAATTTCCAATGAAGTTCATTAAACTAAAGTTATTGGCAAATTTCCAATGGATTTATTAATAATAAAGTTTTTGGCAAATTTCCAATATACATAATTTAAAAGCAGTTTAGGTGAGATATTCAAATGAGTTTCAATTACCAACCTTACACTGCCTTTTAAATTATGTTTTGTACTTAAGTAATTGTCCATTAACCTGGAAACCCTTTTCCCCCCTTTTTAGCACCTTAGTCCTTAATGGTTTGAGCCATAACTCCCAAAGACAATTCTTACCATCCCTTTGTGGTATTCCAATATCCAAAATCTAAATACATGGTTAGATTCAGCATATCAAAGAACCCCAAGAATTCAATTTTTTGATGAAATCAAATAAAAAGTTCAATTTTGGACCCTTTAAACCTCAATGTGGACCAATTTGATAACTGGGCCCAAATATCAAAAATCTAAATACATGGTTAGATTCAGGCTATATCGAAGAACCCCATATATTCAATTTTTGTTGAAATCAAACAAAGTTTAATTTTGGACCCCGATTTGGACCAACTTGAAAACTGGGCCCATAATAAAAAAACTAAGTACATGTTTAAGTTTAGCATATCAAAGAACCCCAAGAATTCAATTTTTGTTAAAATCAAACTAAGTTTAATTTTGGACCCTTTGGACCTTAATGTAGACCAATT
Source organism: Mytilus coruscus (assembly GCA_017311375.1). Lineage (NCBI taxonomy): Eukaryota > Metazoa > Mollusca > Bivalvia > Mytilida > Mytilidae > Mytilus > Mytilus coruscus. The sequence goes on from CM029597.1 coordinate 82,075,795, forward strand.
TGAAAACGGGACCAAAAATTAAGAATCTAAATAACGGTTAGATTCGGCATATCAAAGAACCCCAATAGTTCAATTTTTGATGAAATCAAACAAAGTTTAATTTTGGACCCTTTTGGCCCCTAATTCCTAAACTGTTTGGACCAAAACTCCCAAAATCAATCCCAACCTTTCTTTTGTGGTAATAAACCTTGTGTTTAAATTTCATAGATTTCTATTTACTTATACTAAAGTTATTGTGCAAAAACCAAGAAAAATGCTTATTTGGGCCCTTTTTTAGCCCCTAATTCCTAAACTGTTGGGACCAAAACTCCAAAAAATCAATCCCAACCTTCCTTTTGTGGTAATAAACCTTGTGTTTAAATTTCATAGATTTCTATTTACTTATACTAAAGTTATTGTGCAAAAACCAAGAAAAATGCTTATTTGGGCCCTTTTTTAGCCCCTAATTCCTAAACTGTTGGGACCAAAACTCCCAAAATCAATCCCAACCTTCCTTTTGTGGTCATAAACCTTGTGTAAAAATTTCATAGATTTCTATTTACTTATACTAGAGTTATTGTGCGAAAACCAAGAAAAATGCTTATTGGGCCCTTTTTTGGCCCCTAATTCTTAAACTGTTTGGACCAAAACTCCCAAAATCAATCCCAACCTTCTTTTTGTGGGTCATAAACCTTGTGTTTAAATTTCATAGATTTCTATTAACTTATACTAAAGTTATAGTGAGAAAACCAAATGTCTTCAGACGACGACGACGACACCAACGTCATACCAATATACAACCACAAAAATTTTGCGGTCGTATAAAAAGTCTGTATAACTGTTATTTTCATGAAATTTTTAAAGTCCAAAGCCTGTAATTTCGAAAATTCAGCAGAGCGGAACCAATTGTCAACTTGATCTGTAACTCATCATAGTAGACTCACATTTTACAAATCAGCTCAATATGTGAAGGTGTTTAGAAAAAAGTCTGTATAACTGTTAGCTTCACGAAATTTTCAGTCCAAAGCCCTGTCACATGTATGATTTACCATTTTTTTGCAATTTTGTCTGTTATCTTGAAAACTATAATAGATAAATAAAACTTTACAAGGAAAAATTTTGTCACTTCTACGAAAGGGAATGATCAGTTATGAGTCAAAAGGCATTCATAAAAAAAGTCTGTATCAATGTTCGTTGCTGCATGACGGAATGAAGGAATTATGGACAAGGTAAAATTATGTGGCCTCGACCACTAAGTGGCAGGGCCATAAAAATTTCACCAAAATCTGTGACATAACCCATTCACTGTACCTTGACCATAAAACTGTAAAGAAATCACAAGCTGTGAGTGATTTTACTTGCAAAAACCAACACAGAAAATTCAATCTGTGTTTTAGTTTCAAAAGCTTTTTATATCCACTTCGTATTTAATAGTATATAAAGTACAGACTCAGGTACATATATATTATACTGCAACACAGAATTTATAGGAAATATCAATTTATCTAAAACAAAAATATGTGTCCATACACCATGCCCACTCACTCTATCATGTTTCCCTGCTCAGTGAACCATGGTATCTGGATTAAAACTTAAAGTGGTATATTATTTTTCAAAGTTTACATCACAATGAACACATGAACTAAGTTTCAGATTGATGAGACAACAACTTCATGGTAAACTTATATAAACCAAAACTTTAACCTGCTATGGAGTGGAACGACAGATCAACAGACTGGAAAATATAATCGTCACCTACTATAGTAGGTAAGGCATAAAAAAATAAGTGGTTCAAAGAAGTATGTATTGCTTATTTAGCTGTTGTTGTATGCCTCTTATATTATGAACCAAGTATTTATACTTCCCTTTTGTACATGGATCTGACAGTTGGTACTTATATTGTTCTATAGATTTAGACATTTGTCAGTGTAAAAAGGACATGTCCTGATTCTAAATCATAAAATGGTTAAATTGAGTTCATAGTTTTAGATTTATCTGAAAACTGACTTATAAGACATACCTGTCAACTGACCCGTATCCTGTGGGTGTGAGGGGTCACCTGGGATACCTGCCAGGTCGTTAAATATCCCAGGAATTCCAAAAAATGACCCGTTTTCACCAGTCTTAGCTTTAGGTCATGAATTATTTGTGTATTTCAAAGTTGTTTCACAAAAAATTTGAGTTACTTCCCCTTTTTTGTCACCTTTAAAAATATACTCCTTTAAATTATGTTTATTTTTGTAAAAAAGATTAAATCTAGAACAAATTGAATGCAACTACATATTAGAATATTACTTTTCATTATTTTTTTACCATAGTACAATTAGAAAATAAATAGTTGAAAATTATTTTTTTCATCTTTACTTACTTTAAATGTTTTAACTTTTTTTTATTATAATCTAACATCAACCGATCTGGAAATAATTAATTAACAGACCGTGCAAGGGCTGTTTAGCCAGTCAAGGTCGTTAAAAACTTCCATTTGTTGCTGGAAATAATGTATAAAGCTGTGCAGATAAATGCTCACTGATTGTCTAATATCACTGGTGAATTGATTGTAATATAATTCAAAAAAAGGGATTATGGCTTTGTTTCAATTGTTAAAGTTAGTTTTGAAACATTAATCTATCAAAATCATAAGTGCATTGCAACAATAATAGTTTTACATTATTTTCAGTTAATACTGTGAAAGTACTTTTATTCGTGGGGAACCAATTTTCGTGGCTTTTGTGGATGACTGTATCCACGAATTTAAGTGTCAAACAAAATAAAACAATTGCTGTCCAAATCAAGACATGGGAAGATCCCCATGAAGGTTTGACTACTAATATGATCTACAGAATATATTGAATATCGCCAAATCTGAGAATATTAAAATAGTAGTTACAGGTCAAACTTGCTATGAACTACAACTGCAGGCAGGATTATACCCATTTAATCTTTAAAAACATAAACTGTACAAATTTTGATCGTTTAATTCTCAAATAAAAATATTTTTGATCGATGAAAGTCAGATTTCTGGTATTGATACGCTATGATAAAGTGTTCATTTTATATACTCATATTTCTTGTACGTATGGGACATAATAATTTCAAGCTGGGACTGCTTTTGATAAGAATTATCTTACAATTGAAGATATGTTTATATCATTTGTTTACGTAACTTTTTTCATTAGGTGACATGTGTATGGCCTAATTAACACCTTTGATGGTCTTTAATATGTTGATCACTCTATCTCGGGTTGATTGGTGTGATTGATACGATTTACATTGGTCGATGTTTACCTTGCAATTTCCTTCAATCCAGATAATTCGTTACTTTCGTTTCTAATGGCTTTAATTTTTTAATTTAATTTTTTTTTAGAAAACTAAAATCCACGAATTTAAAAACCCACGAATATGTAATTGTTGCTCAAACCACGAACATTGGTACCCACGAATTAAAGTACTTTCACAGTACTTAACCATTGGAACATGTTTTGGCAATTGGAAACTGTTTGTTTTAAAATATAAAAACAAATATAAAAAAATGTCCCCTAAATACTTAAATTCAGCTGGAAAAAAGTTCCTACACGTTATGACCTGAGATTTTATTCTTCAATGCAGGGTATGACCTGCATTTTCATTTTCATAGGTTGACAGGTATGATAAGACACAATCTTTGATTATAGCATCAATGTTTTTTTTTATCATATGACTAAAATGATTAAAGATCTTTTTCAAGGACTTTCTGCACATTATTCTTGCAATAAAATTTGACCCATTTTGGCCAAGTAAATGCATATAAAAAGATGAAAATAAAATTTCCAATGAGGTTCACATAGAGCCTCTGTGGCAGCACTGCTACACAATCTGAGGAATTTCTAAATCATTGTTCCTATTTCCTTTTTAGAGTAAAACAATATTTTTTTAATACATTGTGAAAGACTTTTAAATTGGGTACTTTATTTGGCCTGTCTCTGGATTAAAGTGGCACAGTATTTCAGTACATAAGATAAAAATGTAAAATTTTCAGAAAAGTGCAATACAGCAAGTGATGTTAAATAACACAACATTAGTCATTTGGAAATGGGTCTTACAACTTACCTAAAAATATAAGATGTAACATCAATGGAAGATGTGCAGACCAGTCAATCTCCAAACCATCCAACACCAAATCTGTCAGAAACATCACTGCCATGTTACTTCTGCAAACATTTTTAATAAATCATTGGATATATTTCATCATCAACAATTAAGCACCCTCAGTTAGGAGTTTTGCAAAAAGAATCTGCAATTCTAATATAACGTTCTTCAAACACTTTGAGTACACACCAGGGGTAAAATTCGAATATATTCATGTGTCAGCTGATAGTAAACGTTATGATTTGTTTAGGCTGTTCCAATCCTACTCCCACGTTGTATGCTTTTTATAAATGATTTACTTCACGTCAGATGGTGTAAATGATGTCATTGAACGATGACGTAAGAATGTTAGGATTTTACGGGAAAATGCACGAATGGGAAACTGAGTCCTCAAAACATGAAAACATAAACAAACAATGGTAAAAATTTGTATACATATTTTCTTAAATGAAAGTAAGATAGTCAATTAAATTCATCCATATCTGTCTTAGTATGTTATTGTTTGTCGTTTAAGAATGTCACTTATTAAATTTTCTCCATCGTTTACGTCAATATTAATAGTGAGTCAAATTTCGGGAACAGCAAACATTTGCCTTCACAAAGGGCTTCGATCCAAAAGAATTGCTGTCTTTGTCCTATTAGAACAGAAATTATTCATGGGGGCTTGAATTTATATTGATTTAACCACGGGTTGGCCCTTTATGCCTATATTTCACCCCTCGCTGTCGCTCAGTCAAGATCTTTGATAAAATATACAAATTTTGAGACAGGAATGAGATTCATTTGTAAGACTTTTCATCTTAATGAAAAAAACTGGACAAAGTGATGCCACTGCACTCCACTCTGAAGTAACTGTATTATAACAAAGTTAATGTAGGAACTTCTTTGAGATATTATTGTGTCTGGGAAACACAAATGATGCCCCGCAGATGCAAAGTATCATGTTAAAATACACAAAGTTTAGCATGGGAGCACATAGGTCTATGGTTCACTGTAGGAGGAGTTATCCGGAAACGCTATGCACCTCTTATGCAAGTATATACTCCAAAAATGACAAAGTTCAGCTGTCTCCCAAAAGAGCAAATATTAATAAAAATCAAAACCCTGACCACATGCACACCTTCAATATATGAACAAACAGCCAGCAAAGTGAAAACTTCATAGCTTTCAAATTTAGGAGGTGTTATCTGGAATAACTATATACCCATAATGGGACGGACGGACGGACAGACGGACAGGGGTAAATCAATATGCCTCCCAACTTTCAGTTGTGGGGCATAAATATGTTTTATCTTATTCTTACCAAATTGAATGTTTTTTTTTAAATACAGAAATTTTTATATGATCCAATTTTTTTTAACTTTCAATATAAATGGAGACAACTCAGATAATATTTCTTTTATAAAGGATTAATGTGATGGGAATTAATATATTTTGTTTTGTAGCAAGAAAACGTGTCCTGTGATTCCAAATTTTCTGAAAGAACATTGTAAGAACTATCTTCTCATATTTTGTCTTAAAATTTTATATCATTTAATTTTCTTTCTTTCACACAAAATTGGTTTTTCCATTGTATAATCTATACAAAATCTGACAATTTTGCACAATCTGTAGTTAAAATAAAACTCTGTGACCCATTTTTTTATCAGATTTTTGAAAAAGCTTGATATAAAATAATAAAATGCTCTGCTGGACGGAGCTTGATACGACTGCAGAGGTCAAACCCTGAACAGTTATGGCAAGTATGAACACTACATTCAAGCTTGATACAGCTCTAAATTTGGATCATGATTAAATATTTGACACAGCCTAGGTTTCTGACACAAAATGAATGTGGTCGTATTGTGGTATGGAACCTTGTGCTACAATTTCATAGAGATCCTTACACTTTTACTCAAGTTATTGTCTGGAAACTAAAATGTCTTCAGACGACAAGTCTGTAAACTAGAGGCTATAAAGAGCCTGTGTCCCTTACCTAGGTCTATGTGCATTTTCATCAATGGACTCTCTCCAACAATTTGAACTAGAATATAATTCCTGACTAAAATCTCTTTTTTTTTAACCTGAATTGCTAATAATTTTTTCTGTGTACAGTTCTCTCTTTCTTCTGTAGTTTTTGCCAAAAATACAAACAAGTGTAGAAATCATCATTTAAGGACAATAACTCCTATAAGAAGACAATTGACAAATTCATCTACATGATAGCTGACCTATTTGCAGATCTTCTCTTGTTGAACATTTTTGCTATTTAGAGTTTCTATCTATCTATTATAGTTTTCAAGATAATAGACAAAAACAAGAGTGCACATTCTGAAATGTATTGCATGCTTTACTATTCATGATTTATTTTATTTTGACAGTCCTAAATATACAATTTTACTAGCTTGACATAATCAATGAACCAGAAAAATAAGGTCAAGGTCAGATAAACCAAGCTAGCTAGACATGTACTCTTGATGCCATACACCAAATATAGTTGACCTATTGCTTTTAGTATACAAAAAACAGATCAAATCATGAAAACTACTGACCAATGTTCCATGAAAATGAGGTCAAGGTCAGATGAACCCTACCAGACAGATAAGTACACCTTACAATCATTCCCAATCTGATTTAAATACAGATCCTGTGTCCAAGTTTTGCGTACAAGGATGGGAAAATTCTCCATTGTACTTTCTGTTTTAAAGACCTTTCGGGAGCCTCTGGTTTTGTCAGATTAATACACCTTCAAAATTTTAAGGCTGAAATTTCATTGTCTGATGTAATAATTACCGTAACAGAAAGTAAAATGGAGTGTTGTCACATCCTTAAAGCAAAGCTTAGACACAGGATTTATATTTTAATCAGATTGAATCATTCCATACATCAAATATAGTTGACCTTATTATTCATAGTATCCAAGAAATAAACTTAACTAGGAAAACTTAACATTTATCAATGAACTATGTAAATGAGGTCAAGGACAGATGATACCTGCCAAACAGACATGTCTCCTTACAGTTATTTTATACACTAAATATAGTTGACCTGCTGCTTACATTATCTGAGAAACAGACCTAATCATGTAACATTAACCTATCCTGAATCCATGAAATGAGGTTGAGGTAAGGTGAACTCTGTCTGACGGACATGTAGACCTTGCAAGGAACCCATATATCAAATGTAGTTACTCTATTACTCATAATAAGTAAGAAATTCTCAAAACAAAAAAACTAAACTTTTTTTTCAAGCAGTTGCTGAACCATGAAAATGAGGTCAAGGGCAACAGACATATGACAGACGGAAACTTTGTAACATAAGGCGACTATCCTCTGAAGTATGAAGTATGAAGCTTAATACAAACAGTTTACGCTACTGCCACATTGTAATCCCTTTGTCTCGCAGGCGAGACAAAAATGGTAAAAAATCATCATTTAAGGGTGACAATTCCTATAAGGAATCAACTGACGATTTCTGCAATTTGACATACTTGTAGATCTTGTGTCACTACTTCATTTTGGAGCACACAGACTGCATACAATCTGAATTTTTGCCATATTAATCAATGACTTTAGTAATGGGATTTAATGATTCATTAATTCCAAAAATTCTGCAGTTTTCATTTTCGGCAATGTAAATTAAAGTTTGAATGGGTTATTACATTTGTCTAGTGTTTTTATCTTCATCCACATCAGTTTGAGGTTTTCCTGCTCTTGTAGCACACTTGTCTTCCAGCTCTTGTAGTAATGATTGAGCTATTGTGCTATTTCTTGACAGTCAGTTTTTATTGGTGGAGGAGGCCAGAGTGCCTGGAGAGAACTGTCATGGTGTGTTATTTGGCTTATATTTTTAATAGTTTGATTTTGTATAAAAAGTATGTTTTATTTTAAGAAAGAAAATTTTAAGCTTGTATTTTGTAAAATTCTAATTAATTTGTTTAATTAATTTTACCTATGCTGTGGCATTAATACTCGAAATGTCACAGTTTGCTCAAAGCACTTTGATTTGAAATATTAATTGTAATTAGCATATGTCACTTTGAAAGTTTAAAGATTTTATCAAAACATTATAGGATTAGACTTTGTTAATTAAAGTCTATTTTTGCTAATGAGAGTAATATTTACATGTCGAGACATATTTATTTATTTTGGGATTTAGTATAAATAGCGTTGTGAAATTTTGTAAAAGCAGTCAGTGTTTCGGAACCGTAACCTCTCACTACTCACGTCATGATACTGGACCTACAAGACTGTCTACCAGTCTACCAGTTGACGGTTTAGTGTTGAGACAAAATTTATCTCTGACTCATAATTTAACTTTGGAAAATACTTTTGAGAATCTTTTATTTTTGAGACTGTTACATTTTGCTTTTGAGATTAAGTTCATTTTATGATTTAGTAGTTTTGGCATTTATTTTACATTTTACATTGTAAGGAGAAATAGTTTTACTTTGGAGTTGATATTTAGATTTTTTACTTTGTACTTAAATTATTATTATTATTTGGCATTGTTTACTAATTAATTGTTATCATCATTCATCTAAATTGTTATCGTTAATTAAATTATGAAAACCTTCCTTGCATTTTAGCTATGCCTATCAGAACATTAAGTCTAGCGATAGACTGACCCCCTGTCCCTTGGTTCAAGTACATACAAGTTAGCTCCCCCTTATCTAACAGTGCTCTGGACCCTGGTGACAGAACCACTCCCCTTGGTAGGAAACTGACACCTAGTCAATTAAGATTGGAGTTGAGCCCAACCGGCCACGTGCAGGATTCGAACTAACAACCTCAGTGTTGACAGGCTAGTGATACAGTAGATCAACTACTTAAACCATTCGGCCATCAAGACCCCTGTAGTTCTGCCTACACCATATGACTTCTGGCTCTCTGACTACACGACAGCTACACTGAGTTGAGCATTATTTCCATGTTAATTACTGACATTATTATTCCGGCTCTTGTAGCCAAAGTTGTAATCAGGTAACTACAACTAGTTTTTCTGATAGGTTTATTAGCTGCTACGCTATGTTTAACTATGTTTGTAATTTAGAAAATGCTAAGTCTGCCCCAAACCCAAATGAAAGTATAAGTTGAGTTAAGTGTTTATAAAGAAGTCTTATGTAGATAGATTGTTATTATATGAAAGCATATTTTTTTGAGTTTAAAAATGTAAATTATCTTGATTTATAATTTTAGTAATGGAATCTATTAACTAATTTTGTTTTGTCTAATTCTAACATCAGGCAGTGAGAGATTATTTATCATCAATTTGTAAAGCAGAAAGTAGGTGGCCATCACTTCTCTTATTACCATACAAGTAATAAGATCCATTGTCAAATACATAGCCGTATTGATTGGCATGGTTTATTGAATAAAACTCACCATACAAACTAACAAGGATTCTATGTCATGATCTAGATATGTCACATAATGATTCATATTTAAGTACAATACAGTTATGTCCTGCTTATGATCTCAATTATCATAATGAAATGAGTAAACTTGATTTTCTTTTCAAGTCTTTTATTTACAACATAAATGATTATTTTTGCTTTTTCAAGTTTCTCTTTCTATTATAGTTTTCAAAATAATTGGCAAAAACGAAAACAACTGAGCGTATTGCTGTGTGTTTGTTTATTCCACATTTGCTAGAGGTACAGGGGGAGGGTTGAGATCTCACAAAACATGTTTTACCCTGCCACTTATTTCATTATGACTAGAAAATACCCGCGAAATATATTTTGGTTCATAATTTGAAGATATATAGTTTTGGTGCAAGGCGATATTAAAATCTTAAATCTTTTTGAAGCGTGTCACAGACGAAATACCACCAACTCAATATGACACCCAAAAGAATAGTCTTCCCGACAGAAACTATTGGCGTTTGTGATCTTATCATAGGATATGTCATTGTTATACCCTGGATGCATTGCACTGATCAAAATAAAATGTGTTTATAAATACCTTTAATTGGTGACATATAGAGTGAAAACTGACTGGGATTTTTTACAAAAAATATCCTGACCCTGATTTGGTAAACAAAGATATATGAATGGGGGGTGTTTTTCAAATTCCAGTGGCACACCTGTACCCTTTTTTTGAAGTCGCCCCTGCATGCACTGCCTGCCAGTTGTGAAGAATCATGTGCTTGGGTGCTTGAAAATGGTTAAAATTGAGTTAAAATATATCATACATGCAAAATGTTGATTGTATTTTTCGCAAATGGATATCGATATTTGTGCTGGTAAACATCATATGGTCTGGTTTTGAAAGTCTTTCATAAGGGACCGGTCATTATTTGTCTCCAGGGGGCCGGCAAATTATTTTGAAAGTCCAGAAAAAATTCAATGACCCCCCTTTCCATTTCTGCAGAAAATGTGTGACCCCCTCCTGAAAGTTTCAGAAAAATGTTGACCCCTCTCCCTTTTTCCCCATTATTTTATATTGATATTTGGTTTATTGCTGTCAAACTTATAATGTTTTAAGAAATAGTAAATAAATACTACAATTTTCAGTTTGGATTAAATACAGATGGTCACCTTTAAAAATTTCTATAACTTTGTCAAATCAACTTAGATTGTCATAAAACTTGCCTTTTATCTATATTATATACTGTTCTTACAAATTACAAAGTTATTTGGTATTTGGTTTATTGCTGTCAAACCTATAATGTTTTAAGAAATAGTAAAAAAAAACTACAATTTTCAGTTTGGATTAAATACAGATGGAGTATGAAATCTTGATTTTCCGAAAATTTAATCACAATTTTTTTTTCCACCTCCCTCCGATCGGCAAATTTTCTCGTTTACACCTTTTTAAACTGAAATCTTAAATCATTTGTTGCTAATTTACCAATCTTCATCACATGTTTTTTTGTTGATGAAATAACTTGTTTGCACCATTCTATTAGAACCCTGGTTTAATTTTGGTATTTTTACCAAAAAGGATTTTGCACCACGCTCCTCTTGGTGGAACAATATTTTTTCACCCCCCTCAAATCCTGGATCTGCACATGATTTTAAGTGTTTCCGTGCTCAGAACCACCCCTATATATGAGTGGGCTGAAAATTTTTTGCATTAATATGAATGAGGGGTGGGTCACTTTCAAGCCACACTTCTGTACCCATTTTTAACTGAAAACCGAAGTAATCCCTCCACCCTTTTGCTGCGGTTCCCCGGAAGGAAAAGCTCTTGACGTGTAAAAATCTGTTGTTAAATTGCTGAGAGCACCAAGGGAATGTGTATCACAAAGTGTTTCATTGTAAGGTCAATATTTACCGTATCTGCTACGAAATAAAATTTAATTTTGCGGGCAGACATGCAATGACGGAAATGATGACGGCACATAAATTTCAGAGCCGAACGTCGTGAAGGACGGTCGATCCAAACTGGCTTTTTTCCGATTTTAACCCCCAAATACCCCCCAAAAGATCTTGAAATGAACACATAATAAACTACGCTGGTCATTACCCCTTTGTGGTATAAAACAATATTCGTGGATTTTATGTGAAAGAAGAAAACGTGACACCCAATTTCAACTCTATTCAATTAGTAATATAGATAATTGAGGTCATAAGCAGGACATAGCTGTATTGTACTTAAATATGAATCATTATGTGACATATTTTTTGCACCTGTCCCAAGTCAGGAACCTCTGGCCTTTATTAGTCTTATTTGTTTTTTTAATTGAATTTTTTTACTTAACAGGGAATGTGTCAAAGAGACAACAACCGGACCAAAGAGCAGAAAACAGCCTTAGGCCACCAATGGGTCTTCAACACGGTGAGAAAATCCCGCACCCGGAGGCGTCATTTAGGGGCGATTACTCCTAAATCAAATCAACTGAGGATTTTCAAATTTTCTATTTATCTGTTATAGTTTTCAAGATAAAAGGCAAAATATGGTAAAAATCATCATTAAAGGGCAATTTTTGATGATTTCAGCCATGGAGACTTATTTGTATATCTTGTCTTCCTGATCATATTTTGCTATATAAAGTTTATGATTATCATAATTTTCAAGATTATTGGCAAAATCTTTTAAAAATTGGTAAAATTCGTCATTTAAAATGGTAATGGTGTCTTCTGCCATCTTGGGTTGTAAAATAGCAGAACGCAATAGTTCTAAATTTTTAATTAAGTCAGCATATTTCAGTACAGGAGAGCAGTTTGATAAGAAGAATTTTCATTTAAAAGAACAAATATATGTGATTTTAAGTTATAATAAACCATTCTTTTACAAAAGAAGAATAATTTTGCTTGATTTTGATTTTTTTAAACTTTGCCTATTAAGGGAGGTAACTAAAAATAGTACAACATATAAAGGACTTAACAGGAAATTTTTCTATTTTATGTTTTAGCAGGAAAAACATACAATGATCACTTTTTATCTTTGAATATTCTGAAAGCATATTATAAGAGCTATCTTCTAATATTCTATTTCAAAGTTCTATCATTTAGTTTTTCTTCTATCTACATAATGATACTTTTTCTCTGTACAATCCATACAAAATGTGTCATTTTTTCACCATCTGTAGCTTGTTAAAAATCTTGGTGACCTTATTTTATTTTTTAACATATCACAATTTATACTACATTTTGACAAAGTTTGAAAAATTATATCATTTTTGTTTATACTCCCATACCACCTTAAGGTAGTTCAGGGGTATAGGAAAAAAATGACAGAAATTTCTTATACTTTGCCAAAATGAAGATTTTACTACGCTTTTTTCAAAAAAATAAGAAAAAGTATGGGTCACCGCACTATTTTTCAAGGTACGAGTCGTTCAAAATTGCCAAAATTTGCTTAGATTGTTCATGAAAAAACACTTTTTTGGGCATAAAAAGAAATCTATAAGACAGAATTTTAAAATAAAATATGAGAAGATAGGTTTTATAATATATTTTAAGAAAATAGAAAGAAAAAATGGTGTTACCGAACTTGTTTTCTTGCTACAAGTAAAAAAAGAAAATTTCCCTATATGTCCAGTATAAATTTTGTACTGAAAGAGTTATCTCCCCTTAAATGGCTTTTTTGAAAAATTGATTCTAAAAAATTTCTTTATATAAATAAACAGTGTTACCAATAAATTGCAAATCTGTGTGCAAATTTGCAGATTTGGGCAAAGAACTAGACCGATTATGTACTGTGATTTTACAATTCAAGATGGCGGTATACCCCTGAACTACCTTAAGGGCAATAACTCCTACAGGAAGTCATCTTAAAATTTTGATGTAAATGTATTGAGGCAATTTGAGGATAGATCTCATCCTTCTGAACATTATTGTCCCATCAGACTTTTCTATTTATACTGGTTTTCAAGATGATAGACAAATAATTGAGAATAGAAACAGGGAATGTGTCAAAGAGACATCAACCCGACCAAACAGCTTAAGGCCACCAATGGGTCTTCAACACAGCGAGAAAATCCCGCACCCGGAGGCAGGCTTCAGCTGGCCCCTAAACAATAATGTATACTAGTTCAGCAAAAATGGACGTCACAATAAACTCCGAAACATATATCTGAACCAAAATTAAAAAAAACATAAAACACTTACATCCAGAGGTTCCTGACTTGGGACAAGCCCAAAAGTGTGGCAGCATTAAACATGTTTTGTGAGATCTCAACCCTCCTCCTATACCTCTAGCCAATATGGAATATATATAAACAAACACACAGCAATATGCAAAGTAAAACTCAGTTTAAAAGAAGTCGGAGTCAGATTTTAGAACAGGTAACAGAAGAAACTAAGCAAAATGACAATGAACAACATAAATTAACAAAGGACTACTAGCAGTTACTGACATGCCAGCTCCAGACCTCAATTAAACTGATTAAAAGATTATGTCTTCATCATATTAAAATCAAGCACAATCCCTCCTGTAAGGGGTTAGTATCATGCCATCATAAAATATATGATTTTACTCAAGTTATTGTCTGGAAACCAGAAAATCCTTGTTTTTTGGCCCCTAATTCTTAACAGCTTGGGCCATAACCCCCAAAATCAATCCAACCCTCCTTTTTAGGGATGGAAACTTGTGGTACAGTTTCATAGAGATCCATACACTTATACACAAGTTATTGTCCTGAAATCAAATGTCTTTGGACAACAGCCCCTTTCTGGCCCCTAATTCCTAAACAGTTAGGACAACAACCCCCAAAATCTGACAACATATACACCCTCAATTATTTATCAAATTTGTGTTGCTCAGAATTGATTTTTCTATGAAATGTTTTGTGGACTATTTATTTGTCTTCTCAATATTGTAACCATGTTGTATTTACTTTGATGTTGTGCTTTGCATACCCTTTGATTTTCTAGTGATAATTAGTATGCTGGAAAAAATACACCCACAAAAAAAGTATGCCTACAAAAGCCTAAAAGAAAGAAATCTTAACATTTGAAAGCCTGAAAAAGAAATTACCGATTGATAAGGAAATATGGTTTACATGTAATTCAAAAGTAGGAAATATTTACATATTATAGGCCATAATTAAGTTGATGTTAAAATACTTACTGTAAACCATACTGTTTTATTCAGACTACAAGATGTCTTTATATATGCAATGAATTATTACCTGTGGAAGCCAGGAGTAGGATGAAGATTCTCTGGAAGATAATCAGTCAGTGGAGCAAAGTATCCACCATAAGCTGGCATGGGTAAAGGATAAGGCTGAGGAGTCTCGCTTCTCTTCATTTCCCTGGCTGGGGAAGCCATAAGTAGGTCAACATCATCTAAAAACATAAATTTGAAAATTTCGATCAGGTTATGGTCTTTAAAACTATACTCTAAAAAGCTTGTATCCATCACTTGTTTCTAGTGTTCCAGTTAAGATTCTGAGAGCAGAGTGACACAGCTAAATTTAGAGGATACTTGTGTGTGGTATCATTGTTTTCTAGTGTTCCAGTTCAAACATAAGAGAAGAGTGACACAGTAAAGTAAAGAAACAACTTTTGTGAGGTTGTGTCTAGTGCTCTGGTTCAAATCTGAATGCAGAGTGACACAGCCAAGTAAAGAAACTATCTTTGAGTGGTTGTGTCTAGTGTGCTTGTGTCTAGTTGGAATCTGAGAGCAGAGTGACACAGTCAAGTAAGGTGGCTTCTTTTATGTGAGGTTGTGTCTAGTGTTCTAGTTAGAATCTGAAGGCAGAGAGAAACAGTCAAGTAAAGAGGCTACTTTTGTGAGGTTGTATCTAGTGTTCTTATTAGAATATAAGAGCAGAGTGACACAGTCAAGTAAAGAGACAATTTTTGTGTGGTTGTGTCTAGTGTTCTAGTTAGAATCTGAGAGCAGAGTGACACAGTCAAGTAAAGAGACAACTTTTGTGTGGTTGTGTCTAGTGATCTTGTTAGAATCTTAGAGCAGAGTGACACAGTCAAGTAAAGAGAAAACTTTTGTGTGGTTCTGTCTAGTGTTCTGGTTAGAATCAGAGAGTAGAGTGACACAGTCAATTAAAGAGGCTACTTTTGTGTGGTTGTATTTTATGTTCTAGTTTTCTAGTTAGAATCTGAGAGCAGAGTGATACAATCAAGTAAAGAGACAACTTTTGTGTGGTTGTATCTTATGTTCTGTTGTTCTATTTAGAATCTGAAAGCAGAATGACACAGTCAAGTAAAGAGACCACTTTTGTGTGGTTGTATCTTATGCTCTAGTGTTCTAGTTAGCATCTGAGAGCTACGTGACACAGTCAAGTAAAGAAGCTGCTTTTGTGTGGTTGTGTCTAGTGTTCTAGTTAGAATCTGAGAGCAAACTCACACAGTCAAGTAAAGAGACAACTTTTGTGAGGTTGTGTCAAGTGTTCTGGTTCAAATCTGAAGGCTGAGTGACACAGTCAATTAAAGAAGCTACTTTTGTTTGGTTGTTTTTAGTGATCTAGTGTCTAGTTAGAATCTGGGAGCAGAGTGACACAGTCAAGTAAGGTGGCTATTTTTTGTGGTTGTTTCTAGTGTTCTAGTGTCTAGTTAGAATCTGAGAGCAGAGTGACACAGTCAAGTAAAGAACTACTTTTGTATGGTTGCATCTTAAGTTCTAGTGTTCTTGTTAGAATTTGACAGCAAAGTGACACAGTCAAGTAAAGAGGCTACTTTTATGTGGTTGTGTCTAGTGTTCTAGCTAGAATCTGTGAGCATAGTGACACTGTCAAGTGAAGTGGCTACTTTTGTGTGGTTGCATCTTAAGTTCTAGTGTTCTTGTTAGAATTTGAGAGCAAAGTGACACAGTCAAGTAAAGAGGCTACTTTTAAGTGGTTGTGTATAGTGTTTTGGTTAGAATCAGAGAGAAGAGTGACACAGTCAAGTAAAGAGACAACTTTTGTGTGGTTGTATCTTATGCTCTAGTGTTCTTGTTAGAATCTGAGAGCAGAGTGACACAGTCAAGTAAAGAAACAACTTTTGTGAGGTTGTGTCTAGTGTTCTGGTTCAAATCTGAATGCTGAGTGACACAGCCAAGTAAAGAAACTACTTTTGTGTTGTTGTGTCTAGTGTGCTTGTGTCTAGTTAGAATCTGAGAGCAGAGTGACACAATCAAGTAAGGTGGCTTCTTTTATGTGGTTGCATCTTATGTTCTAGTCAGAATCTGAGAACAGAGTGACACAGTCAAGTGAGGAGGCTTCTTTCTGTGAGGTTGTGTCTAGTGTTCTAGTTAGAATCTGAAGGCAGAGAGAAACAGTCAAGTAAAGAGGCTACTTTTTTGAGGTTGTATCTAGTGTTCTTATTGGAATATAAGAGCAGATTGACACAGTCAAGTAAAGAGGCTACTTTTGTGTGGTTGTGTCGAGTGTTCTGGTTAGAATCTGAGAGCAGAGTGACACAGTCAAGTAAAGAAGCTACTTTTGTGAGGTTGTGTCTAGTGTTCAGGTTAGAATCGGAAGGCAGAGTGACACAGTCAATTGAAGAGGCTACTTTGTTTGGTTGTGTATATTGTTTTGTGTTCTAGTTAAAATCTGAGAGCAGAGTGACACAGTCAAGTAAAGAGGCTTCTTTTATGTGGTTGTGTCTTGTGTTCTAGATGGAATCTGAGAACAGAGTGGCACAGTCAAGAAAGGAGGCTACTTTTGTGTGGTTGTGTCTAGTGTTCTAGTTAGAATCTGAAGGCAGAATGACACAGTCAAGTAAAGAGGCTACTTAGTGTTGTTGTGTATAGTGTTCTTGTGTTCTAGTTAAAATCTGAGAGCAGAGTGACACAGTCAAGTAAAGAGGCTACTTTGGTGTGGTTGTGTCTTATGTTCTTGTAAGAATCAGATAGCAGAGTGAAACAGTTAAGTAAAGTGGTTGTATTTTATGTTCTTGTTCGAATCTGAAGGCAAAGTGACACAGTGTGTGGTTGTGTATAGTATTCTTGTGTTCTAGTTAGAATCTGAAAGCAGAGTGACACAGTCAAGTAAAGAGGCTACTTTTTTGCGGTTGCATCTTATGTTTGGAATCTGAGAGAAGAGTGAAACGGTCAAGTAAAGAGGCAACTTTTGTGTGGTATCTAGTTTTCTAGTAAGAAAAGAAAAATGGAGAGAAGGCTAACATTAAAGTGATTGTGACATTTTTCAATTATTATGGCATTGAAATGGTAATGTTACATTGCATTTCTAAAGAACATATTATTGCATGAGTATATTTATGCACCAATACCTTTAAAATTTTACCAGCTACAAAGCAACTTAGGATGGACTTTTCTAAAAACAAATTGATTTTGATTTATACTCAACAAAGTACGATTGAATATTTAGGGTCAATTTTGGTTTTCACTATTTGTAGTTACACATTCCAGTTCATCATAATTGCTTGGTGTGAATTTATCTCAAGAACATTGAGTTATAAGATGCATCTCCATGTGTCCACCCTTTCCAAGAAAATAGTTATTCTTAAAAAAATAACAGTATCAAACAACATTTCTCAATTTGAGTAGTTTAAAAAACAAAAACAGAGTTTGTTAAAGAGATTGGGAACCAGCTTGTACAGTTGTGTTTATATTTGTATCTGTATGTATTCTTCACCTCCAATATAGATGGAAGATATCCTTATTAAACCCATAACCCACACAAGTTTTAGCTTTCTAAAAAGCTTTGGAGTGCTTCGCTGCATCATACTTTTAAATAAGATGTGGTTGTTAAAGTATGGAAAAAGAGTTACTTACCTCCTTCATGCATATACCCATAAGTGTGGTATTTTAAGCTCTTCTTGGTAATTTTTGACGCAATATTTATTTGCATTTTGATATCCTCATACATGTTTTCCTACACCACCGTTTTACTAACTTGTTATTTGATGCCTCTTAAAAGTTCCAGATCATTCTCAAAACAATTCTAATGCACAATTCTAGGTACCTTTGGGATTTTTAGTGTTGGTGTACATGCATATATAGTCACATGAGCACTCAGAAACTTGTTCGTCTTAGTCCCTCCTTTTACTTATTAACATGAAGTTGGTATATCATGTGGTTTTATAACATGGAATACATGTATTCGAACAAAATTCTGGAAGATCATTGGCAGTTATATGTATTTTTAGTGTTGGTGTACATGCATATATAGTCACATGAGCACTCAGAAACTTGTTCGTCCCTCCTTTTATTTATTAACATGAAGTTTACTCGACATTATAAAGCAAGGTAATGAAGTAAAGGCAAAATTATTCATTGGTCGGGTATGGATCGGACCCTAAATACTCATACTGTATGTATTTAATACTTCTCCTGTACGGGACATGTTCCCAATTCTATATCTCATTCTAGCCAATAGAATCTTTCTCACAGCATTAGGCAACCAATGAGAACCGGTATTTGTTATGTAATAATTTCAAAACGGCATGAATATCGTATGAAGATAATTGTTTCGCACCATGATGTGAAGCAATAAAATCACACAGCACAATACACGTAACTTAAATATACTTCCAGTTAAATATAGATGTTGAAATTTATCAGTCTTGTTAGTCCTGTGAAAATTTTGGAGAAAGACCAGAAAAAAAAAAGAATAAATGAACAGAGTTCCATTGTCCCCGGGTTGCACATAATTATTCTATCTGTCCCAGGACAATAATTAAAAAAAAAAAAAAAATTTAAAAGAGTTATGCTCCTTGGAAATTCTTTTAAAGAGCATAACTGATTTAAAAACTTTTCATACAGGTAAATATCTTAGAGAAATGAAGGTTTGAAAGCCCGAACAATGCAATTTTACATACAATTAATATTTCCAAAGGACATTATTCCTTTAAAAATTGTTGATCATCAGGGCACTGGTTTTTGAATTTTTCAGAGAATTGCTGATATAAACCCTTTGATATGTATTTAATATATATCTGGCAAGAATTGTACACGTGAATGCACTTATAATGCAATTTTCAATACAATTAATATTTCCGAGGGGCATAACTCTTTAAAAAAAATTGATTGGCACTGATTTTAGAACCTGTCCAAGACATTGCTGATATAAAATTTTGATATAAATTTCATAACAATATGGCAAGAATTGTATACATGAGAGCACTTACAATGCAATTTTCCATATTATTAATATTTCCAAGGAGCATAACTCTTTTAAAAATCATTGATCGGCACAGAATTTCAAACTTATCCAAGACATTGCTAATATAAACCTATGATATAAGTTTCATAAAAATCTGGCAAGAATTGTACATGTAAAAGTGCTTACCATGCAATTTTCCATATAATTAATATTTCAAAGTGGCATTACTCTTTTAAAATTAATTGATTTTCGAACTTGTCAAAAACATTGCTGATATAAACCTATGATAGAAGTTTCATAAAAATTTGGCAAGAATTCTATATGAGAGTGCTAACAATGCAATTTTCGATATAATTAATATTTCCAAGGAGCATAACTCTTTTAAAAATAATTCATTCCTATGATATAGTTTCAAAAGAATGGCAAGAATTGTTTATATGAGAGAGGTAACAAGACCCGCTCTTATAACTGACTATGTGGTATGGGTTTTGCTCATTGTTCAAGGCCGTATGGTGACCTCTAGTTGTTAACTTCTATGTCATTTGGTCACTGGTGGAGAGTTGTCTCATTGGCAATTAGACCACATCTTATTATTTTTATATGGATAACTTCTAATAAAATCATAATCAACATAAAATTGAGAATGGAAACAGGGAATGAGTCAAGAGAGACAACAACCAGACCAAAGAGCAAAAAAACAGCCTGCTTTATACTCTCTTAATCCTCTTTACTCATTCAGTAGAGGGTTTTTTAATTTGTTGGTTATCACTACACCCGATCCGTTGACCCTATTTTTACATTATATTTTATGCAAAAAATGAGTAAAATTAGTCTTCCAAGGTAAATTCTTTCCCATGTCAGATTTACTCTAAATGCTTCAGTTTTAGTTATAAGCCAAAACTTTGAAATTTACAAGAAAGTTGACATTAAGGGGCAATAACTCCAAAATGGGGTTTCTGATTTCACTACAAATTTAGCAGTGGATTGACTTTTACCGGCTTTACATGCTTTCTGCCATCAGATTTGCTCTAACTGCTTTAGTTTTGGAGATATTAGCCAATAAACTGTTGACATATGTCTTGCCTGTCGGCATAAAATTCAGAAAATAAAATGCTTCACTGAGTGCAGCCTGATACAACTGCAGAGGTCGAACCCTGAACAGTTGGGGCAAATTTGGACACAATATTCAAGCTTGATACTGTCTGAATTTCGATTGTGATCAAATTTTTGACATAATATAGGTTTCTGACACAAAATAAATGTGGTCAAAGATCTTAAAAATTTGAAATGGGACATTTAATTTACCTAGAATGGTCTGATATCCAAAATCTAACAACATGGTTAAATCAGCATATAAAAAAACACCAATAATTTAATTTTAGTTGAAATCAAACAAAGTTTAATTTTAGACCCTTCAAACCTTAATATGAACTAATTTGAAAACAGGGCCCAAAATAAAAATGTAAATGCACAATAAGATTCAGCAAATCATAGAGCCGCAATAATTCAGTTTTTGATGAAATCAAACAAAGTTTAATATTGGACCCTTTTGACCTCAATGTAGACCAATTTAAGAATGGGGCCCAATATCGAAAAAAATTATACAAGGTTAGAACCCCCAAAAATTAAAGACTAAATTAATCCCATCGAAAGTGGTTAAAACATTTGTATTTGTTTTCAACTGAAGATTTGTTGCTAATGCGCAATACTGTGCAATCGAAGATTTCTTGCTATTGTGCAATACTGTGTAATTGAAGATTTCTTGCTAATGCGCAATACTGTGCAATTGAAGAATTTTGCTATTGCGCAATACTGTGCAATTGAAGAATTTTGCTATTGCGCAATACTGTGCAATTGAAGATTTCTTCCTATGGCGCGATACTGTGCAGTTGAAGATTTTTTGCTATTGAGCAATACTGTGCAATTGAAGATTTCTTGCTATTGCGCTATACTGTGCTATTGTGCAATAGTGTGCAATTGAAGATTTCAAAAATTTGAAATTTCAAAAATTTTGAAGAAAAAAAATTAACCCCCAAAAAAATTGGGGAAAAAATTTTTGAACCCCCTGACCCCCCCCCCCTTTTTGGAGTAATTAACTCAAACTCAATCCCAGCCTTCTCTTTATGGTATGGAATCTTGTAGTACAATTTTAGAGAGATCCATACACTTAAACACAAGTTATTGTCTGGAAACTAGAAAAATGCTTGTTTTTGGCCCCTTTTTTGGCCCTAATTCCTGAACATTTGGGGCAATTAACCCCAAACTCAATCCCAGCCTTCCCTTTGTGATATGGAACCTTGTGGTACAATTTCAGAGAGATCCATACACTTACAAACAAATTATTGACCATAAACTACAAAAATACTTGTTTTTGGGCCCCTAATTCCTAAACTGTTGGTACCATCACCCCCAAAATCAATCCCAACCTTCCTTTTGTGGTATTGAACCTTCTGGTAAAAATTCATAAAATCCATTTGCTTAAACTAAAGTTATTGTCCGGAAACCAAATGTGTCTTCGGACGACGATGACTACGCAGACAACGCCTACTACGACATCATAGCATTATACGACGCAAAAATTTTTTTGCAGTGGTATAAATACAATCTGATGTACAGCAACATTGCTAATTAATTCAAAGTTGCTGGACCAACTAGTGGGTAGGGCCTTGAAATGGTTGACAAACTGAGATGTACAGACAGCAATGTAACTCTATAGAAAATATTGTCTATAGTAAGTAGTTCCTATCAAACAAACTTAATTTGAAAATTTAACATTGAAAATTGTTAGTTCATTGAAAGTCACTGGACCTAGGGGGCAGGGCCTTGAAATAGTCGTCAAACTGATATGTACTGATAGTACTGCAACTTTATAGAAAATATCATTGATCAATCACAAGTAGTTCATATCAAACTAACTTAAGCAGAAAACTTATCATTGAAAATTGCTTATTATTTCAAAGTTACTGGACCATGACTTGGGGGCAGGGCCTCAAAATAGTCGTCAAACTGATATGTACTGACATAGTTGCCAACTGACATGATATTCGCGTGTAATACACGCTTTTTCAACGGTTTACACGCGAGGATTTTGTCACATGGCGTGTACACGCGTTTCGCCACTTCACACGCAATTACACACTTTTTGTTGTTTTGATTTTTTGGTCGTTAGTGATATCGCGATTCTCGGGTTTTTTCATTATTAGACAAAAAATACCGAAAACTTCGAAATAATTGTATCGTTAGCCTGGCATCCTGACCCAATCTAATGGGCTATTCCAGAAATAGTCTGTCCCCCCCTATGGAAGACATTGGAATTCCAGATTTTTTTTTCTTGATTTTTTCTAAAGTTCCAAACAAATTTTCTGTCTGGACCAAAAAATTCCAAACTTTTTGTCTGTTAGTGCACATGAAATTCCATGTATTTTCCAAAGGGACGAATAATTTCCATATAATTTTTACTGGTAGTCATTAAGATTTTCCAGAACAGAAATATTTTGTGACCCATAATTTCCAGGTTTAAAACACAAGAGTTCTGATTAATTCCCTATGTATATATACATTTTTGGGAGGAGTACAAAAGTCTGATACAGCGATAGTAGTTTAGAGAGCAGGATAAATGATATTAATACTATTGAATTTCATTTTGTAGGTTGCACTTTGTAATACAGCTGTTTCACAGACTATAATAAATAAATAAATCCCTCTTTTGGGGGATACATTTGTATATCATATTCATAGATATTTTTGTATATGTACTCGTTCCCAGATATGATCTATATGTTTTATCTCTGACATAGAGACATAACTTGGGAATGTTACCAGTATAGGTAGATATTTATAGGTAGCGGCCAACTTGAATTCTGAGGAAGACCCAAAATGAAGGGAAAGGGGGAGCAGTACAGAATTTTATTAGTATAAGTTCAAACTCTTAGAAGTTCTGGGCATGTAAATGTTGAAAATATGCGCAGATCCCCATAGTTAGACTTTTGAATAAAATAGTTGTGCATGTCAACAACTTTCCATTCTAGGATATAATTTTTGTTACAAAACTTCATAGTGAAAGTGGCACAGTTTTAGCTGTAAAGGGGGTTCCTATGGGAAATTGCATTGTCTTTATTTACAGATGTGCAACCTACGATTTTTATCTTGAATTGTTTCATGTATACAAAATTGTTGAATGTTAATCAGGTGCAAATTTCAAAATGATTGGATTAATAGCATCTATGATTAGCATCACTCAGTGGAAAATTATATCACATGGGAAGATGAAAAAAAAAGAAAATTTGGTTTTACAAATATTTTATGCCTTAATGACCTTTTTAAACACATCAAAAATAAGTACTGACATCTGATTAGTTTCAGACTTATGATGTAATCAAGTAGATGATAATTTCAACCTAATTATATATTTAGAATTTAATCTGTATTTTCACCATTAATTAACACCAATAAATTGTGCAATATGATATCTCCTAGAATGAAATTTAGGATTTGTCCTATATCATTATAAACAAATGCCAGATTTTGGGTTACTTCAAGCTAAATAGCCAGAACATTTACCAATTAACAGCTAATTGATACATCCTTTATTCAAACACACTTGTTTGTCTTCACAGCAGGAAATTGTCTAATTACCACAATATTGTAGAAGACTGACCAGAAATGACCAGCTGTGTACTATGACTCTACTATGGATTGCAAAATACTGTTACACATAAATAGATTGTTACCAGAATCACTGGAAAACTGTCTACTGACTTTTGAATTTACACACAGAAGATCCCCCCTTTTTTTTTAAAATTAATGCAAGGCAATGTGAACTTTTATAAATTGAGTATTTGTCTTAAGTGTTTTGTTTTCATATGAAAGCATATAACTTACTAAGATAAGAAAAATAAATATAATAAGAAATGACTGATGTTTGAAGAATTAACCTGTTTTCAAAAATATTTTCATTGTGTACTGGAATGAAACTTTAGATGATATTGAATGCAATGTTCTCCTACCAACTGAATAATCTGAAAATGTATTCCTTAACAATGATGTCTAAAATTTGACATGAGTTTTGAAATTTAAAAAGTTTATAAAAATTCATTACACAAAAAAACTGACATTCTTAAGTCATCCTGTTTTACAATTTACTATTTGTCAAGCCTGCAACTAGAGTTCCCAAGCTAGACATAGCAATCCTTCTCTCTAGTGTCATCAACATTTAAAGGAGTAGGTACGGTAAGGGCCAATTTTGGCCTCAAATTTCAGGTACATCTGATGAAAGATTTTGGGCACTTTTAAACACATAAGTGTCTTCTTTTTTCATAAAAGAATCATTCTTTCTACAGAATTTAAATGATAAAAATCAGAAATACTTATTCAATTATCTTATTATATTTTGCATTTTAGTTGTGTAATGTTAATATGGAGACCATGAAATAAATTAATCTACTTGTGATTATATAACGGTTTTAATTGATGATTTTAGGAAAAATGATAAGGACAACATTGCAATTGGAAAAACAAGAGGAAGGTTGTAACGGACTCGCCAGAGGAGCCATTTCAGACAAACAAGAGTACAGTCTTCAGACAAGGACATGGAGGTTATTATGATTAACTTGTTTATATGGTTATATGATTAGATTCTTTTCAAATTTTAACCAACAGTCATGAAATGAATGGCAATGAAAGCAGAGTCAGAATTTTTAGATTGCTCAGATGAGGTAAATATTGATCAAACAAGTCCTTTCCTGAAACTTTTTTTAATACAAGCCCAATTTGATGGTCAGTCTCAAATTTTAATTTTCTAAATTGACAAGTGTCTCAAAAGTCTATATTTTAAACTTGATCTACCTAAAAAAAAAAAAAAGGCTATTTTAGAAACTCAGATTCGTCCCTATACAGTTAATTTCCATTACAAGGTATTGAAAAAGTGCGCCTATACATTAACTATTTATTACACATTCATGAACTCCTTTTTAAACATGTTTTGGCATTTTATTTTATCTGCAATTTATACAAATTTCCTTTGATCCTACTGTCTAATACTTTTCCATATAATCATGAACATGACCTGATATTGAAAAAATATTAAGAAATGACAACTCACACAGCAACAAAACATATTTTCATTTATCAATCAAATGTTCTGGACTCCCACTTATTCAACCAAACAATTAGCATGGTTTTGAATGCGTAAAAAATGTTTTACTGACAATTTCAGATTAATATATGTTTGAAAAACAGTGTTACATTATTTATCTCGAGAAAATCTTTAAAGTATATTTATTTTAAAAAAATGAAAAATTGTGTTAGATAATACACTGAACGCTGTCTTCAAATTTTGTATGTTGCTTTTTTTTTATTTCATGCCAGTTGTGAAAGTGGAAAAAAGAGGAAGAAAAGGGTATTGAAAGCTTATCAGTTCAGACAGTTGAAAAAGACCTAGCTATAGAAATGAAAATGATCAAAAGAAAGAAGAAAGCAAAGTCTGCAGAATTTAATGAGAATGACACTGCTAATAGGAAATGGCAATTGTAGATTGATTTCTAAGATTCTCACAATAATTCTCCAGTTAAATTTGAATTATAACAACATTAATTATATATTAACTCATGATTTGGTATTGGATTATTTCTAATTTATTATTGGAATAATAAGTTTCTTGAGCTACTTGATTTTCTTGGTGTTGATGTCAGATCATCTGTATTAACATATTACAAAATCTTTATTGATTAGCAATTGCCTGTCTGTATATATTAAATAAAATTTAGTTCGTTGTACGTTCACGAATATTCATAGACCATTTGTTTGCACTTAAAACCCTTGCGGTCATGATCCTTCTGACCATCGACTCTCGCTATAGCCTAGAAGAGACACATGTATTCGCCGATGAGTTAATGTGAAATTGTGTAATTATGATATACTGGTTATTATGTTTGTATTTGATACATGCATGTAATATATAGAATTAAAGGTTATAGAGAGTAGCACACCTACAATGTCATTTGTTCTTTGTTAAGACCATAGAATATAATTACTTTATATTCGGACAAACTAAGTGAGGGAGAATATAAGAAAGGATAATTGTTTTCTATTGTAGAATCAATAATACAAGGACCTTCAGCAGAATCCGAAGATGACTTCTGCAAGTGGTGGAGAAAGAAGGTAATAAATCATTTCTTTGGCATGTAGACTTTAGCTATAGCTGTGTACAGTTTTGAAATTCTTTAAAAAAATATCCTAAAATAAAAGCAAATCCTGAAATTTTTTTTGCTATTTAGTCCAATCCGGTCTAGTATAACTGTCTAGAATTGTTGTGCAGTAAAATTACTGTTGAGTGACTACATGATCCTACAAATTTATCTGCTATGAAAGATTTAGATTTTACTTATAATTTTTTTATCGCATAATGCACTAGGAGCCCTAAGTATGGTGTAAATGAGCAAGAATTCTGGACAGAATAATGAAATCATCAAAGACTCCAGAAAACTTGCTCTTAATCTGATAATCCATTGTTATCAGATTATTTAATTGCACTCTGGTGGTCAGTTTAAGAAAGGGTGGACAAAAAAGGAGAGCAATTAGATGTAAGAGACAAACAAATATAGTCTTTTAAAATGTGGTTTCAAACTAAATAAATGTATATTTTTTGGATCTAACCAGTCTATCAAATGATTTCACTTTCTATATTTGGCATTATTTTCTTTTAATAGTGCATCAACCATTATAATCAATCTCTAGCTAAGGGGTTAAATTGAAGTTCACACATTACAGATTGCAAGTGAATAATTCATCAAATGTTTTTAGCTTATTTTGACAGTCGATTCTATTAGTTGATGTGAAAGATTTCAACTGATTAAGTCATTAAAGACGGCAAAATTCAAGCTTATATATATGAAAAATCTATCAAATATGCCATAAAATGTCAGTTTTCAGATGTTTTTTTGAAACCGTCTAAAAATAAGCTCAAATTGTAAAATTGTGAAGATTGCAGTAATTTGGCATGATTTAACGATGCTAGTACCTGATACATGTGCATTGTATTGTAAAAAAAAGCCCATACTTATATAATAAAATTGAGAATGGAAATGGGGAATGTGTCAAAGAGACAACAACCCGACCAAAGAGCAGACAACAGCCGAAGGCCACCAATGGGTCTTCAATGCAGCGAGAAACTCCTGCACCCAAAGGCATCCTTCAGCTGGCCCTAAACAAATATGTATACTAGTTCAGTGATAATGGACGTCATACTAAACTCCAAATTATACACAGGAAACTAAAATTAAAATGATACAAGACTAACAAAGGCCAGAGGCTCCTGACTTGGGACAGGCGCAAAAATGCGGCGGGGTTAAACATGTTTTTTGAGATCTCAACCTCCCTATACCTCTAGCCAATGTAGAAAAAACAAACGCACAACAGTACGTACAGTAAAACTCAGCATAAGAGAAGTCCGAGTCCGATGTCAGAATAGGAAACAAAAGAAAATAAACAAAATGACAATAATACATAAATAACAACAGACTACTAGCAGTTACTGACATGCGTGTCATGCCAACAACTGGTTTTAGAATAAATGTGTTTAATTCCGATGCAAAGACCCTATAAGTGAATTGATATTAAAGCCAAAATATGCAATCTTTAATGACCTGACAACAGTATTGTAACTATATCCTTCTTAATAAGTCTGTTTAAAGGTATTTTAAAAGTATACTTACATAAGTATTTTTCTTTGCTTTTCAATAAATAGCTGAAAGTTTACATTGAACAATTTTGTAAAAACTGCTATATCTCGGGGCCAAAAAGGGGTCTTACTTGGCCTACGCCTTTGTTTTGGGTTAATTTCTTTTTTATTTTAAGTCAATAGCTTTGTTAAATATTCATGGAATTTTGCTTAACTGACAGACGCTTCTTCTATACAAAGACAGCATCCAGAGATTATTATTCTTTTTTCAATATTTCACTGATATAATGGACTAAGTTTTTTTTGCACTAACATATATTGTTTACAATGCAAAACTTTGAAATTTTCAAAAAACTAAGGATTTTTTATTCCAGGAATAGATTACCTTAGCTGTATTTGGCAAAATCTCTTTTGAATTTTGAGTCCCCAATGCTCTTCAACTTCATAATTTATTAGGCCTTTTATTAAACTTTTTGATTCGAGCATCACTGTTGAGTCTTTTGTAGATAAAACCCTGGTCTGGTGTTCACAATTTTAAGCCTGGTATCAATAATGTGGTTTTTATACGCCCGTTTGCCGGACGTATTATGGTATACCGTTGACCGTCCGTCCGTTTGTCCATCGTCAACATGTCGGACATTAACTCAAAAAAGCTTTAACCAATATGCATGAAACTTTGGTGAATTGTTTAGAGCTCCCTTTCGATTTTTATAAATTTTAGATTTTACGTTTCCGAGTTACAGGATTTTATTCATAAAAAAAGGGGGATTTTCGAGTTTTCGGACAATAACTCAAAAATACTTTCACCAACTTGAAAGGAATTTTGGTGAATTGTTAATATCTATTGACATGAGCTCCCTTTTGATTTTTATAAATTTTAGATTTTACGTTTCCGAGTTACAGGGTTTTATTCATAAAAAAAGGGGGATTTTCCAGTTTTCAGACAATAACTAAAAAATGCTTTCAGCAGTTCTCATGAAACTTTGGTGAATTATTTATAGCTATTGATGTAATCTCCCTATTGATTTTCATAAATATAGTATTGGGTTAAAGTATTAAGACATCAATAAATATAGAATTTCAAGAACAAGGACAGAGGTTTCTTCTTGACAAAAACATTGCAATTAAGAAAAAAAAAGTTTTTTTTTTTTTGTTATCTCCTGTATATTACTGATGATTAGTTTCTTCATACTTCATAAATACCAGACGTGTAGAGTAAAATTTAGAATTTTCCACCCATTCTTCCATAATTTACTAATAAATATTATTTCACAGTCAACATTTAGTTAAGTGAAAGATTTTAAAAACTTTTGTCAAACCTTTGTGGAATTTTACAAAACTTAGACAGAAGCTTTCTTGTAAAGAGATAGAACCCTGAACAAATTTTGATTAATTTTTATATATAAATAAAATAAAGATAAAAACATATCTTGCAATAATTTAAATTGAAGAGATAAACAGGGTCATATTCAGACGTGTATTTAGGGGGGTCTCTGCCTTATAGAACTAACACTAATCTAATAAGCAACATTTTAATTCAAAAAGACACAATTTTTTAGTTGACAAGATAAATTAAGAGTACAAATTAAACATCCAAGTATCATTTTCTGTGATTAGGGATAATTTCATAGAATTTGATCCAATATCCACACATTTTGGTGCAAATCATATCTATGGCCTTTCATGGATACTGTGCTATGTAGCAATGTTTTGGTTTTTCCGAACTGTACTTATAATTAAAGGAAACCTTCATCAGAGACCACCCTTTTGTTTTTGTTTTCATTTATTTCTTTTTATTACTGTTTAAAGTTTTAAAAAAATGTAATATCTTTTTATTTATTATTATGGCAATTTTACCATGCCCATTTTATATTAATTTTATTGTTTATCAGTAAATTTCATAGTAGAGTTTTATATGCAATATTTTTAAAATCTGTTTGTTTTAGGATTTTATAACATGGGCTTTCATATTTTATTGTTAATACTTATATATGTGAATGGATATATGTTGTAAAGTGCTTAGGGTAATTTTAGTATTATATAAATCACTGTTATAAATACTGTATAATAATAATAATAATAATTATAGTTTTTGATTTGTTACTTTAAATTTGAATTTTGATTTTTTGATTTTCTAACTATTTCAACCTATTTCAATAAAATTTAATATTGAATTAAGTATTTCATGGTAAGAATTTTGTCCTAAGAATATCAGTTTACTTGTGTCATGATGATGGTCATTAATTAGTTCTGCACAGTGAAATATTTTGTAGGAACTGTGATGTTCATACAAATAATTTTATAGCTCATTTCACTAATTCACCAATGTTCTATTTCTTTTGAATCCTATTGATAGGTTTTTATGGGATCTGGCACCTATTGTAGAATCTGTTTTAAAAAGATGCCAGTATTTCCTGAATATTTTTTGAAGTTTTTCTGCTTGAGAATGATAATATGTAATGAATGATACATTACATCTATTTTCAACTTTGTTCTTTTCTTTAAAAATTGGGTGGTTTGAGTTTTATGAAGATATTGGAATTTTCAGTATTCTTTCAAAAGCATTTCATATCTAAAACACCAGTATTTTTCGAAGCATTCATCTTTGAAGATTTATGGAATGATTATTGCATTCATAAGTGAACTTTAGCAATAATTTGCATTTTCAAACAGGAAATCCAATTTCAATTACTATTTATTTAGTGGAAGGGATGAGCTGCTAAAAAGGTCACCATGGTCACTACTTCAAGCTTCATTATATATGATCAAATCTGGAAATTTAGATGGTCAAGTTTTCAACTTGCCTATTTATATCACAAGTGTAATCAGATGTCAGAATCTTTTGATGTGGTAATAACAACAGTTGTAAATGTATCCAATAGTGGTCAATTCAATTATCTCTCTATTAATTTTCCCCATATTCATTCTTACCAGCTATTGACTTGCTGTTTGTGCTTTTAATCCCATTGTTTAGACATTTTCACCTAATTAACATTAAAAATATGTAATAATGAAAAACTACATATTTTTAATTTTACACTTTGAGAGTGTTGACCATAAGAGAAATAGGTTTAACAACTTGAGAAAATTGGATATCGCTTGATATCAACTCTTGTTATTTAATTTAATTACTAATAATAAACTCGCCACAGGCTAGTTTATTATTATATTGAGATTAAATAACTCCAGTTGATATCAAGCGATATAATTTCAATTCTCACTTGTTATATGAAACCTATAAGTACAGCCTAGACTCACACAGCATAGTAAGCTAGAATGGGCCTGAAAATGACCAGTGTGAAACAATACAGACGAGAAAAACCAATGGCCAAATTGATATACAAAACAATAAATGAAAAACAAATATGAAATACAGTAATAAGCGACAACCACTTAAATTACAGGCTTCTGACTTGGGACAGATATATATATATATAGAAAATACACGTATGTGCTGGATCCAAATTCTCCTGGGATAGTGGTGTATTTGTCTGCAATGACAAGACTTTATATACACTGGTAAACATATTGGCTAACAGTTCTTCTAGTCAGGGATTTGTTTGCGCTTAACTTTTAATAGATATAAGAAGATGTGGTATGAGTGCCAATGAGACAACTCTCCATCCAAGTCAAAATTTATAAATGTAAACCATTATAGGTCAAAGTACGGTCTTCAACACGGAGCCTAGGCTCACACCGAACAGTAAGCTATAAAGGGCCCCAAAAATTACTAGTGTAAAACCATTCAAACGGGAAAACCAACGGTCTAATCTATATAAAAACGAGAAACGAGAAACACTTATGAACCACATCAACAAACGACAACTACTGAACATCAGATTCCTGACTTAGGACAGGTGCAAACAAATGCAGTGGGTTTAAACGTTTTAATGGTACCAAACCTTCACCCTTTTTCTGAAACAATAGTGTAACATCACAACATAGAAAACACACTATAAAATATCAACTGAAATAGCTTAACTCAATCAAAGGACATATTATCACCATTGAACATACACTGAACAAATAAATTTGACCTATGATACAATGTAAATTCAAAATAAATAAACTAAGGAAGAATAATAAAAGTAACATGTTATATAGGTATGAAATGTTAAACAATTTAAGAAAAACAATATGCTCGAACAAAAATATCAGCCATTTGCAATAACTTTAAACACAGGTAAATAAAATAATTTTGTTGTTAGGTATACGTATACAGTTACAATAGAGAAAGGAAATATTTTAACAAAATAAATAATTTTGAAGTTCTTAGTACGAAGTGGAAATTTATATTAGTACCAAACACTTATCAAAGCTGGTATATAGACCAGATATAACCCTGAATAACATTAAATAACAAAAAAGCATTACAATTAGTATCAACAGGTCAAATAAACAAGAAAATACGATTTGAGAGTACTGCAGTTACTGACAGCTAGTTAAAAGCCAAAACAATTAATAATAAAAATCATGCATCAGAGACTAAAATCAACTAAAACACATCCCAGGGATTTAGTATTTTAACGTCATGGACAGTCAAAGAAGACATGACTAGTGCAATGCCAAAATAAATGTATCGAGAGACAGTAGGATAGTTAGGAGTTTAACCTCTTTATAGATCAAAATGAACGTGGGTGTGTCTTTAAACATCCCGTTTGAAAAGAATACAAATTTAGTTATGTTTTAATTTGCTGATGACAAAATCGATATTAGTGCCAATGTAAACTATATTCAAAGATCTAATTACAACATTGGTAAGATAACCTGAACTAATAAGTTTATTTAAAGGTTCGATGAGTTTACACGGATCATATAGTGATTTCCGCGCTTTAAGTACAATATTACCGTAAAATTTAGGATGTGAAATACCGTTTTAATCAGTTTTCTACAGGTACAGCCAAATTTACTAATCAAATCTTTGTATCTATGAAAGAACTTAGTAAAAGTTTTACGTAATTTATGGTAACGAAATCCCTGACTTAATAATTTACTAGTGATGCATTGATTACGTTCGTTAAAATCTATGACATCACTACACACACGGGCATAACGAACGAGTTGGGATATATACATATGATGGAGCCAAAGGAACATTAAAAAGGAAAATTAACAATAGGGAATGAAAAATCGTCTCTTTTGTCGTAAATTTTCGTATGGAGTTTTCCTTTAGAGATTGAAATGTCCAAGTCCAGAAAAGGACAACTACTGCTGTTTATGTTAGATTTAGTTAAAGTAAGTTCTATTGGGTAAATTTCGGTAGTATATTTAGAGAACTCTGGATTATTTAACGAAAAATATCATCTAGATAACGGAAGGTATTGTTGAATGTATCAACCAAATGTAACAATGACGTGTCTTTATTGAGTTTGGTCATAAACTGAGATTCATAGCAATACAGGAATAAATCTGCTATTAAAGGGCGCAGTTAGTGCCCATAGGAATACCTACTACCTGTCGATACACTTTATCGCGAAACGTACATATATGTTGTCCAGGAGAAAATTTAAAGCTTCAATCATATCTTCACATTTCCAGTAAGTGTATCTAGCATACTTTCCTTTTCGTTACAGAAAAAGGCTTTAAACGAGTTACAGCAAATAAATTTGTAATGAGATTTTCAAAAGACCATTTAATTAAATATGAAAACTTTTTCTTGATAAGATTGTGTGGAAGTGTAGTATAGAGAGTAGAAAAATCATAACTGTCAACAGAATTAAAAGGACCATCAAAAGCATGTATTTTATCTAAAACCTCTAAAGAATTTTTAACACTCCAAAAATAATTAATACCATTATTTTCATAAGCTTTATTACAAAATTTAATAACAAGTTCTTTGATAGTAGTAAGGGAGTTAGTTAGAAGCACTGATAGATTGGTAGTAGAACACTTACTAGATGCGGAGATGAAACGGAATTTAAATGGTTTTTTGTGCAATTTAGGTAACCAGTACATAGTAGGGACTTTCAAATGTTCAGAAGAGGCTTTAAGCTGGGTAGTGGCAGTGATATGCTTGTTTACAATTTGACTCTCTGTGGAGCGTACGGACCTGAATGTAAATGAATTTGTAATTTCGTTTTGGAGAACTTCCGTAGTATATGCGTCACACCACCACTACATTATTTGCTGCTTTATCTGCCGGTACGAACACAAACCGCTTTATGAGTACTTGAGTTTATTTTTATTCTGGAAATGGGAATATCATGGATCCTATTACTAATTTCAGAATTGTTTTCAAAATGAGATATACGAATATTAACAGTATTCATAATTTTATTCAAATAACTGTCTAGAGATTTTTATCAGATTTTCACGTTTACACCAATTTTACTGTAGACAGACAGAGCGTCTTTAATAACCTGACGACACTGTTTCCAATCTATTTTAGATGGAGGACGATATTTCGGTCCTTTCTTAAGAAAAGTTATGACCTCACGGTCTTCGACGATGTTGAGGTCTCCTGTAAGGACATGACCATAGGGAACATATCTAAAACTAGATGTTTCACAATCTCAAGTGGAAGGAACATTATTTACTATATTGACGTCTGATGTAACTGACGTATAATTAAAAATCAAACTTCTGCTGGGTTTTTTATAAGAATATGAAATAATAGGTGGTTCTATATTATCAAAATATGGAGGTATTTGGCTTTGGATGGTAGAGTCATTGAATATACTAGATAAGTTAATAAAATCAATACCTCTATTTATATATTTTAATTTAAGAAAATGCCGTTTATGATTTTCAGGTTTATCGATACTAGGAAATAGCCTATGATGACAAAAGGCTGCAATAATACGGGTGTATTCATACATCGGGCTAAAAAAAGAAATTGTATCACACTCCAGAAAAATAGCATATAATTTACTTATTGGTATCTGACCCAGTTTGCATAATACTTGATGTCTGCCATTATTTTTATTATAGATAACAGATCAGCAAGTGTATAATTTATACGATGTTTAATATGTTGATTACGGTTTTGCGTTTGCCATGAGACCTTTTATTTCAAAGTCGTTTATCGACAATATTAATGACATCGATTGAAGTTTTAGTTATGTTCCCCTGTCCTAATATTTTGTCATTAAGACCGAGAGGATAAGCAGTTTGAAGTCTTTTATCCAAAATAATTCGCGAATTTCACGTGATTTTCAAATTGCTTGTGTGATTCTCCTGGTTGTTTCTGAACGGTTTCAAGTGGTTGGAATTTAATAAATTTTAGATTGTGATTATGCTTATCTAAATGTTGATATATCAAACTTTTGAATTTTTAGGTCTACGAAAGCGGTAAAGGTGTTCTTGATTTCTTTTGTAATACGCTCGTCCGTCTGTCCCACATATTGAATACCACATTTAGGTTGGGTTCAAGTTACCACATATATAAGGTTTTGAGTTTTCAGGTAATGTCACAGGAAAAGGAGAGCGAAAAAGCTCTCCGTTCACTGTTGACCGTACAGTATTTTATGAAGTTAATCTAAAACAGGTTAGTCACTTTTGGCATTGCACGGAAAATTTGTGGATACCCACGCATTTTGTTAAACAATCTGGCTGTAGAGGCATTACAAATACGTTTGTTTAAGCACGTGGATATCCTAG
Source organism: Mytilus coruscus (assembly GCA_017311375.1). NCBI lineage: Eukaryota > Metazoa > Mollusca > Bivalvia > Mytilida > Mytilidae > Mytilus > Mytilus coruscus. The sequence continues at coordinate 82,111,613 of CM029597.1, forward strand.
AAGTTGTGTTGTTAATAATTTTCTTTCCATTACGTAAAATCATGATAATTAAATAGGGGTATAAGAAAAATAAAAAAGACCGGAGGTTGTAACAATGAATAAGGATCACAATTACGGAATAGGAAATAATAGGCAAGACAGTAAAAGAACTCTTACAAAAACTGTTATAAAAGGCCCGACGTAAAGACTTAAGTATTACAATACTGACATATAACAAACACAGGGCAAAAACAGAGATTGTAAGAAATCTTAGTAAAACCATAGCAGGGGGCAATAATAAAAATAGGAGGCGTGGGTGAGTATTTATACATCCAAACACCATAATATATAATTGACAATAAAGAACAAAGATATAATAAACATGCGAAAGCTCTCTCACAGGCAAACAACCCATAATTGAAAAATATAAGGGCATACACCACAAGCACGGGGACACATTCTACTGCATCCACACAGCACGAGCAACAAACCCTGCAGTAAATAGATATAAGAAGATGTGGTATGAGTGCCAATGAGACAACTCTCCATCCAAGTCAAAATTTATAAATGTAAACCAAACACACTTCTTTTGGTTACAGCTGCATATATGTTACTTACTAAGTATAAAATTCCAGTTTTTTTGGCACATTTAGAAAAAAAACAGATAAATTCCAGACAAAAGAAATAAAATTGATGTCTTCCATAGGTATTGCTTCTAATCTTTACACTAAAATTTCCAGACAAATTGACAGCTTCATGAAAAAAATTCCAGTATATTTAAGTTTTATAATGTGTTTAAAATCTGGAATTCCAGAAAATTTTGGTAATGGTGAAAAATATTTCCATGGATTTTTTTTTATACATCTTATGTCTTCCATAGGGGGGGGACAGAATATTTATGGAATAGCCAAATACTTCGTCTACTGTCAAGCAGTGAGCCAGGATCCCAGGCTATTGTATCGTCGCAATTGTTTATTTTTCTGTATGGACGAACAGCAAAAGCCCTTAGGTAAGTAGTTTGTGATTAGTTTTTACGATTCTGTGACTTTCTTTCATTCAAATTCACTTAGGGGAAATGTCGACAGAAATAGTTCGCTTTCAGGACCTGTACCGTCGTCTAAAGAGCCGATTGCTAAGCGAAAACGATGTTTACGTACTAAGATAAATAATTTTCAAGATTTACAAATTATGGTTGGGAGTTCAAGTTTAAATTATTGAGTGACGAGTAACATTGCGCACCCTATGTTGCAATCAAAACAATACATGTGAGAGGAGAACTACACTGTAGCGATTTGATTAAGCATTTAACGTGCTTAATGGTAATCAAATAATAAAATACTTTTCTTTTTCAGTTTCAAATCTAGCCAACAGATTTCCACAGGCCAAAGGGATGGAAATATCACGAAACTGTTGGATCAGTTCTCATAGTACCAGCTGTCTTCTGATGATCTACCCAGTTTTGACCAGACAAAAGCCTCAGAGACAATAGCAACATATATAGTTCGTTGGGAGCAATGGCAAAGATAATAGATGACATATTAGATGGCAAAAACGTTATGACACTCTTTTCAAAGCTGAAGCTATTTAATTTCAGCCAATTATCAATACTGACTGTGAGAGAACATTGTCAATTATAAAGAAATCTACACTGAATTCTGATCAGAACTCGACAATGATATATTGTGTGCCTTGTTATCGAGTAAATGCAATTAAACTGGCAGTTGTTTTGAATATGTGCCTAAGCCTAGTGTGTTGCTTTAAAAGCAGCAAAACAGACCACTGTTGAATACAATAAAAGTTTACTCTAGAATATTGTTTTTATTATATATTAACATGATTAACAAATTTGTATAATCATGATAATGTGAAATTATGAACATTGTTCATATAAAAAAGTCCGCATCTTCGTCGCGCGTTTTCACACGCTTTTTGCCATGTCATGTCATGTCATGACATGATTTCTCATTGTCAGAGGTTGGCAAGTATGTGTACTGATAGTAGTGCAACTTCATACTAAATGTCAATAATCTATCACAAATAGTTCCTATCAAACTAACTTAGGCAGAAAACTAAATATTGAAGATTGCTACTAAATTCAAAATTGCTGGACCATGTCCTAGGGGGCAGGGCCTTGAAATAGTTGTCAAACTGATATATACTGATAGTAATGCAACTTTATAGAAAATATCATGTATCTATCACAAGTAGTTCATATCAAACTAACTTAAGCAGAAAACTTATCATTGAAAATTGCTAATTAATTGAAATTGTCACTGAACCATGGCCTAGGGGGTAGGGCATCAAAGATAGTCGTCAAACTGATATGTACTGATAGTAATGTGACTTCATACAAAATATCATTGATCTATCACAAATAGATCCTTTTAATCTGACTTAAGCAGAAAACTTAACATTGCAAATTGCTTATTAATTCAAACGTCACTGGACCATGACTTAGGGGGCAGTGCCTCAAAATACTAAATATCAATAATCTTATCACAAGTAGTTCCTATCAAACTAACTTAGGCAGAAAACTTAAATTGAAAATTGCTAGTTAATTCAAAGTTGCTGGACCATGACCTAGGGGGCAGGGCCTCGAAATAGTTGTCAAACTGATATGTACTGATAGAAATACAACTTCATATTAAATATCAATGATCAATCACAAATAGATCCTATCAATCTGACTTAAGCAGAAAACTTAACATTGAAAATTGCTTATTAATTCAAACATCACTGGACCATGACTTAGGGGGCAGTGCCTCAATATACTAAATATCAATAATCTATCACAAGAGGTTCCTATCAAACTAACTTAGGCAGAAAACTTAACATTGAAAATTGCTAGTTAATTCAAAGTTGCTGGACCATGACCCAGGGGGCAGGGCCTCAAAATAGTCGTCAAACTGATACGCACTCATAGTAATGCAACTTTGTATTGAATATCAATGATCTATCACAAGTAGTTCCTATCAAACTAACTTAAGCAGAAAACTTAACAATTGTTGACGCCACCACCGCCGCAGTTGTCACCATCGTCGTTGCCGGAAAAGCAATCCCTTTGTCTCGCTTTCCGAGACTTTCGTCGCAGGTGAGACAAAAACTGCATTTTACCCCTATGTTATATTTTCAGCCACAGTGGCTGTTTGTTGATGGATCAAATCCCCAGAAACAACGTTTAAACTAGATACCCTAAGGAACATGTTGGTAAAGTTTGGTAACATTGGGCCTAGTAGTTTCAGAGAAGAAGATTGTTTTAAAGTTTACAACGGTGGACGACGCTAAGTGATGACAAAAACTCACATGGCCTATCATTTAAATCTATTATATGGAATGAGCTGTCAAATTGACAGCAAACTCGGTCTTCTGTATTTTGAAAGGCACTTTTAGGTTTTTGATCTACAACATTCTATATAAATAAGAAGATGTGGTATGAGTGCCAATGAGACAACTCTCCATCCAAGTCACAATGTGTAAAAAGTAAACAATTATACGTTAAAGTACGGCCTTCAACACTGAGCCTTGGCTCATACCGAACAGCAAGCTATAAAGGATCCCAAAATATCTAGTGTAAAACCATTCAAACAGGAAAACCAACAGTCTTATCTATATAAAATACGAGAAAGGAGAAACACTTATGAACCACATCAACAAACGACAACCACTGAACAACAGGCTCCTGACTTAGGACAGGTGCATACAAATGTAGTGGGTTTAAACGTTTTAACAGGTGCCAACCTTCACCCTAACCTGAAACAGTAGTGTAACATTACAACATAAAAAAGACACACTATAAAATATCAATTGAAATGACTTAACTCGATCAAAAAGACAGGTAACCAAAAAGAAGTAAACATACACTGAACGAATAAATTTGATCTATGACACAATATAAATACAATATTAATAAAAAAGATGTAAAACAATGTCAAAAAGACAAATCTAACCTAGGACAAAATGGTGTTAAATAAAATAACGTACACAGGTATATCTAAATATAATAATTTTGTTGTTAGGAGTATGGAAATATTTTTTACAAAATAAATAAATTTGTTGTTCACAGTACGAGTACAGAAGCGAAAATTTATTGTCACACTTAATACTTATCAAAGGTGGTACATATTAAAAAAAGTGAGACGAGATATAACACAAAATAAGTAAACATTGAATAACAAAAATGCATTACAAATAGTGTCAACAGGTCAATGAACACGAAAGTACGATTTGAGAGTGCTCGCAGTTACTGAAAGCTAGTTAAAAGCCAAAAACAATTAATACATGTAATAAAAAATCATATATCAGAGACTACAATCAATTAAAACACATCACAGGGATTTAGTGTTTTAATGCCATGGACAGTTAAAGAAGACATGACTTGTGCAATGCCAAAATAAAAGTATCGACAGGCAGTAGGATAGTTAGGATTTAACCTTATAATAAATATGTATCATGTTATATATAGATAAAGCAATCTCTTAATAGAAAATGAAGTTGGATGTGTATTTATACATAGATATAAGAAATTGTGGTATGAGTGCCAATGAGACAACTCTCCATCCAAGTCACAACTTGTAAAAGTAAACCATAATATGTCAAAATACGGCCTTCAACACGAAGCCTTGGCTCACACCGAATAGCAAGCTATAAAGGGCCCCAAAAATTACTAGTGTAAAACCATTCAACAGGAAAACCAACGGTCTAATCTATATAAAAAATGAGAAACGAGAAACACTTATGCACCACTGAACATCAGGTTCCTGACTTAGGACAAGTGAAAACAAATGCAGCGGGGTTTTCCCAAAAACCCATTCGAAAAGAATACAAATTTAGTTATGTTTTAATTTGTTGATGACAAAATTGATGTTAGTGCCAATGTAAACAATATTCAATGATCTTATTACAACATTAATAAGATAACCTTACTAATAAGTTTGTTTAAAGGTTTGATGAGATTACACAGATCACATAGTGATTTCCACGCTTTTAGTACAATATGACTGTAAAATTTAGGATGTGAAATACCATTTTTATTAAGTTTTCTACAGGTACAGCCAAATTTACTAATCAAATCTTTGTATCTATGAAAGAATTTAGTAAATGTTTTAAGTAATTTATTGTAATGAAATCCCTGACTTAATAATTTACCAGTGATGCATTGATTACGTTCGTTAAAATCTATGACATCACTACACACGGGCATAACGAATGAGTCGGGAAATATAAACACCGTATGATGGAGCCAAAGGAACATCGCTGTCTGAAAAAGGAAAATTAACAATAGGGAATGAAAAATTGTCTCTTTTGTCGTAAATTTTAGTATGGAGTTTCCTTTAGAAATTGAAATGTCTCAATCTAGAAAAGGACAACTACTGCTGTTTATGTTAGATTTATTTAAAGTAAAAAGTAAAATCACAAAAATACTGAACTCCGAGGAAAATTCAAAAAGGAAAGTCCTCAATCAAATGGCAAAATCAAAAGTTCAAACACATCAAACGAACGGATAACAACTGTCATATTCCTGACTTGGTACAGGCATTTTCTTATGTAGAAAATGGTGGATTGAACCTGGTTTTATGGCTAGCCAAACCTCTCACTTGTATGACAGTCGCATCAAATTCCATTATATTGACAACGATGCATGAACAAAACAAACAGACACAATTGGTAAAAATGTCAATAAAATGCTCCACAGGGCGCAGCTTGATACGACCGCAGAGGTTGAACCTTGAATAGTTGGGGCAAGTATGCCTTAGTATGGACACAACATTCAAGCTTGATACAGCTCTGAATTTGGATTGTGATTAAATATTTGACACAGCGTAGGTTTCTGACACAGAATGAATGTGGTCTAAGAACTTAAAAATTTTAAATTGGACATTCACCTATTATGGTCCAATATCCCAAATCTAAATACATGGTTAGATTCAGCATATCAAAGAACCCCAAGAGTTCAATTTTTGATGAAATCAAACAAAGTTTAATTTTGGACCCTTTTGACCTCAATGTGGACAAAGTTGATAACAGGGCCCAAAAATCAAAAATCTAAATACATGGTTAGATTCAGCATATCAAAGAACCCCATATATTCAATTTTTGTTGAAATCAAACAAAGTTTAATTTTGGACCCCGATTTGGACCAACTTGAAAACTGCGCCCATAATCAGAAATCTAAATACATGTTTATTTCAGCATATCAAAGAACCCTAGGAATTCAATTTTTGTTAAAATCAAACTAAGTTTAATTTTGGACCCTTTGGACCTTAATGTAGACCAATTTGAAAACGGGACCAAAAATTAAGAATCTAAATACATGGTTAGATTCGGCATATCAAAGAACCCCAATAATTTAATTTTGATGAAATCAAACAAAGTTTAATTTTGGACCCTTTTGACCTCAATGTGGACAAAGTTGATAACAGGGCCCAAAATCAAAAATCTAAATACATGGTTAGATTCAGCATATCAAAGAACCCCATATATTCAATTTTGTTGAAATCAAACAAAGTTTAATTTTGGACCCGATTTGGACCAACTTGAAAACTGGGCCCATAATCAAAAATCTAAATACATGTTTAGATTCAGCATATCAAAGAACCCTTAGAATTCAATTTTTGTTAAAATCAAACTAAGTTTAATTTTGGACCCTTTGGACCTTAATGTAGACCAATTTGAAAACGGGACCAAAAATTAAGAATCTAAATACACGGTTAGATTCGGCATATCAAAGAACCCCAATAATTCAATTTTTGATGAAATCAAACAAAGTTTAATTTTGGACCCTTTGGACCTCAATGTGGACCAATTTAAAAACGGGGCCCAAAATCCAAAAACTTAATACAAGGTTAGATTCAGCATATTAAAGAACCCCAAGAGTTCAAGAATAAAACCCCATTGAAATTGGTCAAGAAATAAGCAATTTATACAAAGTATCTTCTTTTGCACAATACTGTGCAATTGAATATTTCTTGCAATTTCGCAATACTGTGCAATTGAATATTTCTTGCTATTGCGCAATACTGTACAATTGACAATTTCTTGCTATTGCCATTATTGTGCTATTGGATATTTCTTGCTATTGCGCAATACTGTGCAATTGAAGATTTCTTGCTATTGCGCAATACTGTGCAATTGAAAATTTCTTGCTATTGCACAATACTTATTATATAATAATTTACACATCCTGTTTGGTGTGTATCTCCTGCCATATCATTATTATTTGCTTTTAAATATAAATCAGAAATAACCAACTTAAAATGGAAAATTTTAAAGAAAAAAAAAGGAAAAAAAGGGAAAAAAAAAATCCCCCTCCAAATTTTTGAACCCCCTTATGATTCATCACCCCAAAACTCAATCCCAGCCTTCCCTTTGAGGTATGGTACCTTGCAGTACAATTTCAGAGAGATCCATACACTTGAACACAAGTTATTGTCTGGAAACTAGAAAATGCTTATTTTTGCCCCTTTTGGCCCCTAATTCCTTAACGTTTCAGGCAATTACCCCCAAACTCAATTCCAGCTTTCCCTTTGTGATATGGAACCTTGTAGTACAATTTCAGAAAGATCCATGCACTTACACACAAGTTATTGTCATGAAACTAGAAAAATGCTTGTTTTTTGGCTCCTAATTCCTAAAATTTTGAGGCAATTACCCCCAAAAATCAATCCCAGCATTTCCTTTGTGATATGGAACCTTGTGGTACAAAGTCAGAGAGATCCATACACTAACACACAAGTTATGTCTGGAAGTTACAAAAATGCTTATTTTTGGCCCCTTTTTGGCCCCTAATTCCTTAACTGTTGGTACCATAACCCCCAAAATCAATCCCAACCTTCCTTTTGTGGTATTGAACCTTATGGTAAAATTTCATAGAGATCCATTCACTTAAACTAAAGTTAGAGTGCGAAAACCAATGCGTCTTCGGACGACGACGACAACGCCAGACGACGACGATAACGTCATACCAATATACGACCACAAAATTTTTTTGTGGTCGTATAAAAATAGGGTTACAGCAGTCAACATTGTGTTATCATCTTAATCACTATAAAAACAAACAAATGTTACGAAGAAGCACAAAAAGGGCATACATCAAATTTAACATCCTCATTATGCTTATATCATACCATTTTATTTATCTATGTAAAATCCACCTATAAAGGATGGAAGGTTTTAAGTACTGGCGTAAAATCGCTCGTTTGAAATTCGCACAGGTAGACATAAAATAATTTTGTCATTCAAAGTATAAAGAGATACATAAATACAGAGTCACGTAAAATGGATATCACAAAAAACAGACTTAGCAGTAAAAGTAATATTAATAAATAAAATAATAGTGTGGTTCAAATTATGACGGGATACATAAGTACAGAGTCACGTCAAATGTATATCACAAAAAACAGACTTAACAGTAAAAGTAATATTAAAAAATGAAATAATTTTGTCGTTCAAAGTATGACGGGATACATAAGCACAGAGTCACGTCAAATGGATATATAAAAAAACTGGACTTAACAGTAAAAGTAATATTAATAAAGACAAATAAAAGAATACTATAACACGTTATTAAGATGATAAACAAAATCAGTACGCAAAATCTATACTTCAAGACCATCGTGTATTATTTGTGAAGTTGATACAGAATATTTATCAACAAGTTCTTGGTACCTTCCGATGAACTTTTTTAGAAAAAGGACAAGACGTTCTTTGACATACCCCTGGTTCATCAACTTTCTGCTACACTGGTGACGTTTTACAAAGTCTGAGTAGGAGCTGAAAGCTCTTGAATACCGAATAAGTTGGGAAATGTATATCCCATATGCAGGTGAAGTTGGTATATTGCTACTAAGGTGGGGGAAATTGATAATTTCAAAATTAAAATCGTCTCGTTTGTCATAGATTCTGGTACTGAGATGACTGTGTATATCAAATTCGAGGTATAAGTCTAAAAATGAGGCGGAGAAAGCTGTGTCTGTTGTTACTTTAATTTCTAGTTCTGGTGGATATATTAATGGAACCCAATCAGAAAAGTTCGGATTGTTAATGGAAAGAACATCATCAATATATCTGAAAGTGAAATTAAATAACCTGGCTTCTTTGATCTTCTTGTTTTTGACAAGTGTCTGAAAGAACTCTGATTCATATGAAAATAAGAAGAGGTCGGCAAGGAGAGGCGCACAGTTCGTTCCCATAGGAATGCCAACAATTTGTTGAAAAGGTCTACCTCCAAATTCAACAAATATGTTGTCAATAAGGAACTCCAGCATACTGATCACTTGTTCCTCTGTGTAGCATGTTTTACCTTTTTGTTCGCTATTAACAAAATATGCCTTATGGTATCCCAAAGTAATAAATTTATAGCGTATGCTACCATTTTTATGATGAAAAGCATTGTGGATTATTTCTTTTAGACGGTTTTTCAATTTCACATGGGGAATGGTGGTATACAAGGTAGAAAAATCAAAAGTTTTGATAGAAATAATTTCAGAAAAAGACCGAGATTTAAAATTATCCAGAAGTTCTCAGGAGTTTTTAAGAATCCACATATGGTTAATACCACTACGCGAGTAAACCGTTTCACAGTATTTCTGAAGACCCTCTTTCACTGCGGACAGAATTTTAGTCAATCTAATGGACAATTCTTTAGTGGAACATGCAGATGAGCCGGCAATGTACCGTTGTTTGTACGGAATTTTGTGAAGTTTAGGTATCCAATACAAACAAGGTAAGTCCTCCAATTTGTTGTTCAATGCAATGTTCATTGAAGCCATGAAGGACTTATGATTCGCCAAAATCTCATCCTTGTCAAATGATATGTTTTTGTATGTGGGATTACCTGAGTGCTCATTTATTCCTAATTCTTTTACAAGACACTCGTAGTAATACGATTTACATACAAAGATAATATTATTTGAAGCTTTGTCCGCAGGAACAACAACATACTTATCTTGAAGAGATGATAGACATTTCACAACCTCTTTGTCTCTGAAAACGGACTTTGGTCGATCATTCACACAGTTTTTTTTTAACTTATGAATGCGACGTTTTATCAGAGACCTGATTGTTTTGACCCATTCTGACAAAGTGTCCAGTTGAACTTCTTCTCGTTTAGCCCATGCTCTGGCGTAGTCCTCAATGGAATCCATAATTATTTTGAAGTTATGGTTCCAATTGATGTGTTGGGGTTCTCTAAACTTAGGACCATGAGAAATCACCTTTCGGAGATTTTCATGTTGAATTATGTTTAGATCCCCAGTAATAACATGGCCGGAGGGGCTGTAATTGTAAGGTGAGTGGGACAGTCACATGTCTGAGGGTTTTTTAGGTATTGTTCTAAATCAAAGTCCTGCAATGCTTGTTTATAGTTTAATATTTTGGGTGCAATGGTTTTGGTGTAACTGTAGGATACAATAGGAACAGACTGATTTTGAAAATAAATAGGAATTTTAGATGTTACCTCCTTGTGTAAGTTCCTTTGGGTAAATTTCGGTAGTATATTTAGAGAACTCTGGATTATTTAACGAAAAAATATCATCAAGATAATTTACTTTCCAATCTATCAAAGACCATAACTCCTGGATGGCAAAAAAAATCATCAATATCAAACTTGACAACCAGTATAATTTTGACATCATTAACAGCATATTGAAATTTCAACAGCATTGGTTGAACAGTTCTAAAGTAAATGTACAGAAACCACATAAAGTGCCATATTTCAAACCATCAAGAACCATAACCATAACTTCTGGACGGCAAAAGTGAAAATCATCAATATCAAACTATTTTCATCAGTAACAACTTAAAATTTTAAAAGCAAAAGTGATTCATAAGTATTTTATAGGAAACAACATAAAGTGCCATTTTCCAATAGATCAATGACCATAACTCCTGAACCGCAAAAGTGAAAATCGTTTATATTGAACTTGACCTCCATCTTGTCAATCAGTAACAACATATTATAATTTGAAAACTATTTGTAGAATGGTTCATAAGTTATTGAACGGAAACAACATTAAGTGCCATTTTCCAATATATCAAGGACCATAACTCCTCAACTATAAGAGTAAAAATTGTCAATATCGAACTTTACCTCGATTTTGCCATTAGCATTAACATATTAAAATTTGAATATCGTTTGTTCAGTCGTTTATAAGTTATTGCATAGAAACTGTTGGCAGCCCACCCATAGCCTGCTGTATTTCACCAAATCAATAACTGGATTCTCCCTTTGGAAAACCCAGTTCAAAAGTATCCTAAATTGGAAAGGACTTCTAATTGAACTTTTAAGAATTATGGATGTTGTTGAAATTTATAAAAAAAAATGGATCTTGTAAAGTTTGAATAGTTAGAGATTTAGAAGGAGAATTTAATGTTTGGGGTTATAAAAGATTAAATCAAGAATTAAATGATATTGCCAGTTGGCATTGGACTCAACTTACTATTATAAATTATGGAACTAAGATTTCAAAGAAATAATGATACAAATACTTTCACTTTGCATTAATTTAAAAAACAACTTTTTGTTTTCAAGGGAAATTACGCTTGAAAAAAATTGTTGGATACAATATTATTCATCAATAGTTGGAGTAGTAATTTTTTCATCTATGTTGTCTTCAAAGCGCATTTGACTAAGCTACAAGATATAACAAAAATTGAAATATGATTTTATTTTTGTTCAATCATTAATAAAAGTGAAATAGTGAAATAACACGCATTCTGAGAGTATTGCATGGCAATACATAGTCCCCTACCGGTTAAAAATTAATTGTACTGGAACAATATGCTAACTTGATCTATAACTTGTCATGATGTATATAAACTACTGTAAATTCAGAAATTATTGCGTGCATTTATTATTGCGATTTTGTCATCTTAGACTAAAATGCGATTTTAATTTTTGCAATATTGAGAAAAATCCTGTTTAATACATATAAAAAAAATCAAAATGCGAGTTTAAATTATTGCGATTATAACCCTGTCGCATTTGTCGCAATAATAAAAACATCGCAATAATTTCTGAATTTACAGTATATAACAAATATCAAGTCAATATCTTCAAGTATGATGACAAAAAGTGTGGAAAACTGATTATTTAAGTGAATTTTCTAAGTCCAAGGACCATAACTCTGCACAAAATCATCAGACTGGAACAAAATTCGAACTTGGTCTGTAACTTGTCATGATAAAACTATATACCAATTATCAAATCAATATCTTCAAGCATGACGAAAAAAATGTGGAAAACTGAATATTTGAGTGAATTTTCTAAGTCCAAGGACCATAACTCTGCACAAAATTATCAGACCGGACCAAAATTCAAACTTGATCTGTAACTTGTCATGATAAAACAATATACAAAATATCAAATCAATATCTTCAAGCACTAAGAAAAAAAATGTGGAAAACTGATTTGCCGGACTGACGGACAGACAGACAGACAGACAGACAGACAGACAGACAGACAGACAGACGGACTGAGTGCAAACCTAAAGTCTCCTTCGACCTCGTTGGTAGGGGACTTATAATTCACTTATAGCAGCCAGTTTTTATAGCTTATTTCAGAGATAATATTGCCATCACTAACTTTTCTAATAAACAAAAGTATAACATCTAATTGTTTTCCGCAAAAATTAAAACATGCTAGAGTAACTGCTATAAATGAAGGAGGACCAACAGATGTTCCCTCCAATTATCGTCCAATTTCTATTTTAAATACCATATCAAAGATTTTTGAAAGACATGTATGTACACAGTTATATTAATTCTTGAATAATAAAAAATTGTTACATATAGCTCAGTCAGGTTTCACAGTTATATCAATTCTTGATAATAAAAAATTGTTACATATAGCTCAGTCAGGTTTTAGGCGAGGTCATTCATGTCAAATCACCCTAACTAAATATTGCTAAACTAATTGACGAATGGTTAAAATATTTAGATGATGGAGAAAAAGTTGGTACTGTGTTTTTGGATTTCAGTAAGGCTTTTGATCTTATTAACCATGCCATACTTTTAGAAAAGCTCAAATTTGATCATATCGGAGAACATATGATAAATTGGATAAAATCATATTTGTCTGAAAGTTCAATACGCAAACATTAAATCTGATATAACATTTGTAAAATATGGAGTGCCTCAATATCTATTTTAGGTCCTTTGTTATTTTTAATTTATATCAATGATTTACCACTTCATGTTAAACAATCCAACATCCCATCCCTAGTTTTTCCATGCAGCTCAACTTTTTCCATGAAAAAATGATAAAAAATGATGGAAATTTCGTTTTTTTCCATGGAATTTAATGGAAAAATATTCCATCACTGATGGAAAACTTATATGTGTCACTTATTCCATCATTTTCCATGATAAGATGGAAAACTGTCCATGGAATTCCATGGAAAAAATACTTTTTGGATGGAAAATGGGTTGGAAAGAAGACTAATAAAACTTTGTAGATGGAAAAGAGGATGGAAAGTGGACTTAGAATATTTTTAACATGGAAAAAAGGATAGAATCTTGACTAAGAATATTTTTGAGATGGAAAGAGGGTTGAATGATGACTTTAGCATGGAAAAAATGTACACACAGATTATTTCCATGCATTAATTCTTTATCATCAATCAGACATGTGAGCCAGTGAAAGAAATGTAATGTGCCATCTGTTTTTCATTAATCTTTGTGTAGTGGACAGGAAGTGATATGAACATACAGTGTGAGGCCAAATGTAGAGTAGCACATGGATTTATACATTTTTATGCAATTATTATTACTAAAAACATAAAGATGGTAAATAAACAATAAATGGATATTTTTTATTATAATATATATAAAATATTCAAGATATAGGTAATTAATAGTATTCAATTGGGGCACTTTTCAAAGAAATCAGATAACTCCTTATACAACCCCCAACACATTTAGAATTTGAATTTGCAATGGATATGCAGGCAACAAGCACAGATGTGTTCTCTCCTGAACAAAATGTAAAATTTACATTGGATGCAGATGAAATAGTTCCAAATAGTTCTTGACATTAAATAGTGCAGATTTATTCTCTGATGACCTGCATTGACTGTTGGATTTAGGAGCATATCTTTTAGTAAGTACACTGAATTAGATTCTACTATTTTGAATGTGTGCAAGCTCCTTTAGTTCAACATAATAACATAATGAAAAGACCTACTAGATAGTAGATTTACACTTATAATTATGATGATTGTGTACGACAAGACAAACATAATGTATTATAATAACTAATAATCCACTAATGAAGTAATTTGGTTATAAAATTTAAGATCTGTGGAATGGTTGCCAATGAGACAGAGATCCATAAAAGTAAAAAAAATGTATCTTTATAAGAAACTACAGATCAAAACTAAGATCTAAAAACATGGACAATACCCATGATGACATTTATATACAATGATTATGAAAAACAAATATTTAAGACAAAGGCCGGAACAACCTCTAAACGTCATGCACCAGTTTCTTGGGACTGGTACATATAACACAGAAATGAGGTTAAATGTATTCTACAGTTAAACACCAGTTGTGAATCCAGGATTTTGAAGGGGAAAGAATATTTTGTTAGACATCACACATTCCAAATAAACATTTTCATTGGTTTGTTATTGGCTTTTAACTAGCTGTCAGTAACTGCTAGCACTCTCACATCTTTACTTAGTATCTTTTTTGTTGTGTGTAGCTGCCACGTCTAGTCTTTGTTTTTATAGAAGTTTTCTGCTTTGTACATGTTGTATTGATCTGATGAGGTAAGCGCTTTTCAACTGATTTTTATAGTTTGTTCTTATGTTTTACTGTTAAACCACTGTAGCAGGTTAGGGGGAGGGTTGATGCCAGCAAACTATTTTAACCCCCGTCACATTGTATATGTGCCTGTCCCAAGTCAGGAGCCGGTAATCGAATGGTTGTCGTTTTTTGCTGTTTCTCATATTTATTATTGTTCTGCATAGTTGTTACACCACTGTCCAAGGTTAGGGGAAGGTTGGCGCTTCAAACTAGTTTAACCCCGACACATTCTGTATGTGCCTGTATACCAGGTCAGCCTCATTGTTGAAGGCTGTACAGTTGCCTATAATTGCTTATATCCACTTCATTTGAACTTTGGTTTAGAGTTGTCTTATTGGCAATCAGACCACATCCCCTTATTTCTATATTGGCAGTTTTTGGCTAAAATCAAAGTTGATCTCAGAGTACTACTATTGACACCAATGATGATCTTGGCTTTATGTTTGTTGAGTTGTATATGTCGTTGAATTTTATTGTTGATGACTTCAATATTGTTAGAATTAGTGTTGTTGATGACTTCGGAAAGATTATGTAATATACATGCCAAGTATCAAAATAACAAGCATTCTGAGAGCAAAATAATCATTCTGCAAAATAATCATTCTAACCGAACAAAATTCAAACTTGATCTGTAACTTGTCATGGTAAAACTACCGGTATACACTAAATATCAAATCAATATCTTCAAGCATAACAAAACTAGAGGCTCTAAAGAGCCTGTGTCGCTCACCTAGGTCTACGTGCATAATCAACAATGGACTCTCTCCAACATATTGTAGACAAGAATAGAATTTATGACAAAAATTTCATTTTTTTTATTATCTTGTAATGCTGATCATTTTGTCTGTTAGTTTCTCTCTATCTTCTGTATTTTTTGCTCAAAACACAAAGGAGGATAAAAAATCCTCATTTAAGGGCAATCACTCCTATGAAGAGTGACAGTCTACTAACTATATCAGCAAAATTTGACTTGTTTGTGGATCTTGCCTTGCTGATCATTTTTGTTATTTAAAGTGTTTATTTATCTATTATAATTTTTATCATATAAGGCAAAATGCAAAAAAAATGGTAAAAATCATCATTAAAGGGCAATTGCTCCAATAAGGAGTCATTGGAAAATTTCCTCCATATTGTCTTAAATGTAGATCTTGTCTTGTTGATCATTTTTGCTTATATAAGTTTCTATCTATTTATTATGAGATATAAGGCAAAAACGCAAAAAATTGGTAAAAATCGTCAGTAAAGGTCAATAACTCTTATGAGGGTCGACTGACAATTACGACCATGCATACTTATTTGTAGATCTTGTCTTGCTGATCATTTTTGCAGCTATTATAGTTTTCAAGATAAAAGGTAAAAATGAAAAAAAATGGTAAAATTCGTCATTTAAGGGCTATAACTCCTATAAGAAGTCGCCTGACAGTTTTGATGTCAATGATCACTTGGTAGAGCTCAACATTTTGAACATTTTTGCCCCGTCAGAATTTCCCTATTTATAACGGTTTTCAAAATAATAGACGAAACTTGCATTTTACCCCTATGTTCTATTTTTTAGCCATGTCAGCCATCTTGGTTGGCAGGCGAGGTCATCAGACAAATATTTTAAACTAGATACTGTAAATTCAGAAATTATTGCGATGTTTTTATTATTGCGACAAATGTGACAGGGTTATAATCGCAATAATTTAAACTCACATTTTGAATTTTTTTTATATGAATTAAACAGGATTTTTCTCAATATTGCAAAAATTAAAATCGTATTTTAGTCTAAGATGACAAAATCGCAATAATAAATGCACGCAATAACTTCTGAATTTACAGTACCCAATGATGATTGTGGCCAAGTTTGGTTAAATTTGGTCCAATAGTTTCAGAGTAGAAAATTTTTGTAAAAGTTAACAGACGAACAAGACGACAGACAACGGACGACAGACACCAAGTGACGAGTAAAACTCACTTGGCCCTCTGGGCCAGGTGAGCTAAAAAAAAGCTGGGAAAACTGATTATTTGCATGAATTTTCTAATTAAGTCCAAGGACCATAACTTTGCACAAAATCATCAAACCGGAACAAAATTCAAACTTGATCTGTAACTGGTCATGATAAAACTATATACCAAATATCATATCAATATCTTCAAGCACTAAGAACTACAGGCTCTAAAGAGCCTGTGTCGCTCACCTTTGTCTATGTATATATAAAAAAGAAGATGTGGTATGATTGCCAATGAGACAACTGTCCACAAGAGACCAAAATGACACAGAAATTAACAACTATAGGTCACCGTACGGCCTTCAACAATGAGCAAAGCCCATACCGCACAGTCAGCTATAAAAGGCCCCGAAGTGACAATGTAAAACAATTCAGACGAGAAAACTAACGGCCTTATTTATGTACAAAAAATGAACGAAAAACAAATATGTAACACATAAACAAACGACAACCACTGAACTACAGGCTCCTGACTTGGGACAGGCACATACATACATAATGTGGCGGGGTTAAACATGTTAGCGGGATCCCAACCCTCCCCCTAACTTGGGACAGTGATATAACAGTACAACATAAGAACGAACTATAAAAATCAGTTGAAAGAGGCTTAACTCATCAGATGGACAAAAATACAAGTGGACGTGGCAGGGTACTTGTACATCCAAACGACAAAAAGACACTAGGAACAGATCTGAGAGTACTCGCAGTTATCTGACAGCTAGTTCAAAGCCACTAACAACTGATAAAAAAATCATGCATCTAAGACTAAATTATCAATCCGTACACATCCAACATCCAATGGATTTAGTGTAAAAACGTCATAAACAGTCAGAGAAAAACATGATGTGCATATCAAACAAAGGACTCTCTCCAACATTGTAGAGGAGAATAGACTTCATGACAAAAATCTCTATTTTGTTGATCTTGTATTATTGATCTTTTAGTCTGTTTAGTTTCTCCCTATTTTCTTTAGTTTTTGCTCAAAACACAAGAGGGTAAAAAAAATCCTCATTTAAGGGCAATCACTCCTACGAAGAGTGACAGTCTACTAACTTTTGGCAAAATCTGACTTTTTAATAGATCTTGCCTTGCTGATCATTTATGTGATTTAAAGTGTTTTTTTATCTATTACAATTTAAATCTGAAAAAAAATGTTTCTCTCTTAGTATCATAGTTTTCATGGTAATAGGCAAAAACGAAAAAAAAAAAAATGGTAAAATTTGTTATTTATGGCCAATAACTCCTATAAGAATTTTTCTAACAGTTTTGACATATATGGACAATTGGTAGAGCTCATTATTCTGAACATGTTTGCCACTTTCAGATTTTCTCTATTTATAACGGTTCAAAAAATAATAGACAAAACTTGCATTTTACCCCCTATGTTCTATTTTTAGCCATGTCGGCCATGTTGGTTGGTAGGCGGGGTCATTGGACACATTTTTTAAACTAGATACCTTAATGATGATTGTGGCCAAATTTGGTTAAATTTGTCTCATTAGTTTCAGGGGAGAAGATTTTTGTAAAAGATTACAAAAATTTACAATAAATGTTAAAAATTGACTATAAATGACCATTTTAGTTATGTTGACTTATTGGTAGATCCAACTTTGATGAACATTATTGCTGTTTACAGTTTATCTCTATCTATAATAATATTCAAGATAATAACCAAAACTGCAAAATTTCCTTAAAATTACCAATTTAGGGGCAGCAACCCAACTACAGGTTGTCTGATTTGTCTGAAAATTTCAGGCAGATAGATCTTAACCTGATGAACATTTTTACCTTGTCGGATTTGCTCTAAATGCTTTAGTTTAAGAGATATAAGCCAAAATCTGCATTTTACTCCTATGTTCTATTTTTAGCCATGTAGGCTATGTTGGTTGGCAGGCGGGGTCATCCGACACATTTTTTAAACTAGATACCCCGAGATGATTGTGGCCAAGTTTGGTTAAATTTGTCTCAGTAGTTTCAGAGGAGAAGATTACAAAAATTTACAAAAATTGTTAAAAAATGACTCTAAAGGGCAATAACTCCTTAAGGGATCAATTGACCATTTTGGTCATGTTGACTTATTTGTAGATCTTACTTTGCTGTACATTATTGCTGTTTTCAGTTTATCCCTATCTATAATTATATTGAAGATAATAACCAAAAACTGCAAAATTTTCTTAAAATAACCAATTCATGGGCAGCAACCCAACAATGGGTTGTCTGATTTGTCTGAAAATTTCAGGGCAGATAGATCCTGACCTGATGAACAAATTTACCCCCATGTCAGATTTGCTCTAAATGCTTAAGTTTCAGATATAAGCCAAAATCTACATTTTACCCCTATGTTCTATTTTTAGCCATGGTGGCCATCTTGTTGGGCAGGCCAAGTAATCGGACACATTTTGTAAACTATATACCCCAATGATGATTGGTGCGAAGTTTGGTTAAATTTGGTCCATTAGTTTCAGAGGAAAAGATTTTTGTAAAAGTTAACGACGGCAGACGCTGGACGAAGGACAACAAGTGATGAGAAAAGCTCACTTGGCCTTTTAGGCCAGGTGAGCTAAAAAAAGTGTGGAAAACTGATTTGCTGGACTGACAGATGGACAGACAGTTCGACAGAGTGCAAATCTATAGTCCCCTTCCACTTTGTCGGTAGGGGACTAAAAATAAAGAGATTTGGTATGATTGCCAACAAGATAACTATCCACCAAAATGAAGTTGATGTAAGCAATTATATGCCATCGTATGGCCTTCAACAATGAGAAAAAACACCCTATAATTGGCTATAAAAAAAGTAACAGCACAACATAAGAACAAACTGTAAAAATCAGTTGCAAAGTCTATGATTAAAGATACAAGCCCTTAAAAACAACAACATGATACCATAATCTAGACATTTTGTATTTGGATAAAAGATTTTCTCTATTTGGTAAAACAAGAAAAGAAAATCAAAGAAAACTTTTGTAACATTTTAGTCATTTGAAAAACTTACCCATTAGAAACTGATCCTGTGTTGATTCAGAACTGGAATTACTTCTAAGGGACATTGTGGACTCTGTTAACATGGTACTGCAAAAAACAAAATGTATGATTTCATTCACACTCCAACAAACCATGACCATGACATGATCACATGACCTAATGTTCTCATAAGAAACATAGACAGCCTGAAATTCTGAATTGGAGTGATACATGTATTATGAAATTGAATACAGTAATCTTGAATCTATTCATTTTTTGTCATGACCTGAAAACTTGAATGTAAATTTTACAAATTTGATCATTTTTATTCATCATGCATGGTCTTAAAGATTGATTTCATAGCACAACTTAAAAAATTACTTTGAGGAATAAAATATACCATAACTGTAATCTTCATGAATTTCTAAAAAGCACTAAATGTAACTTGAAAATACACGAAAAGAAAATAGCTATAATATTTATTAAAAATTTAAATAAATGTGAAAAGACATTGCATGGTTACTGTAAACCAACAAATGTTCACGAAAGATTTTTTTTTGCAACTTTCAGAATAGAAAAAATACATTTAAAAAATAAATCACTACAAAGTCTGTTAGAAAGGGCTAAACATGAAATAAAGTATCCACAAAAATCAGTTGGTTTACTGTATACCTGATATCATTTCAATTGGTGCTTTTCACATTAAATTCAAAGGTTCACATAAGATTGGTAAGATGTCTCATTATTTCTATCTACTAGTATACCCAGTTTTTAAACTCATACAAGACTTATATTTTGTGTTATTCAGAAGGCCTCACAAGAGATTTGTATTGTACTAACTGATGTTACCCTCTTTAAAAAAAGTATTTATTAATATATCATTAAATTTTTAAAGATAAATTTCCCTGAAACCTCTCCAGTGCACCTGAGATCAACCCTGGTTCATGATGTTGCTCAATTTTAAATATTCTGTGCAGTGTTTTGTGGACTTTTTTATTTATCTCCATTTGTTTGTTTTTAAGGGAGGGGGTCACTGTGTTGTTTGTCAGCCTATGACCTCATTTTTGACTGGCCTCATGGTATCTTCTTTCTTTTTTATGATCTCTAATATTTGCAAAACATTTATCTTGTTGATCACTTTAAAAATAAAAAAAATGACAAATGATGATATGAACATACTGATATGTAAAGGATTTCATACATTTCAGACATCTTTTCTTGTCAAAAATTCTATTTTTTTTAAAACATGTATCTCAAGGAGAAGCATTTTAGCAAAAGTGTAATTTACTCATAACTATTGAAAAAAATGTTATGTATCAAAACGTTTTTATTTTGAGTTTCAGCAGCAAATATCCTTGAACAGGTGCATAAAAATTGTCAAAATATAACTTCCTAAGCAGTAAAACATACCATTCACTTGGAGCATCTGCTTCATTTGCACTATGACGTTTTGTGTGTAATGTCCCTTTTTCCAGGGGTGTATCTACTTGATTGACAAGTTTTTCATCATCAGTTGTATTAGAAACTGCTGTTGAACGTTTTTGGTGTGATAACCTAAAATAAGGTGGAGTCTGAGTTCGCTCTATTGTCATGTTGAGAGTTTCTACAGTCTGCAACTCATTCATTAACTCATCAACAAGTCGTTCAGGCCTTGCTCTTCCTAGGTAGGTTATTACTCTCTTAGCCTAAAAAACATCAATTTGTTAATATTTAAGCATTTGGTTACATTTAGTTCAAGATGGCCACAACATGACATCAAAGTGCTTGTGAGCACTGAAGGGTAAAGAATTGCTTTCATTTTGCAATTTTGTGAATTTCTAAATAAAACATTGAATTGTATTTTGTTAAGAACATTAAAAATTTGAGTTGGAGTTAAATTCCTTTGTTCATGAAAGTACATTTGTAGTTGAACCTATCTTTAAAACAGATTCATACATGATGCATTACTTATGTATTTTTTAATAAAAAAATGTTTTCTTGACAAGTATGGTAATTCAAATACAAATCATATTGTAACTTAAATATCAAAGTATAACATATCATCAATAAATTGCATGAAATTCACTGGATAGGATCTAAATAATGATCAGTTCAATGTACTATTTTGTTTGAAATATCAAAGGTAATGATAATCCTTGGAAGATATAGATATCAAGTCAGTTAAAGTTAACAATCATAGGTCATAGTACGGCCTTCAACACAGAGTCTTGGCTCACACCGAACAGTAAGCTATAAAGGGCCCCAAAAAACAATTCAAACAGGAAAACCAACGAGTATGTTTCAATATTTCAAACATAGTTTTACCACAACCTTCCATCTCCGACTAACCTGGCTGGTCCTTGGGGCATTAACACATTAAATAAAAAAACAAATATTTTTCATGGACATTTTATATTATTTAAAGCATTTTGAGTTTTGAAATTGTAGTTCATTTGTAAATTCTAGCTGTTGGAACTGAATCAAGATGTAAAATTGGACAGGTTCCCCTAATAAAAGCTTGTCCAGGTATTGGTTCACATGTTTTTAATTTATCCCATGTTATATACTGTGAATTCATTATAATTCGTGGGATACCAATTTTTGTGGATTTGGTTATAGGTCATAGTGAACATCAAATTTAAATGTTCAACGACTTAGAAATTAACAAACATGAATAAAAATGGTATCTACAACCATTTGAGTAACAAAAATCCTCACTTTGTTCTTTAAATTTTCAAATGTAAGTAACATTAGTTGAAGGTGGTTAATAGGGCTATCAACTATTCAGGCCAGAACTTTCTTATCTTACAGAGTAAAACAATTGTCTCCTCTCCTTGACAGTGAGGCACATAAATTAATTATTTTCCCTTGAAGTCAAATGTCAAATCCATATACCAATTAAATGCTACATGACACACCACATTAACTTTATACATCCATATGCCAATTGTTGAAAAAAAATCTGACCTTAACACAACTACCGGTACAACATGTAAATGAGAATTACATAAGAAGAATAAATTGCTTCGCCGAGCGCAGCTGGATACGACCGCAGAGGTCCAACCCTGAACAGTTGGCAAAAATGGACACAATATTCGAGCTTGATACAGGTCTGAATTTGGATTGTAATTCAATATTTGACACATAATAGGTTTCTGACACAGAAAAACTGTAGTCAAAGAACTTAGAATTGGTTATATGATTTGAATTTATATTCAATGTCTTGCTTTTGTGCAATACACTATGCTGTTGCAAATTGACCTCCCCCCAAAAAAATTATTTTTCCCCTTTTTAAAAAAAAAAATATTTGAAGAAATTTTCTTTTTGATTTCTGAAATCTTGAGGAGAAAAAAATGTAATTGTCCCCCACTCCACCCCCCACCACCAATTTTTTTCTACCCCCTATTCTATTCCCTCAAGACATGGTCATAATCTCAATTCAAACTTCCGATGGAGTCTGCAACCATAATAACCCATTTAAATACATCATAAAAGTCCTAAAATAGAAAACGACATACATAATCATAGCTAAAATTAATTAACCTTAATCAGCATTTTTAAAATTATTAAAATAGTAACTTCTAAAAATGAATTGACAGATAATCACCTCAAGACAATACAAAATTTCTTTATACATAATTTAAAAGCAGTGTAAGAGAGGTAATTAAAAGTTGTGTTTGAATTACCTCCCTTACACTGTAATTTGTACTTAAGTAATTGTCCATTAACCAGGACACCCTTGTTTTTTCTAACTTTTTTGCTCCTAATTCCTAAACGGTTTGAGCCATAACCCCACAAAGCCAATCCTAACCATCCCTTTGTGGTATGGAAACTTGTGGTATAATTTCAGAGAGATCCATACACTGTTCCACAAGTTATTGTCATGAAACTAGAAAAATGCTTTTTTGGGCCCCTTTTTGGCCCCTAATTCCTTAACTGTTGGGACCATAACCCCCCAATACCCAACCTTCCTTTTGTGGTTATAAACCTTATGTTTAAATTTCATAGATTTCTATTTACTAATACTAAAGTTACTGTCCGGAAATGTCTTCGGACGATGCTGACGACCACGATGCTGACGATGACGACAACGACGACGATGACATGATACCAATATAAAAACGTATAAAAACTAATGGTAAAAATATAGGTATCCCTTCTTTGAAAGGAAAACAGAGTTACAATTAATGAAACTCATTCATTTCCAGAAATAGCAGTTCCAGTACTAACCTATGCATATTTCCCCTTCCCCCAATTGTTTTCTTAAGAATTTAAAGAGAGAATAAGAGGCAACAAGGAACCTATATTTCTCACCTGGTATTTATGTATTGTACATGTACATGTAACTGAAGAGTATGGTTCTCACTAAAAATCACATTGTCACCTCCAGGATTCAAACCCCGGACCTCAGGGTTCAAAGTCAGTGCTCTAACTGACTGATCTTTAAAAGAAGTACTTTCCTAGCTCAACTGATTACAGCTGCCTAAGTATTTACTACTCAAAGGAAGCAATCTTGTCACTCTTCCACCATCTCACGAGTCATCATATCCTTATGACTCTTCACAACACAAACACTGGCTAAATATCACCTCTAAACACAATGGGGTTTTTAGTTGGGTGCCAAGTGTAATCTGAGAGCATGATTCTCTCTAAAAAATACCATGGTCTCCTCCAGGATTTGAACCAGGGACCTGTGTTTTTGGAATCAGCACTTTTACCTTCTACGCTAAAGAAGTACTTTCCTAGCTCAAACAACTACAGCTGGTTAAGTATCTAATTTTCAAGATGTGGTTAGTGCTGAGAGGCAGCTCCCATCAAGTAAGTGAAGTTTGCTTGTTTATTGACTCTTAGGGAACTGCTAGACTAAATGCTTTAGCAGGAAGTTTCTTATACATAACTTTATCCATTGGAGCTACAGAAGTTGCATTTTATTCAACATTTTATCCAGAAGAGATGTGCACATAATTTCTGTTTACTTTTCTATCGAGTTAACTCAACCATGAACACTATTTCAACAGTAATATGTCCGCAACCTTTATCAATGACGGATAATGTGCAAAACCAATAAAATCTGTCCCGAATTCCGAGATGCAAACAATTGTCGCTTACATCGTTAAATGTTAGATCAATAAATAGCCTGACATCCTGGCCCGATCTAGCTGCGCGTCGCAAGGGCCAGGTGGGGAACAAATACCACGTGATCGATTCAGTGCCAGTTGACTCTGAATCTAAAGTGATGCAGAATAAATATATGCATAAATTTTGATGTTTGATGTAAACCAGCGATTTCAAACCAATGTTTAAGAAACATTGCTTCTGATTCAATAAATTTTGCTCTCAGGTTGACCAGTCCCCATTGTCAGTAATTTAATGGAATAAATATAAATTAAACAGTATAAATAACTACTAGTAAGTGTAATCAAAAACAACTTAATATACTTTGAAAAATGTTGTACATTAAAATGATTTAATATATATTTTATCAGGAAGGATTATATGGGATAAGAGTCAACGAAACAACTCTAATAATTAAAAAAAAAAAAAAAACTTAATAAATATTGTAATTGTCTAATGTAATTATAAATGAAAAAAGATGTACATGTATCTTTGCACCTGCACACATCATTTGAAATGTTAAACGTATTAACAAAAAAAAATGAAGTTAGAAAAAGGAAACGAAAAATTCAGCAATTTTTCCATTTGTAAAGGGGCATAACTCTAGAACGGTAAAAGTGACGCCACCAAAATTCAAACTTAATCCGTGTTTTTTGGTAATAAGCATTGTGTATAAGTTTCATAACATTTGGTTGAGGCAAACTAAAGTTAGAGAACGGAAACGAAAAATTCAGCAATTTTTCCATATGTAAAGGGGCATAACTCTAGAACAATTAACGTGACGCCACCAAAATTCAAACTTGATCTGTGTTTTGTGGTAATAAGCATTGTGTATAAGTTTCAAAACATTTGGTTGAGGTAAACTAAAGTTAGAGAATGGAAACGAAAAATTCAGCAATTTTTCCATTTGTAAAGGGGCATAACTCTAGAATGGTAAAAATGGCGCTACCCAAATTCAAACTTGACCTGTGTTTTGTGTTAATTAGCATTGTGTATAAGTTTCATAACATTTGGTTGAGGCAAACTAAAGTTAAAGAACGGAAACAAATTTTGGGACATACGGACGGACGGACGGATGGACAGCATAAAAATATAACGGCAATTTTTGTTGTTCTTTCCTTTTTATGGTTTTTCTTATGTGTTACCATCTTTTCGGCCCTTTTAGATACATGTGTACATGTAAATCAAGTCGTAAAATTGAAATCCAATTCACACCTTGGCCATGTGAAATCTTCAAGTTTTAACTTTCTCACCAGGTGATTGCTGATAAGATTTAACCCTTTTCTGCTTACTAATTATAATCAGACTGATAATTAGATATGGTAATACTGTACATCAATTTATAAAGAAAAATAAATACAGTCTAATTTATACTTCATATTTATAATTCAAGCTTGATACAGCTCTGAATTTGGATTGTGATCATATATTTGACACAGCATAGGTTTCTGACACAGAATGAATGTGGTCTAAGAACTTAAAAATTTTAAATTGGACATTCACCTATAATGGTCCAATATCCAAAATCTAAATACATGGTTAGATTCAGCTTATCAAACAACCCCAAGAGTTCAATTTTGATGAAATCAAACAAAGTTTAATTTTGGACCCTTTTGACCTCAATGTGGACAAAGTTGATAACGGGGCCCAAAATCAAAATCTAAATACATGGTTAGATTCAGCATATCAAAGAACCCCATGTATTCAATTTTGTTGAAATCAAACAAAGTTTAATTTTGGACCCAGATTTGGACCAACTTGAAAACTGGGCCCATAATCAAAATCTAAATACATGTTTAGATTCAGCATATCAAAGAACCCTAAGAATTCAATTTTGTTAAAATCAAACTAAGTTTAATTTTGGACCCTTTGGACCTTAATGTAGACCAATTTGAAAACGGGACCAAAATTAAGAATCTAAATACACGGTTAGATTTGGCATATCAAAGAACCCCAATGTTTCAATTTTGATGAAATCAAACAAAGTTTAATTTTGGACCCTTTTGACCTCAATGTGGACAAAGTTGATAACGGGGCCCAAAATCAAAATCTAAATACATGGTTAGATTCAGCATATCAAAGAACCCCATGTATTCAATTTTGTTGAAATCAAACAAAGTTTAATTTTGGACCCTGATTTGGACCAACTTGAAAACTGGGCCAATAATCAAAATCTAAATACATGTTTAGATTCAGCATATCAAAGAACACTAAGAATTCAATTTTGTTAAAATCAAACTAAGTTTAATTTTGGACCCTTTGGACCTTAATGTAGACCAATTTGAAAACGGGACCAAAATTAAGAATCTAAATACACTGTTAGATTCGGCATATCAAAGAACCCCAATGTTTCAATTTTGATGAAATCAAACAAAGTTTAATTTTGGACCCTTTTGACCTCAATGTGGACAAAGTCGATAACGGGGCCCAAAATCAAAAATCTAAATACATGGTTAGATTCAGCATATCAAAGAACCCCATATATTCAATTTTGTTGAAATCAAACAAAGTTTAATTTTGGACCCTGATTTGGACCAACTTGAAAACTGGGCCAATAATCAAAATCTAAATACATGTTTAGATTCAGCATATCAAAGAACCCTAAGAATTCAATTTTGTTAAAATCAAACTAAGTTTAATTTTGGACCCTTTGGACCTTAATGTAGACCAATTTGAAAATGGGACCAAAATTAAGAATCTAAATACACGGTTAGATTCAGCATATCAAAGAACCCCAATAATTCAATTTTGATGAAATCAAACAAAGTTTAATTTTGGACCCTTTGGACCTCAATGTGGACCAATTTAAAAACGGGGACCAAAATCCAAAAACTTAATACACGGTTAGATTCAGCATATTAAAGAACCCCAAGAATTCAAGAATAAAACCCCATTGAAATTGGTCAAGAAATAAGCAATTTATTCAAAGTATCTTCTTTTGCACAATACTGTGCAATTGAATATTTCTTGCAATTGCGCAATACTGTGCAATTGAATATTTCTTGCTATTGCGCAATACTGTACAATTGACAATTTCTTGCTATTGCACAATATTGTGCTATTGGATATTTCTTGCTATTGCGCAATACTGTGCAATTGAAGATTTCTAGCTATTGCGCAATACTTCGCAATTGAAAATTTCTTGCTATTGCACAATACTTAATATATTAATTTACACATCCTGTTTGGTGTGTATCTCTTGCCTTATCATTATTATTTGCTTTTATATATAAATCAGAAATTTAATAATAAAGTTTTGGCAAATTTCAATATACATAATTTAAAAGCAGTTTAGGTGAGATAAACAAAAAGCTTCATCAGCAATATTTTATATTGGCAAATTTCCAATGAAGTTCATTAAACTAAAGTTATTGGCAAATTTCCAATGGAATTTATTAATAATAAAGTTTTGGCAAATTTCAATATAAATAATTTAAAAGCAGTTTAGGTGAGATATTCAAATGAGTTTCAATTACCAACCTTACACTGCCTTTTAAATAATGTTTTGTACTTAAGTAATTGTCCATTAACCTGCAAACCCTTTTCCCCCCTTTTTTGCACCTTATTCCTTAACACTTTGACCCATAACTCCCAAAGACAATTCTTACCATCCCTTTGTGGTATTCCAATATCCAAAATCTAAATACATGGTTAGATTCAGCATATCAAAGAACCCCAAGAATTCAATTTTTGATGAAATCAAATAAAGTTCAATTTTGGACCCTCTCAACCTCAATGTGGACCAATTTGATAACCGGGCCCGAATATCAAAAATCTAAATACATGGTTAGATTCAGCATATCGAAGAACCCCATATATTCCATTTTTGTTGAAATCAAACAAAGTTTAATTTTGGACCCTGATTTGGACCAACTTGAAAACTGGGCCCATAATAAAAAACTAAGTACATGTTTAGATTCAGCATATCAAAGAACCCCAAGATTTCAATTTTGCTAAAATCAAACTAAGTTTAATTTTGGACCCTTTGGACCTTAATTAAGACCAATTTGAAAACAGGACCAAAATTAAGAATCTAAATACACGGTTAGATTCGGCATATCAAAGAACCCCAATAGTTCAATTTTCGATGAAATCAAACAAAGTTTAATTTTGGACCCTTTTGGCCCCTAATTCCTAAACTGTTGGGATCAAAACTCCTTTTGGCCCTAAATTCCTAAACGTTTAGGCAATTACCCCAAACTCAAACCCAGCTTTCCTTTGTGACATGGAACCTTGTGGAACAATTTCATAAAGATCCATACACCTACACACAAGTTATTGTCCTGAAACTAGAAAAATGCTTGTTTTTGCCCTTTTGGCCCCTCATTCCTAAAATTTTGAGACAATTACCCCAAAATCAATCCCATTCTTCCCTTTGTGGTATGGTACCTTGCAGTACAATTTCAGAGATCCATACACTTGAACACAAGTAATTGTCTGGAAACTAGAAAATGCTTATTTTGGCCCCTTTTGGACCCTTATTCCTAAACGTTTTAGGCAATTACCCCCAAACTCAATTCCAGCTTTCCCTTTGTGATATGGAACCTTGTAGTACAATTTCAGAAAGATCCATACACTTACACACAAGTTATTGTCATGAAACTAGAAAAATGCTTGTTTTTTGCCCCTTTTTTGGCCCCTAATTCCTAAAATTTTGAGGCAATTACCCCCAAAATCAATCCCAGTATTCCCTTTGTGATATGGAACCTTGTGGTACAATGTCAGAGAGATCCATACACTAACACACAAGTTATGTTTGGAAGTTACCAAAATGCTCTTTTTTGGCCCCTTTTTGGCCCCTAATTCCTTAACTGTTGGTACCATAACCCCCAAAATCAATCCCAACCTTCCTTTTGTGGTATTGAACCTTATGGTAAAATTTCATAGAGATCTATTCACTTAAACTAAAGTTAGAGTGCGAAAACCAATGTGTCTTCGGACGACGACGACGACACCGGACGACAACGACGACGACGACGACGACGACGCCAACGTCATACCAATATACGACCGCAAAATTTTTTGCAGTCGTATAAAAATCATCAATTTCGTTAAAATATGATCTAATATCCTCCTCCACCTCTGAAGAATCAACTTAAAAAATTCAACATTTTTTCAGTAGTCTAACCTTCTTGACTTGTTGAAATTCCTGAGGAAATTATTTTGACTGGGACTTGAATTTCAATCTTGATGACAAGAATGATTGTGACACTCGTAAATTTGAAGAGACTATCAGCAACCATGGTCTCATACAGCACGTTATCAGCACTACGCATATCTGGCCCAAGACCACAATTAAATTCTCTATTAGTTCTTTATAACGTTTTGTTTCATTAAAAAAAACGCACCTATTCTTTTTGTCAAATATTTTGTGTGTGTAATGTACAGTACGAGTCCAAAAATATATCCAAGTTTCAGAAAAATTGAACGTTTACATCTTACAAATTTAGCCAATACACATCCATACCCCTATGGACAAGTCAAGAGATGTTCCGAAAACTGTAAATTTCACCTTTTTGCACCTGGCCTTATCACTCTTTCCATATCAAAATCAGTTAAAATACAACATCCAAAAGTTTATTTCACCTCTCTTCTTTCATTTCCATCCAAAAAAATCTAAGAAATGAGTGAGGAAGGGAAAGAAAAAAAATTAAGAAAAAATACACTCTAATTAAAAGGAACTATATTCGTGGACAACGAAAAGCGGGATCATTAATTGTGGTCTTGGGCCATCTGTGGAAACACTCAACGTTATCTTATTTAGGGAGAACAGTTGGTCCAGAACAGTTCCATTCTCGCTAGCACACCATCAATTGTGGATCTCCAAATCTATGATGACAAAGGCATTTCCTCACTAGATCTTTTTGCGGTGCTTCGTGAACTATATGTCACTACACCATCGAAGCAACGCAAGTCTGTGACTTTTCGGAATTTCAAAGGAATTAACATTTAAAATATCGAAAAAAGGTATAAACAATTCTCCTTTTCCTAAATGAGCAGAAGACTTTGGTTGAAAATTTAGAAGTGTTATATGACTCAGTACTTCCATGCTTCAATACAATCAAAAGTGATCACTCTGCAACCACACAGAGTGGGACACAGATTTACAAAGAACATTGTTCCAGGACAAGCAAAATGCTCTTCAAATGCAAGACGGATTATTAATCAAGGAAAAATTTCGGAAGTTGGACATGAACAAGAGAAACTACTTCAGCTCATGAACGGTCTAATAGAAAACACAAACACTGTTATTTTACCATCACACCACAGTGAAATGGAAGTATCAAATAGATTCGTAAAAAAATTTACTTGGAAAAATCTAAACTATAAGGACCAATATATGAAAATTAAATGAATCGTCTTGCAGTGACAATGAAGATTTAAAATTTGAAGGCTGGCCACTCATTGTCTTTACATCCGAATATGTAGAGGAAGTGTGTAAGATTATTCTGAATGCTCCTACCAAATCATGCCAATTGGACCCACTTCCGACAAAGATATTAAAACCTTGTTTGAACAGTTAAGCTACTGTCATCACCAATATAGTCACTGCAACAATGTTGTTATGACCAGAAAAATCGACTTTTAACTGTAGCCAACAAAAGACACAAATCAATAATAAAATTTAACAAGATTTATTATACACTAGTTTACAATTTACAAGAAGTATTACACAAATAGAAATGTCAACTTAACTGTCAAAATATGAGTCCAATCTTTTATCTTTTCTTTATCCAGAAATCTTCACGGGAATCCACAGAATATTACGTCCAATAGGTCACAATTTAGTATGATGTTGTTAGTAAATAAAAATGTCAATCCAACTGCTGAGAATGTTGATGTCTATCGATGTCTAAGTCTATCTCTTTAGGGTCAGCATATTTGTATATATACTAGTAACGGAAACTTCTAGATATCTGTAGATGTTTAAATTATGCATCTTTTGTTATGATCATTCTGGAAACGTTATGTAAGTGAAATAGAAAGTTCTAATCATTCCATGAGTATCAATGATTGTTCCAGTGATTTCTAAACTGTATAGTTGTAATACAATGTGTATAATTTTGTACACAATGTAAAAATATATAATAGGCCAACAAAACAAACTAGGACAATTAAATAAATATGATAGTTACAATATCAAAATACCTCCCCTTAAAAAAATTTGAGTGTAACAAAACTTTTCATGAATAATATGTATAAAAATACATAGTATATACACAGTGTTTTAATAAGTTCTAAATAAAGCATCTTTTATTACATTTTCTTTACTTTTAATATGTTTTACAATAACATCATATTCCTGTAATAATAAACTCCACCTAGTCAATCTATGGTTCTTGTTTCTCATTTTATGTATGAAGGTGAAAGGATGATGATCAGTATAAACAAGAATGGGATGCACAGTGGGATTTAAATAAACATCAAAAAGTTAGAGTGCAAAACACTCTTTTTCAATAGTCGAATAATTTTTCTGATGTTTATCTAATTTCTTAGAAAAATATGATATAGGTTTCTCAACATTATCATCTGTCTCTTGATATAAAACAGCTCCAATTCCTACATCGCTTGCATCAACGGCAAGTTTAAATTGTTTTCAAAGTCTGGAGTGATCAAAACTGGACTAGTATTAAGCTTGTTGTTCGGTGTGAAAGGCTCCGTGTTGAATACATTGACCTATAATGGTTTACTTTTATAAATTGTTATTTGATGGAGAGTTGTCTCATTGGCACTCACACCACATCTTCCTATATCTATTAATTAAAAGTGATTTGCTATTTTCAAAATTTTGACAATTTTCACTCCAGATGAATTTAGAATCTTTCCGTAAAAGATGAGTCAATGGTTGAACAACAGTAGCAAAATTTGAACAGAATTGCCTGTAAAATCAAATCATGCCTAAATATCTCATAAGTTGTTTTTTATTAGTAGGAGGAGGAAATTTGGTAATTGCATCCACTTTAGCCATAATAGGTTTCACTTGATCTTGGCCAACTGTATGCCCTAAATAATCAACAGTGGCCTGGCAAAATTCACTTTTACCAAGATTTTACAGTCAATTTTGATCGTGACAATCTATCAAAAGTATCATATAAATGTGTTAAATGCTCTTCCCAGCTATCAATACATACAATAAGATCATCAATATAAGCATAACAACAGTCTAAATCTTTATAACATTATTGATCATTCTTTGAAATGTAGCTGGAGCACTTTTCATGCCAAAAGGCATTACAGTATATTAAAATAAGCCATCTGTTGTGACAAAAGCTGATATTTCTTGAGCACTCTGTGTCAATGGGACTTGCCAGTAACCTTTCAATAAATCAAAATTGCTCACAAATTTTGCTTGTCCAATGTTATCAATGCAGTCGTCTATCCTTGGAATCAGATAGGAATCAGATTTTGAAACAGAATTTACTTTTCTGAAATCAGTTACGAAACGAAAGGTTTTATCTGGTTTGGAGACAAGGAGAGCTCCATTCACTGTTACTCGACTCAATAATATCATTGTCAAGTATATATTTAATTTCGTGTCTCATAAATTCAAGTTTGAATGGATTGAGCCGGTAAGGATGTTGCTTAATTGGAGAAGCATCACCTACATCGACATCGTGACAAACAGCAGTGGTTTTGTTTGGCACATCTGGAAAAAGATTTTTAAAAGAAAATACCAAAGCTTTTAATTTTTCTCTACGATCAAAAGACAGATGTGCAAGGTTTGAATCAAAATTTGACAAAATTTCTGAATTTTTCAATCTAACGGTCTCTTCCATAGTTTTAGAACTAAAAGGTGGTTCAATTATATCTGGTTTGTCATGATTGTTCTCCAATTAAACCATGGCTAAAGTGGCAACTGGTTTACTCTCACCTTCATTAGTACGCTCAAAATATGGTTTTAACATATTAATGTGACACACTCTATTTTGTTTACGCCGACCTGGTGTTTTTACAATATAATTCAAATCATTGATTTTACTCTCTATGGTATAAGGACCACAATATTTAGCTTATAATGGATGTCCAGGGACTGGCAAAAATACAAGTACCTTATCACCAGTCTCAAAAAATCTGTCCCTGGCATCTTTATCATACCATATTTTCATCTTATTCTGAACAGTTTTTAAATTGTTCTGAGCAATTCGACAAGCAGTATACAATTTTTCTTTAAATCTAGATACATAGTCTAGAAGATTCAAGTCAGTGTGTTCAGTAAGCCACTTTTCCTTAATCAATTTTAAAGGTCCCCTTACAGTATGACCAAATACCAACTCAAAGGGACTATAACTAAGGGATTCTTGAACAGCCTCTCAGACCGCAAAAAGTAAAAAGTGAACACCATCATCCCAGTCCCTGTCAAATTGAAGACAAAAAGTTCTAATCATGTTCTTCAATTTTTTATGAAAACGTTCTAAGGCACCTTGAGATTCTGGATGAGATGCACTTGATCTATACTGAGCAATCCCTAAATGGTACACGACTTGCTGAAATAAACCTGACATAAAATTTGAGCCCTGGTTGGATTGTACAGACTTCGGAAGTCCTACTAGCGTGAAAATTTTGAGAAGAGCTTTGACAATAGTTGGTGTCTTGATATTCCTTAGCGGAATAGCCTCTGGAAAGCGAGCGAAGGTACACATGATCGTCAATAAATACGCATTTCCGGTCTTGGTCTTTGGTAAAGGTCCAATGCAATCAATGAGTACTCGGCTGAAAGGCTCTTCAAAGGCTGGAATAGGCAGAAGTGGTGCTGGTGGTATTTTCTGGTTAGGCTTACCAACAACCTGGCATATGTGGCATGATTTGCAGTATTCTGCGACATCATTTCTAAGTCTGGGCCATTAGAAATTCTGCAAGATCTTCAGGCAAGTCTTCCTTATACATAAGTGTCCAGCTAAGGGGGTGTCACGGGCAAGACCAATAATTTCTTGCCTATAGACTTAAGGCACCACCACTTGGTATACCACTCTCCATTCCTCCTCTGGGGTAGCATCAGGTGCCTCCACTTCCTCATTAAAATGCCGTCTTGATGGTAATAGCATTTTGCCACTTTGTCTGCTTCCTCCTGTGGTTGAGCCCTCTTGCTGACCTGAAGAACCTCAGGGTCTTTATTTTGCTCTTGGACAAATTTCCTTTGGTCTAATGAATGGCTGTTCACGTCTGGCCATGGCATAAATACATTCTTGTTAATACTAGGTGGTATTATTATGACCTTCTCTGAGCTACTGAGACCTTCAATGTCGGCTAGAAAATTGTCAGAAAGGTCCATGTAATCAAACTGGTCTTCTTGCAAATTCTCATGTTGTTGTTTTCTAGTAACGAAACAAGCTGGATACAGTTAAGAATCATCTTCAGGTGATTTAACATCCAGAACCGGTTCACTGGTAACAATTGGTTCAGCAACCACTTTGTTCCTAGCTAGATCATTTCCTAGCAATAATGAAACACCCTCAACAGGGAGATTAGGACGAACACCCACAACAACTGGTCCAGTTATCAAATCTGACTTCAGATAAATACGATGGAGGGGAACATCTATACAACCTAACTCCACACCTTGTAACAAAACGGAGGCACCAACAGAAGTTTCCTCGGACAAAGGCAACACACCTTCTAACAATAAAGACTGAGAAGCTCCAGTGTCCCATAAAATCTTAATAGGCTTAGGAGTAGTATTATCAACAATAGAAACAAACCAATCAGACATAAAAGGTTTATAATCATCCATGAAATCATAAAAACTGGACTTAAAAGCCTGACTCGCAGGACATTCCAACGTATTGGTAACACGGGGTGTCGTTCAAGCACTGGTCTTGGGCTTATTATCTCTTTCATTCTTCTTCTGGAGTCTAAAACAATCAGCCATCAGGTGATCATTCTTCTTACAATAAGCACACTTCAGTGACTTCTTCTCAAAAGTATCAAATTTTGGACTAGACATATTATAACTAGACTGACTCTTATTCCTTGCAACAGGCTTGCTATCAGTACACTCAGTGCTTTGTTTCTTGTAATTTCCACTCGAAGTATTAAAATTTTGACCTTTGAAACTTCTCTTATGGGAAAGGGTATAATTATCGGAAATAACAGCTGCATTTTGTAATGTCTCAACAGTTTTGTCATTTAAATGTGTTTTTAAGTCTAAGTGAACACACTGCTTGAACTCTTCTAATAACATCAATTGTCTTAAATTATCAAAATTTTTATCTATTTTCTTTGACGTAAGCCATTTATCAAATAGATCTTCTTTTTCCCTAGCTAATTTAACAAAGGTTTGTGAATTAAACTTTTTATAAGACCTAAATTTCTGTCTATATGCTTCTGGCACTAGCTCATAAGCTTTCAAAACCTCCTTTTTAACCTTGTCATAATCAGAACTATTTTCTGATGAAAGTGCTGAGTAAATTTCAGTGACCTTGCCCTCAAAAACACTTTGCAGCATTGTAGTCCAAAAAGGCTTCAGCCATTTCAAATTTTGAGCAATTTTCTCAAACTGTGGAAAAAACTTATCAACTGTTTTTTCACAAAATTTGGGAACCAAACGTATATTTTTTGCTGCATCAAAATTAAAATGTACTGATTTTGATTGGAATTTAGTGTTGCTTTCTTCTTTGACCATTTCAATTTTCATTTTCTCCATCTCTAACCTTTCCTTCATTTCAAGTTCTGCCTGTTTTAATTTAAATTCATCTTCTTTTTCTTTTCTTTTCTCCATCTCTAACCTTTCTTCTTTTTCCATTTGTTTTAATTTAAGTTCATGTTCTAATTCAAGCTGTTTTAATTTGAAAGCATCAACATTTTCGACCTTGAGTTCAAGAGCCTCTTCACCAAAAATTTCTGAGTCAACTAAAAAGTCTATAACCAAATTTTTATAATTTGTTTTCTCGTAGATACTCTAAAATTTATTTGTAGATGTTTAGCAAGCAACACTAATTCTTCTTTCTTTAGTTTATCAAACACTTCCAGGTCTGGTGTTTTTAAAAATCTACCGGCATCAAATGCCATATTGTAGAATTTTGTTGGCTAATTCTAATAAAATATACTGAAAAATTTTCAATGAGATATTTACGTTATCCCCGACGAGCCCCCAATTTCTGTTATGACCAGAAAAATCAACTTTTAATTGTAGCCAACAAAAGACACAAATCAATAATAAAATTTAACAAGATTTATTATACACTAGTTTACAATTTACAAGAAGTATTACACAAATAGAAATGTCAACTTAACTGTCAAAATATGAGTCCAATCTTTTATCTTTTCTTTATCCAGAAATCTTCACGGGAATCCACAGAATATTACGTCCAATAGGTCACAATTTAGTATGATGTTGTTAGTAAATAAAAGTGTCAATCCAACTGCTGAGAATGTTGATGTCTATCGATGTCTAAGTCTATCTCTTTAGGGTCTGCATACTTGTATATATACTAGTAACGGAAACTTCTAGATATTTGTAGATGTTTAAATTACGCATCTTTTGTTATGATCATTCTGGAAACGTTATGTAAGTGAAATAGAAAGTTCTAATCATTCCATGAGTATCAATGATTGTTCCAGTGATTTCTAAACTGCACAGTTGAAACTCAATGTGTATTATTTTGTACACAATGTAAAAATATATAATAGGCCACACAAAACAAATTAGGCGAACTAAATAAATATGATAGTTATGTTGTGTACTACCATATTTCAAGGAGAGTGGTAGTAGAGAAAGATGTGTTTAAAAATTATTGACCAGTTTCTAATCTAGGTTTGTATCCAAATTGCTCGAAAAAGGTAGTTGAGACTAGCCTTGAAAACCATTATATGTCAAACTCTCTTCCATGACACCTTACAATCAGCCTACTGTGTTTGTCATTCAACTGAGTCAATATTACTTCATGTTCATCATAACATTAGTCTTGCACTTGACAACAACTGTTGTGCTGTTTTACTAATGCTAGAACAATCGGCTGCTTTCAATGTGATCGATCATTCTAGTCTGGTGAAGTGGTTGGAACACTCTTGTGGGATAACTGGTACAACACTAAATTGGTTGAAATGGTATCTCGAGATGAGGACTCAACTCATCGCTATTGGTTCTGTTCTTTCAGATCAAATTCTTCTCCAGTATGGTGTTCCCCAAGGATCGATCCTGGGACCAAAACCTTTTTATTTTTTTCCAGACCAATTGGTGAAATATGTAAACTCCATAAAATGTGCTATCACTGTTTTGCAGACGACACACAAATTTATCTCGTGTTCAAACAACATGATAATTGAACGAACATAGCAAGTCAACTTGAGGCTTGTATGGCTGACAAGAGCAGGTGGATGTGCTAGTATATGATAAAATAAAACGAGGATAAAACTGAACTTATAGTATTTGCTTCGAAAAGCAGAGTGAAGGACCTTTTAGATTTTCATCTCAATTTTGGTGGGAAAATTGTCAGTAATGCTGCATGCGTTAAAAACCTAGGCATTTATTTCGATAAAAAGGCAAAGGAAAAGCAAATCAGTGCTTTTTCAGAACCCTGTTTCAATCAGATCAGAAACATTGGACAAAATTCATCTATCTATTACCGAGGTATGCAAAACATTAGTATGCTCTCTAATGCCCTTGGACTATGGGAACATGTTGTTGTATTGACTCCCAGCTACCATCATTCAGAGATTACAGCGTGTCCAAAACACAGCAGCCAGGGTCATTACAAGGAGGAAGAAGTATGACCACATCACATTAATCCTTAAATCTCTTCATTGGCTGCCTGTAAACTATCATAGCCAATATAAACTTCTTTTGTATGTATTCAAGGCTTTGCACGAGGAAGAACTGGTCTACTTGCAAGAACTTGTTACTATCTACAAAGCGATAAGAGCACTGAGATTTGAAAATGCCATGAGTTTAACAATGCCAAATGTAAGAACTAAAACATATGAGGAAAGACGATTCATCAAAGCAGCTGCCGTTCTTTGGAATGATTTGCCAACATTTTGTGAATGTTTTTCAGAAAAACCTGAAAACTCATTTATTCAGACATGCTTTTTCATAGTTCTTTTAAACAATTTCAACCTCATTGTAATTTTTGAATTCTTAACTAAATATTTTTTGACTTTCTATTACTGTTTATTGTACAGATTTATTGTCTTTTTTTATCATGCCCATTTTTTACATTTTGTTGTTTATCAGTATATTAAATAGTATAGTTTTATATGCAAGATATTTAAAATCAGATTTCTATAAATTTTAACATCTCTTTTCATCTTTTAAAAGTTATTAGTGATCATTTCTCATATGCTAAATTTTTATCATGGGCTTTCATATCTTATTGTAAATACTTGTATCTGTGAATTGATATTATGTTGTAAAGCGCTTAGGGTAATTTTAAAATTATATAATGCACTGTTAAAAATACTGTATAATAATAATAATAATACTAATAAACAAGATTTAAAACAGTAGATATTTTTTTCTGTTATTAACTTAATTTCAATGTTATCTAATTACTTTAAAATCATAAATTTACTTGTCAAAAGAAAGGAATTGATTGCTATACAAACTAATTAGTAGATTTTGACTTGGGAAGAGCATGCATGAGTGGCGAGAGACTGTGCGGTCTTGCCGATAAGGATGTCAGCAGACCAAATATTCTGAAACGATTTATAGAAACAGGCCATAGAAAAATTGGCAAACTCCGATTTGAATAACAATTGCTACTGAGTCGATGTTTGTTCTGTGTTCTGGCGGCAGACTCAAATTGATATTTGGATGTTTATCTGACATATAAATTTAGAAAAGTTGTGAAAATTCGGTGTTAGTACATGTCTTAAAATATGAAAATATATAAAAGTGTCCAAAATAAAAACGATGTCAAGCTCTCTGTAAATGCCCAGAATGCAGGATTTTACACCATCTATCCCAGACCCCCTCACAGAATTTTCCGCCTCGCATCGCTCCGCTCAATTGTTTTTCGCCTATCGCGCTGCTCGCCGATCAGTTCTACCTCACTAAAATAATATGCCTAGTGACGACCTTGACTATTACAAATTAACATTACCCCTCGCCTGATTAGGAGTTCCCTCTGATTATCATACCTGAGCGGCAGTTTTATTAATGGAAAAGCATTGCAAAACAAAAATTAGTGCAAAATGGCAATAAAAAAACCTGATCTCAATGAAATGACCAAAATACTTTCTGTAAAAAAAATATTTCAGGATCTAAATCCAAATCTGCCATATCGGTCAAACAGGTTTCAGTTTAGGTCATGTATGACAAATATAACGATTTCCTACCCTTGCTACTGCTTATAGAATCTGAGAAACGGACTTATTCATGAAAGCATAACATTGATCAATAATCCAGTATACCTTGAAATGATTCTATATATCAACTAGAGGCTCTAAAGAGCCTGTGTCGCTCACCTTGGTCTATGTGCATATTCAACAAAACACTCTCCAACATTGTAGACGAGAATAGAATTCATGACAAAAATCTCTGTTTTGTTGATCTTGTATAGCTGATCATTTAGTCTGTTTAGTTTCTCTCTATCTTCTTTAGTTTTTGCTCAAAACACAAAAGAGGGTAAAAAAAATCTTCATTTAAGGGTAATCACTCCTATAAAGAGTGACAGTCTACTAACTATATCGGCAAAATTTAACTTTTTAGTAGATCTTGCCTTGCTGATCATTTTTGTGATTCAAAGTATCTATTATAATTTTTAATCATATAAGGCAAAACTCAAAAAAATGGATTAAAATCGTCATTAAAGGGAAATAACTCCTCTAAGGAGTCTTGTACGATTTCCTCCTTTTGTCTTAAATGTACATCTTGTTTTGCTGATCATTTTTGCTAATTTAAGGTTCTATCTATCTATTATAATTTTAAGATACAAGACAAAAATGAAAAAAATGGTAAAACTTATCATCATAAAGCAATAACTCTAATAAGGAGTCGACTGATGATTTTGACCATGCTAGACTTATTTGTAGAACTTGTCTTGCTGGTCATTTTTGCAATTTAAAGTTTCTCTTTATCTATTATAATTTTCAAGAAAATAGGCAAAAAAGAAAAAATTAAAAACACTTAGTGTAATAAAACTTAATATATATAATTAATAGTTCCCAATATTTTTTCTTTCATTTGTCACAAACTAATATAGATCTGCAACTTATCTGTCAATGTCAACAATTTTATCTACACAATGTAATGAAATGAAATATATCCTTTAATAAAAATAGATTATTATCTAATGAAAATGATATTTGCAAATCACAATTTCTGTTCAAAGGGAAATAACTCAATCATATAATACGTATATATTTGGACTTTATAAAGTTGAAAACTCAAAAATGAGAAAAGCTAAAATCATGAAAATTGAACTTGACCTTCATTTAGTCACAGGAAACAACATATCAAAATTTGAAAAAAATTCGTCAAAGTGTTTTCATGTTAATGAATGGACACTGTTTGGCATCCGCTCGCCTGCCCGCCCGCCGTACTTCCCCAAATCAATAACCGATTTTTCCTTCGAAAATCCGTTTAAAAATGATAAAATTTGTCATTTAAGGGCAATAACTCCTATAAGAAGTCGTCTGACAGTTTTGACGTATATGAACAATTGGTAGAGTTCAACATTCTGAACATTTCTGTTCCGGTCAGATCTTCTCTATTTATAACAGTTTTCAAAATAATAGACAAAACTTGCATTTTACATGTATGTTTTATTTTTAGCCATGTCAGCCATCTTGGTTGGCAGGCGGGGTCAATGGACAAATTTTTTAAACTAGATACCCCAATGACGATTGTGGCCAAGTTTGGTTAAATTTGGCCAAGCAGTTTCAGAGGAGAAGATTTATGTAAAAGTTAACTGATGATGACAACAGACGCCGACGGACACAGAACCATGAAAATGAGGTCAAGGAAAATGGTCATAGGCCAGATTGTAACTTTTTAACATAGCCTAGGGCATAAGCATACAAGATATGAAGTAGGTGTTACACCATATGAAATATAAAAGCTTTATGCAAGGAGCTAAATCAACTGGATAAGCATCCCTATGTCTCTAAAGGCCAGACAAAAACCAGTTTAGAAATAGCACTCAAGTCTAAAATAATAACAATATAATAGGTATCAAAACACAAAATAAACAAGAAATGATTGTAACAGGATGCTGTTACGAAGTCTACCAAACAAAGCTCCCCTAATTCGTCATTCCCATGGTCACCTGACATCACAAAGTCCAATGAAAATTGGTTTCGTCCAGTAAAGTAATATGCATTAGTGATGCCTGGGGACATTCAAATCTTCTTGACATGACGAATAGGACTATATATGGTTTAGGGGTGGGGATCTCGACCATTTGCACAGATCAATAACCCCTTAAAAAAATTGGAAAAAAATCCCCCCCCAAAACTTTTTGAACCCCCTTGGAACAATTACCCCCAAACTCAATCCCAGCCTTCCCTTTGTAGTATGGAACCTTGTAGTACAATTTAAGAGAGATCTATACACTTAAACACAAGTCACTGTCTGGAAACTACAAAAATGCTTGTTTTTGGCCCCTTTTTTGCCCCTGATTCCTGCATGTTTGGGGCAATTACCCCAAAACTCAATCCCAGCCTTCCCTTTGTGATATGGAACCTTGTGGTACAATGTCAGAGAGATCCATACACTTACACACAAGTTATTGTCTGGAAACTACAAAAATGCTTGTTTTTGGCCCCTTTTTTGCCCCTGATTCCTGCATGTTTGGGGCAATTACCCCCAAACTCAATCCCAGCTTTCCCTTTGTGATCTGTAACCTTGTGGTACAATGTCACAGAGATCCATACACTTCCACACAAGTTATTGTCTGGAAACTACAAAAATGCTTGTTTTTGGTCCCTTTTTGGCCCCTAATTCCTGAACTGTTGGTACCATAACCCCCCAAATCAATCCCAACCTTCCTTTTGTGGTATTGAACCTTTTTGTAAAATTTTTTAGAGATCCATTAATCCATTCACTTAAACTTAAGTTATTGTCCGGAAACCAAATGTGTTTTTGGACGACGACGACAATGACGCAGACACGACAACGACGACAACAACACCATAGCATTATACGAACCCAAAAAAAATTTTGCGGTCGTATAAAAAAACAGGTGCAATTTTATCAAATCATAAAAATTTCTGTGGTCAGACTTACAATGAGACAGTTCTAAAATTCAACAATCTTCCTATTCGACAGCCCGTTTTCTCCGACGTGTGGTTACTTGTCTCTGCTGAAAAAAATATACCTATGGACATGTACCATTTGATGATAAACTTTTTCACAGAGACAAGAGTTTTGTGCTTGTGGTTCCACTAACATATACTGCTTGAAATTGAGCGAAGTTTTCATCTTACTTTTGTCTCTGCATGAATTGCACTATATGCTATTGATGGGTCAAGCCATATGTAGACTTAACTTTGCGATTAAAATAGGCTTACGAAGTTTTGAACTTTCACAGCGCATGTAATCATATAGTTATTAGGTGTTTTATTCCAATTTCTTTTGCAGAAAATTACTGGAGTTTCTTATCAACAACATTTTTGTTGAATTTGGAGGTAGACTTTTCAACAAATTGTTGGCATTCCTATGGGAACGAACTGTGCGCCTCTCCTTGCCAGATTATTTAATTTCACTTTCAGATATATTGATGATGTTCTTTCCATTAACAATCCGAACTTTTCTGATATGGTTCCATTAGTATATCCCCCAAAACTAGAAATTAAAGAAACAACAGACACAGCTTCCTCCGCCTCATTTTTAGACTTATACCTCGAATTTGACATACACAGTCATCTCAGTACCAGAATCTATGACAAACGAGACGATTTTAATTTTAAAATTATCAATTTCCCCCACCTTAGTAGCAATATACTAACTTCACCTGTATATGGGATATACATTTCCCAACTTATTCGGTATGCAAGAGCTTGCAGCTCCTACTCAAGACTTTGTAAAACGTCACCAGTGTCTGAGCAGAAAGTTGATGAACCAGGGGTATGTCAAAGAACGTC
Source organism: Mytilus coruscus (assembly GCA_017311375.1). Taxonomy (NCBI): domain Eukaryota; kingdom Metazoa; phylum Mollusca; class Bivalvia; order Mytilida; family Mytilidae; genus Mytilus; species Mytilus coruscus. The sequence goes on from CM029597.1 coordinate 82,155,463, forward strand.
TCGTCCTTTTTCTGAAAAAAGTTCATCATAAGGTACCAAGACCTTGTTGATAAATATTCCGTATCAACTTCAGAAATAATACATGATGGTCTTGAAGTATAGATTCTGCGTACTGACGCTGTTTATCATCTTAATAACGTGTTAAAGTGTTCTTTTATTTGTCTTTATTAATATTACTTTTACTGTTTGGTCTGTTTTTGGTGATATACATTTGATGTGGCTCTGTACTTATGCATCCCGTCATTGTGTTGTTTGTATTATTTTTCATTTTTACTTGTGTGCTTTGTCTGTGTGCGTTTTTATGTTTCTTTGATACATGACGTGTCTCTGTACTTTAAACATCCCGCCATTGTGTTATTGTTCTATTATAATTTTTGCATACTTTGAACGACAAAATTATTTTATATCTCTACCTATGTGACATGTAACACACGATTCTATGCCAGAGTTAATGTTAAAATTACGATTCGGTCCCAGTGCTTAAAATCCCTCGATCCTTTATTGGTTGATTTGGCATAGATTTGGCATACATAAGTAAAATACAATAAAACTGCTTCGCTGAGTGCAGCTGGATACGACCGCAGATGTCCAACCCTGAAAAGTTGCGGCCAAAATGGACACATTATTCGCGCTTGATACAGGTCTGAATTTGGACTGTAATTAAATATTTACACATAATAGGTTTCTGACACAGAATAAGTGTAGTCAAAGAACTTAAAATTGGTTATATGATTGAATTTATATTCAATTTTTTGCTTTGTGCAATACACTATGCTGTTGAATATTAACCCCCCCCCCCCCCACCCTCCCCCCAAAAAAATAAAAAGATTTGAAGAAATTTTCTTTTTAATTTCTGAAATCTGAAATGAGAAAAATTGTAGCCCCCCCCCACAAATTCTTATTTCCCCCACCCCACCCGAAATTTTTTTCAACTCCCCCTTTCACTTATTCCAAAAATAATCTCAATTTAAATTTCTAATGGAGTTTGCAACCATAACTACTCATTTAAATACATCATAAAATATTAAAATATAAAATGACATACAGTCATGGTTAAAATTATTATTAATTAATAGTAACTTCTAAAAATAAATTTACAGCTAATCATCTCAAGACAATCATCATTTCTTAATACATAATTTACAAGCAGTGTAAGGGAGGTAATCAAACATATATGCAACAGTATTCTTTAAATTGATTGGATTACCTCCCTTACACTGCTTTTAAATTGTCTAAATTGTCCTTTAACCATAAAAACCCTTGTTTTTCCCCCTTTTTTGCCCCTAATTGCTAAATGGTTTGAGCCATAACCCCCCATAACCATCCCTTTGTTGTATGGAAACTTGTGGTATAATTTCAGAGAGATTCATACACTTACACACAAGTTATTGTCTGGAAACTGCAAAAATGCTTATTTGGGCCCCTTTTTTGGCCCCTAATTCCTAAACCTTTGGGGCCACAACCCCCAAAATCAATCCCAACCTTCCTTTTGTGGTTATAAACCTTGTGTTAAAATTTTATTGATTTCTATTTACTTATACTAAAGTTATTATCCGGAAATCATCTGTCTTCGGACGACGACGATGACGACGACAACGACAAGGAGATACCAATATACGACCAAAAAATTTTTAATTTTTGCGGTCGTATAAAAATAAGTAAGCAATGAACGAGGTTGTTAAAAGTGATATATGCTTTTTTGTGCTTCTTTGTTAAATATTTGTTTGTTTTTGTTGTGATTAAGATTGTGACACGGTGTTGACTGCTGTTCCCCTATTTTGACATTTTTACCTATTATGTCTGTTTGTTTTATTCACGCATCGTTGTCAATATAATGGAATTTGATGCGACTGTCATACAAGTGAGAGGTTTAGAGCTATAAAACCAGGTTCAATCCACCATTTTCTACATAAGAAAATGCCTGTACCAAGTCAGGAATATGACAGTTGTTGTCCATTCGTTTGATGTGTTTGTGCTTTTGATTTTGCCATTTGATTAGGGACTTTCTGCTTTGAATTTTCCTCGGAGTTCAGTATTTTTGTGATTAAACTTTTTACTCGACATTAAACTACCAGTATGCACAGTATAACATCATGCTCCAGCCCATGCTTAAAATAAATGAATGTCATTAAACCACAAAAGACTCCAACATGTAAATTCAAAGCGATGATAAGTTATGTTTTACAAGCGTCATTTAATGTTTTTTGTCAACTCCCCTCCCCACCACTCCAAAACAGAGGTCTCGTATATTTTCATCCTGAATCTGTATTAGACTCTTTTATAAGTCACCGATGTATATAATACAGTGAAATACAGTGTTACAGTATAACATTAGGGATGTATATCGGACCGTTGGACTACTGAACTGTCGGAATTTCGGGTTGTCGGATTATAGCTACGCTTCCATAGGTTCGAGTAAAGTATTTGACTACCAAGACCTTTGAAAAATCCTTTCTAATGTGTGTAAAACTTTATAATTCATGCACAGAATAATCTACTGAGGAAAGTTCAAATCAAGTTTCAACAGAAGTTACTGTATACGTCGTATAAAGAAAGTAAAGTGATATATACTTTAAGCAAACAGGCCTACATATATGGACCATTTAGACGAGGCTTTTACAGAAGGGCCCTCAATAGTAAGTTTTGCTAGGATTTGTCTATGGATGCAGCTGTTTGTAAAACCTTTAAGGTTTTCAGCAAGAACTGGCACCCAATAATAAAATATTTTACAAGCCTTACTTTTCGAAATATGAAACCACCGTCCCAAATAACCAAATATCAAACTAAGTGTTAACCTAATAAGTTAGATCGAGCAACAGCTGATCTGCAATATCGTAGTTGAAAATTAAATTGTGTAGTAATTCCACTAAAGTAAAGAAAACTTAGTTACCAAATTATACAATAATATTTCTATAGGCTGACGTGGTTCCCCCCATTTATTTAATTTTGAACTCCTTACTCCTCTGTTAACAATATTTTTGTCTGAGTTGATGTTGTCGGAATGTCTGTCCATTTTGCAGCATAAAGATAGTTGTCATAAAATATGTCTGGATCATACAAAAACCTGTTTATGCAAAGTTTTTCTGTTTATAGCTTTGATCCACTCAAGTTTTGTTGTCTCGTCAGAAGGCATCAAATGAAACTTATATGGAATCAATCAAGGACAGTCATTGTGCAACTCGTTGTGTAGTTCACATATTGATTTTTGCACATCCTAAGTTTTCTACGATTATTTGTACAACTATTAACTGCACAAGAAATGCCTCCACCTTTTTTATAACTTTTGTCTGTATCCATAGTAAAATAAATCAGATAAAATGCTTCCCTGAGCGCAGCTAGATACAACCGCAGAGGTCCAACCCTGAACAGTTGGGGCAAAAATGGACACAATATTCGCGCTTGATACAGGTCTGAATTTGGATTGTAATTAAAATTTGACACATCATAGGTTTCTGACACAGAATAACTGTAGTCAAAGAACTTAGAATGGGTTATATGATTTGAATTTATATTCAATTTTTGCTTTTGTGCAATACACCATGCTGTTGCATATTCACCCCCCCCCCTTTTCCCCCCTTATTTTGCAAAAAAAAAAAATGAATATTTGAAGAAATTCTCTTTTTAATTTCTGAAATCTGATGTGAGAAAAATTTGCCCCCCCCTTTTTCCAAAAAAAAAATTCTTTCCCTCAAGATATGGCCATAATCTCAATTCAAATTTCAAATGGATTTGCAACCATAATTACCAATTTAAATACATCATAAAAGTCTTAAAATAGAAAATGACATACATAATCATGGCTAAAATTAATATTCCTTTAATAGTAACTTCTAAAAATTAATTGACAGCTAATCACCTCAAGACAATACAACATCTTTATACATAATTTAAAAGCAATGTAAGAGAGGTAATAAAAAAAATTTTTTTTTAATACTTTAAATGTATTTGAATTACCTCCCTTACACTGCTTTTAAATTGTCCATTACCCAGGAAACCCTTGTTTTTCACCCTTTTTTGCCCCTAATTCCTAAACGGTTTGAGCCATAACCCCCCAAAATCAATCCCAACCTTCCTTTTGTGGTATTGAATCTTATGGTAAAATTTCATAGAGATCCATTCACTTAAACTAAAGTTATTGTGCGAAAACCAATGTGTCTTAGGACGACAACGATGACGACGCCAACGTCATACCAATATACGACCGCAAAAATTTTTTGCGATCATATAAAAATGAAAGAAATACAAATGTAAACAGTAAATCGATAATGTTTCGATCAATACACATGCGTTATTTTTCACGGTTGTAATGGCTGATCGGTCACGTGAGAGGTTAATGGATGCGCCCATGTTTTCTAGGTCAATTATAGAAAAACTCGTCTATATCTAGGCCAAATTTGTAAGTTCAAAGGGGCATTACTCATAGAAAAAAAATCAAACATAATTTACTGTCGATAAACTTTTTCCAAAGTTTCATGCAATTCTGTTGTGTGGTTTCAGAGGAGTTGCAATGACAAATTGGTGCAGTAGCATATTCAGGCAAAATAATGTAAGTTCAAAAGGCATAACTGCTAGAAAAAAAATTGAATCATAATTTCCTGTCGATATGCACATCTTCATAGTATGTCCTATCTATATAGTTTTATGAAATTCTGTTGTGTGGTTTCAGAGGAGTTGAGATGACAAACTGTTGCATTAGTATATTCAGGCGAAATTGTAAGTTCAAAGGGGCATTACTCCTAGAAAAAAAATTGAATCATAATTTCCTGTCGATATGTACAAAATTACATGAAATTCTGTTGTGTGGTTTCAAAGGATTTGGGATGACAAGAACAGGACTGACGGACTGACGGACTGAAGGATGGACGTACAGATGGACAAGGGTCAACCTTAATGCCCCCTCCGCTACGGCGGGGGCATAAAAAATATATAACAAAGTGATTGAACATTAAGCCAATGAGACAGATTTGAATGACATTTCCTAAATTTGTTAGCTTCATAAACAGCATTACTGTAAAAGGCAGAATGTGAAATACCACTTTTATCAAATTCCTGCAATAATATTAGCAGGATCAATTTTACTACATAAGATGGGCATTTCAACAAGTAATGTCTCTCTGCTCGAGGCAAACTGAGAATGGGATCATACTTTCACAGTAAATCTCTATATTTGTGTTAACATTTAGCAAAAGTTTCGGCTAATTTATGATATCTATATCTCTGTTATAAAAGTTTTTAGCAATGAAAATAGAATGTTCATTGAAATCTGAGACTTCACTGCAGATCAACCAAGAAATATACACTCCATAAGAAAGAACCAGCAGAACATCACTACCAAGAAAAGAAAATTAACAAAAGAATTTCGTATTAATAAACTTTTTTTTTATTTATTTAATAACAAAAGGTATGCAAATAAATGAGCTTTACCTTGTTGCACATACTAATTGATATTTATAAAGGCAAGATCAGTAACACCAATATGGGTGGTGGATTTAGAAAGAGTGAGTCAGTGAGATCATACCAAACTTAAATGGTGGCAATCCAATGAAAACAAGATTGCTACACAGTGTAAATCAGGAATAAATTCTGTGAACAGTATAGAGTTGTACAACAGAATCATAGATTACATTATAAATTGTATTTCGAGCTTTTGTATTTGTTGCTGTTATTCTTCTCATTTCAAGGTAAATGTGGTGTTTCTGCAAATTAAGGAATAGACATCATACTGGATTTCTATATAGGAAAGGAAATATAGTAATAGCCCAAAGTGTCAAAGGTTAATTTTTTTATTGCACTTACATATTGCATCAGTTCCGAGGCAGCCATGTTTGTTATAATGACAAGATAATGAATAACTACTCGTAAATTGTTTGGCCAACATACAACTAATGCTGCCCACAAATCCTCTAGTTCTCTTGGATGGTCATCTCCATACTGAAATTGTAAATTTAACATTGCATATAACATGTATAATGAATATACCATAGAGAGTTAATTGTCAGAATTAAAATTAACAGAAATATGTTAGACTCTTAATCAATTGCTCTCACAGTCATTTATATCAATTACTTAAATTTGCACTATCTGTCCCTAGGAATGAGTTGAAAAAAATCCAATTCCATGCTTTTATCTTTTATAAGATAATGCAATGAATATTACTGTTTACTTAGATTTTGGCATTGCACAAGCTCATGCGTTTTTCAGACTGTTTATGACATCTTTACACTAAATCTGTTGGATGTGTACTGATTGATACTTTAGTCTAGAAGAACATGATTTATTTATTAGTTGTAATTGGCTTTGATCTAGCTTTCAGTAACTGTGAGTACTCGTTTTTCTGTGCTCTGTGTCTATTGATTATATGTTAGTTGTTTTTGTCCCTCGTACCGGTCTTTTGAGTTAAGCCATTTGCTACTGATTTTTACTTTGTTCTTATGTTGTGCTGTTAAATGATTGTCTCAGGTTAGGAGGTTTAGCGTTTACAAACATGTTTAACCTCGCAACATTCTCTTGTGGCTGTCCAAAGTCAGGAACCTGTAGTTCAGTGGTTGTTGTTGGTTCATTTCTGCCATATTTGTATTTTGTAAATTGTATAAATTAGGACGTTAGTTTCATTTCTTTTTTAATAACTGCCAAAAATGCAATAAATTGGTAAAAAGGGTTATCTTAGGATTCTAAGGGCAATAACACTTGTAAGTAGACAATTGATAATTTTGATTATGTCAACTTGTTTGTAGAATGTATCTTTGTGATCACCTTTGCTGTTTACAGTTTCTCTCTATTTATTATGGTTTCAAGTAAATAACCAAAAGGGAAATATAAAGAATAACAATTTTGTTCATATTAACTTATTTGTTTCTTGGTTTCCTGATAACTTTTACAATGTACAGTTTCTCAGTATCTATAAAAGTTTTCAAGATAATTGGGAGGAAAAAAATCATCATTAAAAGGCAATAATTCCTATATGAAGTTGTCTGATATTTCCTGTTGGAAATGGAGAGTAGGTAGATCTTGACATTCTGTGCAATTTTTGCTCCTGACAAATTTCCCTATCCATTATAATTTCTTCGATAATAGCCAATTACTAGCATTTACCATTTCATTATTTTTTAAGCCATGGTGGTCATGTTGGTTGATTGGCAGGAACAAACAAAAAACACTTATTACAAGATGCCCCAAGACCATTAAGCCCAAGTTTGGTTGTATTTGTTCCGGTGGTTTTAGTGGAGAAGATTATTGAAAAACTTTTAGACAAAGGATGACAGAAGAGGACAACAGATGCCAAATAGTCTAGGTGAGCTAAAACATATCCATCATTTATACAAGACAAACTCACCTTAACAGTTAAATAAAACATGTTATTTAGCACCATTTTAGTTCCCTCTGGTGAGCCCCATCCTTCTCCTTTCAATGGAGGTTTGAAGCTATCAGATTGGTTGTCTTGGAGACGAATCAGAAAGTTACTGAGAGGAGAGGATTGTGGGAGTGAAGGATCCACCAACTCCATATTGTGAAGCCATGGCAACAAATTTCTTAATAGTATCTGTCTGACAGCAGATTTGGCAGTCTGAAATCGGTGCGTTATTTCTGAAACAAAAAAATGGACTTACTTCCTTAGAAACAGACATCTGAGTTACTTTTTAATATTTTTTTTGACAAACATGCATGAAGTGAAAATAAGTTATGTGAAAATCAATGAATTTCCAAAAATAGAGACCCAAATCAGGAACTAAAATTATGTTATATGAATAACAGCAAACAAGTATAAAAACCAAAAAGTAGATGTCTCTTTTAAAAGAATTTACCGGTAGGCACAAATTCTGCCATTATAAAATTTTCAAATCTATTATTAGATATTTTGTATTTTAATCCATGAAACATTGTAACAGTAAAATTCCAAATCCTTACAAATTCAAAACTGAAAGAACTTTTGCATTTAATAGATAAAAAGTATTTGAATGTTACAAAATTTAAGCACAAGTATATAATTTCTCTAAAGTTGTTAATAAATACTAGCATACTCAAAAATCATATAAATGTCCTTTATAATAAAATAGAGTTAACATATATACTTATTAAATAAATTTTATAATCAAAACTTGGTATGTACATTATGGCAGATCTCCTGCTGTCACATGACATTTCTGGCCAAGTCACTACCTAAATCACAACCCCTAATAAATTGCTTTGCCGAGCGCAGCTGGATACGACCGCAGAGGTCCAACCCTGAACAGTTGGGGCAAAAATGGACACAATATTCGCGTTTGATACAGGTCTGAATTTGGATTGTAATTAAATATTTGACACATAATAGGTTTCTAACACAGAAAAACTGTAGTCAAAGAACTTAGAATTGGTTATATGATTTGATTTGAATTTATATTCAATTTTTTGCTTCTGTGCAATACACTATGCTGTTGCAAATTGACCATCCCCCCCAAAAAAAAAAATGAAAAAAAATTACCACCCCACCCCCCAAAAAAAATAATATTTGAAGAAATTTTCTTTTTGATTTCTGAAATCTGAAATGAGAAAAAATTGTCCCCCCACAATTTCTTCCCCCCCCCCCCAATTTTTTTTTCACCTCCCCCCCTTTTCCAAAAAATAAAATTCTTTCCCTCAAGATATGGTCATAATCTCAATTCAAATTTCCGATGGAGTTTGCAACCATAAATACCCATTTAAATACATCATAAAAGTCTTAAAATAGAAAATGACATACATAATCATGACTAAAATTAATATTCCTTAATCAGCTTTTAAATAATAGTAACTTCTAAAAATAAATTGACAGCTAATCACCTCAAGACAATACAACATTTCTTTATACATAATTTAAAAGCAGTGTAAGGGAGGTAATCCAAACATAGTATTGTACTTTTTTTAATTGTCCATTAACCAGGACACCCTTGTTTTTCCCCCTTTTTTCCCCTAATTCCTATACGGTTTGAGCCATAACCCCCCAAAGCCAATCCTAACCATCCCTTTGTGGTATGGAAACTTGTGGTATAATTTCAGAGAGATCCATACACCATTCCACAAGTTATTGTCTGGAAACTAGAAAATGCTTATTTGGGCCCCTTTTTTCTAAACTGTTAGGACCATAACCCCCAAAATCAATCCCAACCTTCCTTTTGTGGTCATAAACCTTGTGTTTAAATTTCATAGATTTCTATTTACATTTACTAAAGTTATTGTCCGAAAACCAAATGTCTTCTGACGACGCTGATGACGACAACAACGACGACGACAACGATGAAGATGACGATGACGACATGATACCAATATACAACCGCAAAATTTTTTGCAGTTGTATAAAAATTAAAAGAGAAAAAAGTAAAAAAGACTATTTTTGATGGGTGAACCATTATTCTTGTACCTGAAGTAAAACAAGGCAACAGATAATTTCTATTTATATCACTTTACATAAAAATGTTGACAGTATTACCTGAAAAAATAGGCATGGTTAGGTCCGGATGAAGTCTTGCTAATTGTTCTGAAAGATATATTTGTGAATGACAATAGGAGACAGATAAGTAGATATCATGCAGAGGCATTCGCTGGTGGTGTTCCTCTGAAGGATCACAGGTAAATATTGGCTCTTCTTGGAAAAACCGTGTGTCTAAAAGATGTAGCAACTGTACTGCTGTGTCATGGGTCTGCATTCTTGGACTGCCAACATTTAGTAAAGCAAGATTCAACATGGCTACATGGTCACATGGATATTCTCTAGTTTGGAAGACTGCTGCAAGTGCATTAAAGCATCCATCAGCCACTTCGTTAGCACCTGTATAACATCTGTCAATGACCCAGTCTAGTAATCCCTGGGTATCAGGGTTAAAATCCAAAAGTAAAACCACAGTTTCTTTAGCTAAGTCATAGATCTGTAACAATAAAATAAAATTTCAGTAAATTAGTTATGAAGTTTATGCTTTTAGTACTTTATACAAATATTTGGTGGGCCCCTTGGGATCCTCTTTTGAAAATCCTGGATCAGTAACTGGGGAAATTGGAACTATTGTGTTTCTAGGTACATTTATACATGTACCGGTATACATGGTAAGGTACAACAATTACAGGTAGACATGGTTGGTCACTTTCACCAAGATTAAGGAACAGGAAATGTGGCATAATTCTGGCAAATTATCATAATTTTGAGGCTATCAAACAATAAAATGCTCCGCAGGGCGCAGCTTCATACGACCGCAGAGGTTGAACCCTGAACAGTTGGGGCAAGTATGGACACAACATTCAAGCTTGATACAGCTCTGAATTTGGATTGTGATTAAATATTTGACACAGCATAGGTTTCTGACACAGAATGAATGTGGTCTAAGAACTTAAAAATTTTAAACTGGACATTCACCTATTATGGTCCAATATCCAAAATCTAAATACATGGTTAGATTCAGCATATCAAAGAACCCCAAGAATTCAATTTTTGATGAAATCAAACAAAGTTTAATTTTGGACCATTTTGACCTCAATGTGGACGAAGTTGATAACAGGGCCCAAAAATCAAAAATCTAAATACATGGTTAGATTCCGCATATCAAAGAACCCCATATATTCAATTTTTGTTGAAATCAAACAAAGTTTAATTTTGGGACCCCGATTTGGACCAACTTGAAAACTGGGCCCATAATCAAAAATCTAAATACATGTTTAGATTCAGCATATCAAAGAACCCTAAGAATTCAATTTTTGTTAAAATCAAACTAAGTTTAATTTTGGACCCTTTTGACCTTAATGTAGACCAATTTGAAAACGGGGCCAAAAATTAAGAATCTAACTACACGGTTAGATTCGGCATATCAAAGAACCCGAATAATCCAATTTTTGATGAAATCAAACAAAGTTTAATTTTGGACCCTTTGGACCTCAATGTGGACCAATTTAAAAACGGGCCCCAAAATCCAAAAACTTAATACACGGTTAGATTCAGGATATTAAAGAACCCCAAGAATTCAAGAATAAAACCCCATTGAAATTGGTCAAGAAATAAGCAATTTATACAAAGTATCTTCTTTTGCACAATACTGTGCAATTGAATATTTCTTGCAATTGCGCAATACTGTGCAATTGAATATTTCTTGCTATTGCGCAATACTGTACAATTGACAATTTCTTGCTATTGCGCAATATTGTGCTATTGGATATTTCTTGCTATTGCATAATACTGTGCAATTGAAGATTTCTTGCTATTGCGCAATACTGTGCATTTGAAAATTTCTTGCTATTGCACAATACTTATTATATAATAATTTACACATCCTGTTTGGTGTGTATCTCCTGCCATATCATTATTATTTGCTTTTAAATATAAATCAGAAATAACCAACTTAAAATGGAAAATTTTAAAGAAAAAAAAGGAAAAAAAGGAAAAAAAAAATCCCCCAAATTTTTGAACCCCTTATGATTCATCACCCCCAAACTCAATCCCAGCCTTCCTTTGAGGTATGGTACCTTTCAGTACAATTTCAGAGAGATCCATACACTTGAACACAAGTTATTGTCTGGAAACTAGAAAAATGCTTATTTTTGGCCCCTTTTTGGCCCCTAATTCCTAAACGTTTCGGGCAATTACCGCCAAACTCAATTCCAGCTTTCCCTTTGTGATATGGAACCTTGTAGTACAATTTCACAAAGATCCATACACTTACACAAAAGTTATTGTCCTGAAACTAGAAAAATGCTTATTTTTGCCCCTTTTTTGGCCCCTAATTCCTAAAATTTTGAGGCAATTACCCCCAAAATCAATCCCCGCCTTCCCTTTGTGATATGGAACCTTGTGGTACAATGTCAGAGAGATCCATACACTTACACACAAGTTATTGTCTGGAAGTTACAAAAATGCTTATTTTTGGCCCCTTTTTGGCCCCTTATTCCTTAACTGTTGGTACCATAACCCCCAAAATCAATCCCAACCTTCCTTTTGTGGTATTGAAACTTATGGTAAAATTTCATAGAGATCCATTCACTTAAACTAAAGTTATAGTGCGAAAACCCATGTGTCTTCGGACAACGACGACGACGACAACGACGATAACGTCATACCAATATACGACCGCAAAATTTTTGGTATAAAAAGTAAACTGAAAACTGAAAACATGTCTTACTTATCTAAATTGTAAATTTTGGTATTTAGACATGATTTAAGAAAGTCCAATTTTTGGAGCCAAATTTAGGCCTTACTGGTCCTAAACTTTTATTTGATTTTCTTTGACACATCATCAAAGTAAAGGAGGGTGTATGATAAGACCTATTATTTGGCACTTTTACAAGCCTTTCAAAACTATATTGATTTAATTAATAAATGAACCAGCTGACATAATATGGACACTTAAGCAAAGAAACGTCACATGATGTTACTGATGTCATATAAATGACGAAATTGACATAGTTGACCTGAAATGGCCATTTCACACTCATTCTATCAATACATAGATATGAGCCACTGTCTAAACAAAAACAAGTTAACACTTTTGTAAATACATTTTGAAGCAAAATATAATTTAAGGCCTTGGCTCATATCTAAATATTACTGACAAGATCTCAAAATGAGGCTATTTTGGCAGTTTTTACAGTTTTGCACTAAATGCAAGAAGTTTGTAGCCTGAATGGCAATATGTAAGGCAAAATTGAAAAATATAAATACTGATGTCTGACAGACTTAAATTGAGGGATGTTATTTGGTAGATTTATTATACTTTTTGATTTATAGAATGCAAGGGGCCAAATAAGGGGCATTATCACACCTTTTAGTTTAAGACATATTTATTATCTTATTCATAGGAACCATTAATGATCACATAAGAATAAAATAAGTGGCTTTCAATCCTGGGATCTATGATGAGTTTATTTTCAAGAGCTACTTTGTATCATAACAGCATGTCCATCTCTACATTGGCAACTCCTTTCTATATTAATTGAATCAATATGTATGAAGGGGAGACAGTTCTGGGAAAGCCATCTTTTTAGGATGAGACATCTTAAATAGTCAGCACTGTCAACTTGTCAATAAATACAAATAATTAGAACTTAAAGAATTCATGACGAGAAATTAAATGTATTTTAAGGTGGATTGCAATTTCAAGTATGCCCCACTATTACTTTTATTTAATACCTCTCAAAGAAGCATGATTGTGTTGTTTTCAGGTGATTGTGGATTTAATCCAAAAAGCCAGATCAAATCACAAATTACCTTTTATAAAAGGTATTTGCTGCTTCAGTGAAAAGCATATGGCATTTAGGAAAAAAGCAAAGACTGGTATGCTAGGTTACAGAAAAAATGTGCCCAGATAGAGTAATATGTCTTCCTGCTGGCTGTTACCTTGTGAATTGGCAATTTAAAAAAAGAAAGTTTACTTTAAAAAATCCATATACTATACAGGACAACATAGTTTATCTTCTTGTGAGTCTCATTCTCTCTTTATGTTAACATCAAATATTAATGTGGTATGGGTTTTGCTCCTTGTTGAAGGTCATATGGTGATTGTATTGTAGTTTCTCAGTAATACCTGGAACTAATGGATAAAGAGACTTGAAACTAAGTCCTTTTTTTTCTCCCAAAATTTACATTTATCTTATTTTTTGTTTAATGCAGAGTAAATCAAAAGTTATAAGATAGGTGAATGATTAAAATCTATCATCTGTATTCAATTTTATCAAAGAAATGCTCATTTAATATTCATGTTAACCATATGTACAAATGTATCAATAACACATGAAGACAGAGACCACCTAATTACACTGACCTATATAGTTCAAACATCTATTTAATACTAATGAGGTCAAGTTATTGTGTATTGAGTGGTCTGTCATGTTATGTATAAACTCAAGTTATGCAATTTGGTCATTATGATTGTCATTAAAGATGAGGGGTCTATATACAATTCCAATTATTGCTCCACTTTATGTGTTTAATTGTTTTTTTCTCATGACAGTTGTCAATCATACTGATATTGTGTCAATACTCTTACTTAATCAAAAAGACAAAACTAGCCAGTTAATCAAAAAAAGTAAAGACTTTTATTCTTGAAAAAAACACTCTTAATTAAGATGTAACCAAATTTTTTACAGTTCATTTCTGCATATGTACACAGACATGAGAACAGTTGGGAACTATGTCAGTGTGTAAAGATTTTGTTACTGATTTAGTAGCAAATCTGTCTACTTTCTGTTTGGGAGGCCGGTGCCTTAGGAAAGAATTGGAACATTTTCAATCTTTTCAAAAATTTACTGTAGATTTTATCTTGCAATTTCGAACTAACATTCTTGAAGCAGTACATAGTTGATTACAAAAGAAAATAAAATGCTCTGCTAGGGCACAGCTTGATACAACCACAGAGGTCGAACCCTGAACACTACACCCAAGCTTGATACAGCTCTGAATTTGGATTGTGATTAAATATTTGACACAGAATGAATGTGGTCAAAGAACTGAAAAATTTTAAATTGGACTAGTATGGTCCAATATCCAAAATCTAAGTACACAATTAGATTCAGCATATCCAAATACATCAAAAATTGTATTTATTTATTTATTGATGGACAAAATTAGCTAAGTTTTTAAAGGGGTTCACTTCATAAATAAAAATATTCATATATAGCATTCTGCAAATTAATTTAAACAGAATAACAAACAAACCTACCACGAAGTTCTGAAAATTTTTAAAAAATATCAAACATCATCAATACAATGTCTTCAAAAAATCTATGAAACTTACCTTCATTTTTCAAAATATCTTATCATGCTAATAATGAACAGTTAATTTCAAACTATATTTTTACATAATTTCTAAAAATTAAAATATGATGCTTGAATCCATTTTTTAATTATGATTCTACTTTTAATTTGCATTGTGATTAAATATTTGACAATTTGGATTGCGATTAGATATTTGACATAACATAGGTTTCTGACACAGAATGAATTTAGTCCAAGAACATAAAAATTTGAAATTGGACATACCTTTTATGGTCCAATATCCAAAATCTAAATACATGGTTAGATTCAGCATATCAAAGAACTACATATATTCAATTTCTGTTGAAATCAAACAGAGTTTAATTTTGGACCCCGATTTGGACTAACTTGAAAACTGGGCCATAAAATCATAAATGTCAATACATCTTTACATTCAGCATATCAAATAACCCCAAGAATGTAATTTTTGTTAAAATCAAACTAAGTTTAATATTGGATACTTTGGACCTTAATGTGGACCAGTTTGAAAAAACGGGCCCAAAATCAAAAACTTAAAACACTGTTAGATTGCACAAATAAAAGAACACCAATAATTCAATTTTTGATGAAATCAAACAAAGTGTAATTTTGGACTACAATTTGGACCAACTATAAAAACCAAGCCCAAAATCAAAAACATAAAACACTGTTGGATTGGGAATATCAAATAACACCAATAATTCAATGTTTTATGAAATCAAACAAAGTTCAATTTTGGACCCCAAATTGGACCAACTTGAATACTGTGCCCAAAATCAAAAATCTAAATACACGCTTAGATATAGCATATCAAAGAACCCCAACCATTCATTTTTTTATTAAATCAAACAAAGTTTAATTTTGGACTCTTTGGACCTTAATGTGGACCAATTTGAAGACAGGCCCCAAAATTAAAAATCTAAATACATGGTTAGATTCAGCATATCAAAGAACACTAATAATTCAATTTTTGAAGAAATCAATCAAAGTTTAATTTTGGACCCTTTGAACCTTAATTTCAATTCAAAAACAGGCCAAAAATCCAAATAATAAATACCCAATTAGATTCAGCATATTGAAGAACCCCAAGAATTCAAGACTTTGAATTAAACCCCATTGAAATTGCTAAAGAAATAAGCAATTTATACAAAGTATTACAAAAGAATTATTTTTGGCCCCTTTTAACTAAACCGTTAGGGTCATAACCCCTAAAATCAATCCCAAACTTTAATTTATGGTATAACACCTTGTGGCACAATTAAATAGCAATAAATAGACTTATATTCAAGTTATTGTCCAGAAACCAGAAAATCCTAGTTTTTTGGTCCCTTTTCCACCCCTAATTATAAATCAGTTTGGGCCATGACCCCCAAAATCAATCCCAACTTTCCTTTTGAAGTGTGGAACCTTGTGGTAAAATTTCATAGCGATCCATACTCTAATACACAAATCATTGTCCTGAAACCTAAACAAGAGTACACATGCTGAAATGTCTCGCCTGCTTTACTGACCATTGCTTTTATGTTGATAGTCCTAAATATAAAGCTTTACTACAAGTATCTCATAAACTTAACATGATCAAAGAAAATGAGGTCAAGGTCAGATAAACCAATCCGGAAATACATGTACACCATACAATTATTCCATACACCAAATATAGTTGAACTATTGCTTTTAGTTTCTTAGAAACGTACTTACACAGGAAAATTCAACATTGACCAATGAACCAAGAAAATGAAGTCAAGGTCAGATGAACCATGCCAGACAGACATGTACACCTTACAGTCAATCTATGCATTAAATATAGTTGACATATTGCTTATAGTATCTAAGAAACAAATTTAACCATGAAAACTTAACATTGACCAATAAATCATGAAAATGAGGTAAAGGTCAGATGATACCTGCCAGACAGACATATACAGCTTACAATCATTCCATACACCAAATATAGTTGACCTATAGCTTTTCTTTTAGTTTAAGAAAAACAGACCAAAACATAAAAACTTAACTTTAACCACTGAACCATGAAAATGAGGTCAAGGTCAAATAAAACCTGCCAGTCTGACATGTACATCGTAAAATATTTCCGTACACCAAATATAGTTGACTTATTGCATATAGTATTAGAAAAAAAGACCAAAACAAAAAAACTTAACTTTAACCACTGAACCATGAAAATGAGGTCAAGGTCAGATGACACCTGCCAGTTTGACATATACACCTTACAATCATTCCATACCCCAAATATAGTAGACCTATTGATTATAGTATCTGAGATATGGACTTGACAACGAAAACTTAACCTTGTTCACTGATCCATGAAATGAGGTCTAGGTCAGATGAAAACTGTCCGACAGGCACGAAGACCTTGTAAGGTACGCACATACAAAATATAGTTATCCTATTACTCATAATAAGAGAGAAATTAAAAGTACAAAAGATCATAACTTTTTTTTCAAGTATTCACTGAACCATGAAAATGAAGTCGAGGACAATGGACATATGACAGACGGAAACTTCATAACATAAGGCATCTATATACAAAGTATGAAGCATCCAGGCCCTCCACCTTCTAAAATATAAAACTTTTAAGTAGTTAGTTAACGCTGCCGCCAGATCACTATCCCTATGTCGAGCTTAATTACTAAACAGCTACGACAATAACCAAAATAAATCCCAACCTTCCTATTGTGGTATGGAACCTTTTGCTAAAATTTAATAGAGATATATACACTTTTACTCAAGTTATTGTCTTAAAACCAGACAAATAATTGTATTTGGTTCCTTTCTGGCCCCTAATTACAAAACAGCTACGACAATAACCCCCAAAATCAATCCCAACCCTCCTATTGCGCTATGGAACCTTGTGCTAAAATTTCATACAGATATATACACTTATACTAAAGTTATTGTCTGCGAACAAATTTATTTTCTATGAACCAGTAAAACTGACCTTTTTTGGCCCTAATTACAAAACCGCTAGGACAATACCCCCAAAAACCATCCCAACCATCCTTTAGTGGTATGGAACCTTGTGCTAAAATTTCATAGTGATCCATACACTTATACTCAAGTTATTGTCTGTGAAACCAAAATATCTTCAGACGCTGACGCAGACAACACCATAACATAATACAGACGCAAACAATTTTGCGGTGGTATAAAAAAAAAAACAGGGGTCCATGTGTTAGTTTTTTAGCTACAAATACAAAAGCTAGGTTTTCAAATGCTGGCCATCCCATTTCCCTTTTTTGGTGCTAAATTAAGACTTAGTGTATTCCTAATGCAACACTGTTGTGCAGTAATTCCCACTGTACATCAAAACTCTATACAAAATACTATCATTTAAGAATTTATTGGTAATAGAAAAGTAAACATGTTTATGCCCCCCTCCAACCCCAGTACATTTCAAGTGCTTGAATATTCATAATCTTCATTTTCCTATGCAAATACTTTCAAACCAACGTCTCCAATATAATGACGTTAGTGATTTTTCCACAAATTTTGGATGCTTATCATTAGCAACATTGTGAAAACGCGTTAAATTTGGATGTATCATATCATCTGCCCTTGCTACTGTATCGTATGCCCTTAATAGTAACCATTGTACTGTTACCTTCACAATGCAAGTACATGTGAAAACAAAGGTTAGGGAAACCAAATATATAATATATTTAAGAGGATGAAGGGTTAACAAATAAGTTTAAAAGTATGATGTCTAAATTATTACAAATGACCGTAAAAAATAATTTGCTGAAATAGATAACAATGATGCATTAATAACGGTGGGTAAAATTGCAGCTTTGGAAGATTTTGACATGTATAGGAGACATCATAGGAAAACTTTGATTGCACAACAAAACAACTTACATAACTGTTCCATAATCGCTGCATGAAAAAGTATTAAAAAGATTTAAAATATAAAAAATACACTGGTATTTCAGAAATGAAAAAATTTAAATTTCATATCATCTTTTTCTTCTTGAAATTCCAAAATTTATTGTCAATTTCTTTTCATTTTTACCAAAACCTTGATTTAGGAATTAATCATTAGTTTGGAATTTTTGTATTTGCTGTATTCTACTAATTAATAAAATTTCTCATAAAAGCAAAGTACACTGCAAGGATTCCAAAACATTTTAACACAATTTCTGTTATTGTTTTTATAGGCTGCAATTCTGTAAACATACACAATGCAGTTTCCCATGGGAACTCCTTTTACTGCTAAAACTGTGCAACTTTTACTATGAAGTTTCATAAAAAAATAAATCCTACAATGGAAAATTCATATGCACTACTATTTTTTCCAAAGGTCAAAACATAGGGCTGTGCAACATATTTTCAACATTTATATGTCTTGTACTTCTAAGGGTTTAAACTTATACTAAAATTCTGTACTACCCCTCCCTTCAAATTGGGTTTTCCTCAGAATTAAATTTGGCCGCTATCCATGTGTATTTATACTGGTAAAATTCCCAAGTTGTGTCTCTATAAGATAAAACAAAGAGATCATATCTGGGAACCAGTTAGTAAACAAAAAAAAATATCTATGAATATTAAATATCTCCCCAAAAGAGGCGTGGTTTATGAAACAGCTGTATTTACAAAGTGCAACCTTTAAGGCCGTGAAAGTTGGGGTAATATTTTTCATCCTATATCTTTCATCTGTGTAATTTTTACTCTAATCAAGCAAGGGAAACTCAATTTACCATCCAGAAACCATGGTTCATTTTTTTTCTTTCTATTTTTAGAAATGTTGACATTCACGTTTTACCTTTTGACCCAAAAATCAATAGGCTTCCTTCCCTCCCCTATATCTTTTATCTCTATAAGTATCATTCCAATCAAGCCTGACTGGCAGATAGATGGATGGACAGATGGACAGGACAGACAGACTGAGCGATTACTATATGCTCCCAAAAAATATTTTGAGGGAGCCTTATTTTCAGGGAGCATAAAAAAGAACATAAAAACAGAATCCTATATTGTTGTGGTTGTCATTGGTTGCTTAAGACCTGTCATAATTGTTTATTGTTTTGTCATAAATCAAGTCTTTGGTTTTCTAGTTTGAATTGTTTCATATATTGTCAAGTCAGGGCCTTTCATAACAGACTATACAGTATACTTTTTGCTTATTGTTTACGACAGTAAGGTGACATATAGTTGCTTATATCCAGATCATTTTGACTTGGGTGGATAATTGTTTCATTGGCAATCATAGCTACATCGCGATGACCATGAGGGCATTTCGATGTATTGCTATCGCCTAGATTTCCATTATGTAACGTTCGTTTTGGGTTTGTAACCGATCTATAAACATGATAAATAATCAGATATTAACGAGTGCAAACTAACATTCCTTATCGTTTGTTATAAATACATCTCTTCAATGAATACTGGTAAAAATATTTTTGTTTAGAACATAAATTAATAATATGAAAATGTTTTGTCATTAGATATATATATATATAAGTAAAAAATCATTGATAATATCTATGCACACGTACTGAAAAATTGTGTTAAAGCATGCGGAAGAATATATCAAGAACGTTTTGCGACAGTCCTGGCAAGGACCGGTAACTCTGTAATTGTTTTTGCAGGAAAATACGAATGCCTACTCATATCCAATCTTTTAGAAAAATCGAATTTTTACAGAAGAGTGTCCACCATGCACTTGCACTGCACTGTTATTAGAATAGTAGAATAGAATGATATACAAATGGATGAAAATTATATATACATGTAACTTATATTAATATAATATATAACAACAAACCAGTGTATACTGATTTGTATCACTACAATATAATAGTTATTACAGTGAGGTTGAATTTCCTGTCATTTATTCATCATCCACGCACGAACTTGTCTCAGAAAAAAATATATCTCTGTACATTAACCTCAGTTTCAGGTATAGAGATGTGATTTTTTTCTGTGACAAGTGCTTTTGAACATCCACATGAACTTTTTATATTTGATGACAACACTGAGATAAAATACCTATATACCAAACATCCAGATATAATTTTCTACTTCTAGACTCAGTAGATGTGATCACAAGGTGCTTGACATAGTAAGGGCAGATAAAAACAACCTTAAGGACATAGGACATAACTTCTATATATATTATAAGAATAAAATGATAGTTTATCATCATTTGCACAAATATTAGAGTTGACTCTAAAAAGACCCATGAGGTATCATGCAGGCTATATATTTAGATATACAGAAAATATCAATGAGGCATAAAGTAAGAAATAAAATAATGGTGCAATATGGTGCAATATGATCATCCAAACAGCCAAGACTATATATAACACTACATAATCTACTAGTAACAGTCAAAACCTTCGAAAACAGTAAAATACACATTGCTATTATTCACCAAAAAAAGTCCTCTGCTTTCATATCAAAATTAATGGATAAAGTCTTCTCTCAAAATGTAACTTAACATCTGACAAATTTTCATATTTAACAATTTCAAATTGACATTAAAAAAAAAAATGCTGACGCTAGTGTGAGAGAATCATTATGAATTGTATAACCACAGTATTGTTTTTCATATCATAGCTATTTCAAGATTGTTACATTTTTCATGTATTCAACATTAAATGCGATAAAGATGTGCAGGGTTTTATTTAAAAATAACAATCAAACAATACGAAACTAAAGAATGTATAAATGCTTCTACAATACATATATCCCATATTAATACTGTATTTACAAAAAAATATTTCCTTTATTTTCAAATGTTTTCATACCATGAATTAGGTTACTTAAAAGCAGAAAGTTTAAAAATATTGTAATTGATATGCATGATTTTTTTGGTTGTATTTTTTTAGTTGATATCAGAATAATACAGAATGTCCTCTGTGGATGTCAAGTCCTAAGATACTGGTTGGTGGAACTGTGTGTATATAAAAGCTGTGCCTAAATTGACAGACACAATCAAAATCCTGTGAACACTCACTATTAAATATGATGATCTTAATATAAGTGTGTGGGACAAAAAGTTGTTGACTTACAACCCTTTATTGCAATAAAAATAGCAGCAAAACCTAACAAATAAACAGTTAACACATATATATGTCTCGCCTATTTGTTATTTTGATAATGCAAATGTTGAAATTAAAATAGCAATACTTTAACATGTAAGTTATGCAAATATTCAAAGTCAATGAACCATGACTGAAGGTACAGGGCTAAACAATCTCCATGGAAATGAGATGTGCCAATGCTAATACAACTGCATACCAAATACCATTGACTTTTCATAAGTCATTCCATTTAAACAAACCTAAACACAAACATTAACTTGTAAACTATGTAAAAGTTTCAAAGTCAATGAACCACAATGAGGGGGTGGGGTTATATAATCTCCATGGAAATGAAACTTGCAAATGCCAATACATTGACATACCAAATATCATTGACTTAACATTAGTGGTTCATCTTAAACTGACCTAATCACAAACTAATACATGTAAACTAAGCAAAAGTTTCAAAGTCAATAGAAGTTAGAACATGACTGAGGGGGTAAGGACAAAATATTCTCCATGGAAATGAGATGTGCTAATGCTTATACAAATGCATACCAATTATCATTGACTTACCACTAACGGTTCCCCTTAAACTGACCTAATCACAAACTAATACATGAAAACTAAGCAAAAGTTTCAAAGTCAATAGAACATGACTGAGGGGGCTGGGCCAAATAATCTTCATGGAAATAAGATATGCAAATGCTTATACAACTGCATACCACATATCATTGACCTACCACTATAGTGGTTCCCCATAAACTGACCTAATCACAAACTAATACATGTAAACTAAGCAAATTTTCAAATAACCTCCATGGTAATGAGATGTGCCAATGTTAATACAACTGCATACCAAATATCATTGACCTACCACTAGTGGTTCACCATAAACTAGACCTAATCACAAACTAATACATTGTTGACACTGCCGCCGACACTGAAAACAGCATACCTATGTCTCGCTTTTTGACTCCATCAAGGCGAGTCAAAAATGCAAATTGCACATAAATGATTAAACCTGACTCTGAAATAGAACAAATTAATCATAAACATTTGACAAACTGCATCAAAATCAATAAACTTCTCAACTCCACCTATCTAAACTGATAAAAACTAGGAAAAGCAATAATTATTAAGAAGTTCCATATATAAACTCAGACAAGATATGGCAGCCTTTATAAAAAATACAAAAAAGACATTTTATTTTTATTTCTGTTTCGCAGGGGAATCTTATCTACATGTATGTATAACTGGTAAATCACTAAGTCAAGGGATTCTGTTACCATAAATTACTTTAAACCTTTACTCAATTCTTTCACAATAAAAATATTTGATTTAGAAGTTTGTCTGTATCTGAAGAACTCTTATTACAAACCGAATATCAATTAATTATTTTAACAGTAATTTATCTATAAAGCTCTTAAATTAAGATAGGATCCAGGTTAACAATTTGGTCTTTTGCCTAAACTAATTAGTAACTGTTATCAATTTAGAATGGTTGTAAAGTCTTTATCCCAAACACTGAGCCTGTAGATCAATAGTTGTAGCTGGTTGCAATTGCTGTCTGTAATAATTCTTTTTTTGGTATAATGTTATTAGCATAAATGAGGCCTTTGGTTTTCTTTTTTGATTATTCACTTTTTGCTCTCCAGATCCTTTATAAGCTAAAAATATGGTAAGGGTGTTTTACTCATTATTAAAGGACATATGATAACCTGTAGTGGTAGATATATGTCTCTCATTGGCAATCATACCACTTCTCAAAAGCCAGATTTTTCAAGTTCCCTCCCCCCCATTTTCCCAATGATTTCTCAAATGATAACATAAACAAAATTCAAAAAATATAAATTTATAAATTTTGAACAAATAACTTAGATTTTCTCGAACAAATTGACAAATCGATTATATTTTAAATCTCCTACAATTTATTCATATTTGCAGTAATAATACAGGAAATTATTGGAATCTTGTCATAACTCAAGAAAGAGTGAAAGATAGCTTCCGGTAGATGGATAACAAGGCAAAAAGTTTCAATTTTTTTTTTAAATCAAATGTTTTAACACACCTGTTAAAGTGTCATAAAAGGTCATGGTCATGAGAGGCATAGTAAGAAAGCACTAGCAAACTGAAAAAAAAAAAACTAAAAATACAAATGAACATGCAAAAAGGTATGGTGTGCAAATTGTGTCAATTTCCATATTATGCATACAATAAAGAAATAATACTGAAATTAAGCAATAATTAGTTGTTTACATAACAAATAACTAAATTATTCCTAAATTGTTCAATGATGAGGTGTTCATAACAAGCATATTCTAATGCAATAGCTAATAATGACATTTAATGCACACCATACATAAGAAGTCTTACCTCTTCCTTGATCTGAGGGGTGTCAAAAGACAGATTAGTCAAGTGCATATATGAACATTGTTTTACATTTGTCATTTCGGGGCCTTTTGTAGCTGACTATGTGGTATGGGTTTTGCTCATTGTGAAGGCCGTACTCAGTGACCTATAGTTGTTAATTTCTGTGTCATTTTGTCTCTTGTGGAGAGTTGTATCATTGGCAATCATACCACATCTTCTTATTTTTATATACAGGTCGTTACCAAAAATGTTTGTCTTCTAAATTTCATTTCATGTACATGCAAGTTTTGAAATGAACTTTCTCATATGTGTTACATTTTTGATTTGTTGCAAAAAACGGATTTTCTGAAAAAATTGGCCTACAACATTTTTAATAATAACCATACACTGTTTAATTGTAGTTGCTTAAACAGGAGAAACATCAATAAATTGTATTTTCACAAATGAATTCCAATAAAGATTGTTGTAACTCCTATATTGCCCTTCACATAAAATTTCCCTTACATATATCTATTGTCTTTTGGTTTTGGTTACTTTAATAAAGTAACAGTTTGCATTACTTGAACAATGTATTTCTATCATGTAAAACAACCAGAAAACTAGAAGAGCCTGTATCAATCACCTGGACCATACCCAATGTCAACAAGGACAACTGTCCAATCCTATTAAACCCTAAGTTCAGGAGCAATTTAAGCCCCAGCTGTTTACATCATTTTTCAGAAAATTTACTTATTTGAAAATGATTAGAATTACTTTTAGCTATGATGGGAGTTTCTCTTTTTTGTTGAACATGTATTGCTGATCATTTTTCCTGTTTACAGTTTCTCTCTATCTTCTATACTTTTTGCCCAAAACACAAAAAAGGGTGAAAATAGTCAATTAAGGGCAATAATTCCAATAAGAATAAATTGCTTCGCCGAGCGCAGCTGGATATGACCAGCTGCGCTCGGCGAAGCAATTTATTCTTAACAGTTGGGGCAAAAATGGACACAATATTCGCACTTGATACAGGCCTGAATTTGGATTGTAATTAAATATTTGACACATAATAGGTTTCTGACACAGAATAACTGTAGTCAAAGAACTTGAATTGGTTATGTGATTTGAATTTATATTCATTTTTTGCTTTTTTTTGCTTTTTGACCCTCCCCAACAAATTTACATTCTGCAAAAAAAATAATATTTGAAATTTTCTTTTAATTTCTGAAATCTTGAGAATCCCCCCCCCACCCCAACAAATTTTTTACCTCCCCTTTTCCAAAAAAATTCTTTTCCTCAAGATATGGTCATAATCTCAATTTAAATTTCCAATTGAGTTTGCAACCATAATAACCCATTTAAATACATCATAAAAGTCTTAAAATAGAAAATGACATACATAATCATGGCTAAAAATATTACCATTTATCAGCATTTTTAAAAATTCTAAAAATAAATTGACAGCTAATCACCTCAAAACAATACAACATTTCTTTATACATAATTTAAAAGCAGTGTAAGGGAGGTAATTCAAATGTTGTGTTTGAATTACCTCCCTTACATTGCTTTTAAATTATGTTTTGTACTTAAGTAATTGTCCATTAACCAGGACACCCTTGTTTTTCCCCCTTTTTTGCCCCTAATTCCTAAACGGTTTGAGCCATAACCCCCCAAAGCCAATTCTTCCCATCCCTTGAAGGTATGGAACCTTGTGGTATAATTTCAGAGAGATCCATACACCATTCCACAAGTTATTGTCTGGAAACTAGAAAAATGCTTATTTGGGCCCCTTTTTGGACCCAAATTCCTAAACTGTTGGGACCATAACCCCCAAAATCAATCCCAACCTTCCTTTTGTGGTCATAAACCTTGTGTTTAAATTTCATAGACTTCTATTTACTTATACTAAAGTTATTGTACGAAAACCAAAAGTCTTCGGACGACGTGGACGACGACGACGTGATACCAATATACGACTGCAAAATTTTTTGGGGTCATATAAAAACCTGACAAATTCATCTACATGTATGCTGACCTTTTTACAGATCTTGTCTTGCTGATTTTTAAAGTTTCTATCTATCTATTATAGGTTTCAAGGAAATTTGCTTAAAAATGGTCATTTAAGGACACTAACTCATATAATAAGTTGACCAACCATTTCGACAATATCAACTAATTTGTAGATCTTCCATTGTGGATCATTTTTGCTCCCTAAAATTCTCTCTATCTATTATAGTTTAAAAATTAAAGAACTTTTGAGAGCACGCTCACAAACCACACGCCCCAACATTGTCCATTGTCAGTGGGCAAATAAAATCTCACAATATTCCTAAGTTCAAAGACTCATAACTCCTCCAAAAGTCAACTGATAATAATTTCTTGTGGATATGCATACCTACATAAGTATTATGTCCTATGTCCTTATTATCTACAAAGATTCAGGAAATTCTGTTGTGTGGTTACAGAGGAGTTGCGATGACAAACTGTTGCAGTTGTATATTTAAGCCGAAATTTTAAGTTCAAAAGGGCATAACTTCTAGAAAAGTCAACTGATAATAATTTTTTGTGGAGATGCACATCTACATATTATGTCCTTATTATCTAAAAAGTTTTATGAAATTCTGTTGTGTGGTTTCAGAGGAGTTGCAATGACAAACTGTTGCAGTAGTATATTAAGGCCAAAATTCTGAGTTCAAAGGGGCATTACTCCTAGCAAAAAATAGAATCATAATTTCTTGTTAATATACACATCTACATAGTATGTCCTTTAATATTATCTATAAAAGTTTCAGCAAATTCTGTTGTGTGATTATAGAGGAGTTGTGATGACAAACTGTTGCAGTAGAATATTTAGGCCAAAATTCTAAGTTCAAAAGGGCATGACTCCTAGAAAAATAAACTGTTATCACAGAGATATGTCTCACCTTTTTGTAATTTGATAATGCAAATGTTGAAATTAAAATAGCAATACTTTAACAAATAAGTTATGCAAATATTCAAAGTCGATGAACCATGACTGAAGTACATGGCTAAACAATCTCCATGATGTGCCAATGCTAATACAACTGCATACCAAATACCATTGACTTATTATAAGTTGTTCCCTTTATACAACACAAACATTAGCTTGTAAACTATGTAAAAGTTTCAAAGTCAATGAACCATGATGAGGGGGCGGGGCTATATAATCTCCATGGAAAATTTACTTGCAAATGCTAATAAATTTGCATACCAAATATCACTGACTTAACATTAGCAGCTCATCTTAAACTGATTTAATCACAAACTAATCCATGTAAACTAAGCAAAAGTTTCAGTCAATAGACCATGACTGAGGGGGCAGGGCCAAATATTCTCCATGGAAATGAGATGTGCTAATGCTTATACAACTGAATACCAATTAACATTGGCCTATCACTAATGGTTCCCCTTGAACTGACCTAATCACAAACTAATACATGTAACCGAAGCAAAATTTTCAAAGTCAATAAAGCATGACTAAGTGGACGGAGCCAAACAATCTCCATGGAAATGAGATATGCCAATGCTTATACAACTGCATACCAAATATTATTGACCTACCACTAGTGGTTCCCCATAAACTGACCTAATCACAAACTAATACATGTAAACTAAGCAAAAGTTTCAAAGTCAACAGACCATGACTGAGGGGCAGGGCAAAATAATCTCCATGGAAATGAGATGTGCCAATGCTAATACAACTGCATACCAAATATCATTGACCTACCACTTGTGGTTCACTATAAACTAGACCTAATCACAAACTAATACTTTGTTGACGCTGCCGACGCCGGAAAAAGCATACCTATGTCTCGCTTTTTGACTCCGTCAAGGTGAGACAAAAATTGAATCATAATTTCCTGTGGATATGCACATCTACATAGTATGTCCTTATTATCTACAAAGTTTCAGGAAATTCTGTTGTGTGGTTTCAGAGGATTTGCGATGACAAACTGTTGCAGTAGTATATTTAGGCCAAAAATGTTTTGTATATAAGTTTCATAACATTTGGTTGAGGCAAACTAAAGTTAGAGAACGGAAACCAATTTCAGGATGTAAGTACGGACAGAAGTATGGAAGGACAAGGGTAAAACTTAATGCCCCCTCCCTAAGGTGGGGGCATAAAAATAAAATCATAATTTCCTGTCAATATGCACATCTACATAGTATGTCCTTATTATCTACAAAGTAAAAATTCTAAGTTCAAAGGGGCACGAATCCTAGAAACAAAATAGAATCAATTTCCTGATGATATGCACATCTACACAGAATGTTAATATTATCTACAAAATTTCAGGAATTCTGTTCTGTGGTTTCAGAGAAGTTGTGATGACAAACTGTTGAAATAGTATATTTAGGCCAAAATTAGAAGTTCAAAGGGGCATGACTACTAGAAACAAAATAGAACCACAATTTCCTGTCAATATGCACATCTACATAGTATGTCCTTACTATCTACACAGTTTCAGGAAATTCTGTTGTGTGGTTTCAGAGGAGTTGCGATGACAAACTGTTGCAGTAGTATATTTATGCCAAAATTTTAAGTTCAAAGGGGCATAACTCCTGGAAAAAAATAGAATCATAATTTCCTGTGGATATGCACATCTACACAGTATGTCCTTATTATCTACAAAGTTTCAGGAAATTCTGTTGTGTGGTTTCACAGGAGTTGTGATGACAAGAACAGGACTGACGGACAGACTGACAGAAGGACTGACAGACGGACTGAAGGACGGACTGGTCAAAAACATTATACCCTTGTTCCGTGGGGGTTTAATAACAAGCAAAAATCATCATTTAAGGGCAATAACTCCTACAAGGAGTCAACTTCTGCAATATGACTTATTTGTAAACCTTGTCTTACTGATCATTTTTGCTTTTTAAAGTTTCTATCTATCTATTATAATTTTCACGATAATAGGCAAAAATGTAAATAAAATTGTCGCCGAGCACAGCCTGATACTACCACAGAGGTTGAACCCTGAACAGTTGGGGCAAGTTTGGACACAATATTCAAGCTTGATATTGTCTGAATTTGGATTGTGATCAAATTTTTGACATAAAATAAATGTGGTCAAAGATCTTAAAAATTTGAAATGAGACATTTAATTTACCTAGTTTGGTCTGATATCCAAAATCTAACAACATGGTTAGATTCAGCATATAATCAAAGTGCTGGATAGCACCTGTGGAAAGTTTGCAACGGTAGATTGTAATATTTCAAATAGGTTGTAAATGTGTAGATTGCGTGGTTAACTTTTTTCTGACTTTAAAAAAAAATTACTTAATACAAGAAATAATTGGATGCTGTTATGAAGTCTCCCAAACAAAGCTCCCATAATTAGTCATTCCCACGGTCGCCTGACATTGGGCAAAGTCCAGTACAAATTGGTTTGGTCTAGTAAAGTGATATGCATAAGTGACGCCTAGGGACTACCCCTGTATGTCATTCAAATCTTTTTGAAATCATGAACAGGAATATTTATGATTTAGGGGTGGGGATCTCGACTGTTTACAAGTTCTCAAACAAGAAGGGGGTCGGGGTGAGAGTGACCCTAGGGGACTCGCCTTTTATTTCATCTGATTTGTTTTATTGTTCCGTACAAGAATAAATGGTTTCGGGGTGGGAATCTCGACCGTTTACAAGTTTTCAAAAAGAAGGGGGGTGGGGTGACCCCTGTGGACTTTCTATATATTTCATTTGATTTGTTTTATTGTCCCATACAAGAATATATATGGTTTATGGGTGGGGATCTCGACCGTTTACAAGTTCTCAAAACAGGATGGGGTAGGGGTGACACCCAGGGACTCCCCCTATATTTCATTTGATTTGTTTTATTGTCCCATACAAGAATATATATGGTTTAGGGGTGGGGATCTCGACTGTTTACAAGTTCTCAAACAGGAGGGGATGGGGCTGACCCAGAGGGACTCCCACTATATTTCATTTGATTTTGTTATGTTGCCCCATACAAGAATATATATGGTTTTGGGTGGGGATCTTGACCGTCTACAAGTTCTCAAACAGAATGGGGTGGGTGGGGTGACCCCAGGGACTCAACCTATATTATATTTGATTTGTTTTATGGTCCTGTGATCATTACTGAAAACCGGGTGTGTCTATCACTTACTGTTTTCAAGCTATAGTCATTTGAAAATTTTAAAAAAATAAATCCCATAGGGTTCTATAGTAAATCCCTCCCTTCTGTTGGCTCCTCAAAATACCCCTAAATAGACCCCAAGAAGAAAAACAATAAGAACTGAGCAAAAACAATAAGTCTCCAAACTTTGTTTGGGAGACTTAATAGCAAGTAGTATAATGACGAATTTTGTTATAGTCCAATTTTCAGATGCCGATTATGTAATAGGCTGAGTTTATTATAGTCCGAGTTTGTTGTGGGCCGAGCTGAGATACCAGGATACTTTCAATACACTCGGGCTTTTACGTCTTTAATAAACATTTGTAAAAATCGTAGTAAGCGTCGAAAAATGTTCATTCATGAAATATTTTAAACACGGTATTTATTTTCTCTTAAACGGGAGGATGGGAGGAAACCCCTGAAACAGGGATTATAGACTATAGTACTGCCGTTTGGAGGCACACATATATGGATCTCACACATGTCTGGAGAATACCGATAAAAGCATAACGTAGAAACTGCTGTCTCGTGTGTGTATTGATTTTACTTTCCACGCAGCGCAGATCCGTGAAGTAGTGTTTGTGATAGCCATTTTCAAAATGAAGTTGAATTATTTGAATTATTGATGAACATTCAGTACATTTTAATTCAAGCTGTAAGCTAATCAAAATATAAGTAACTCAAAATTTCAAAAGCATCTTCCTAGAATTAGTTTTCAAACACCAGTACTACATTATCTAGGAGTAGAACACACATCCTAAAGTAAGATAGTCTGTCACTTCCGGTTTGAGGCCAATGCCTTAAGAAAGTTTATTGCTATAGCAAGCTATAGCAAACTTTCCAACAAAAAAAAACCAATTTAATTTTAGTTGAAATCAAACAAAGTTTAATTTTGGACCCTTCAAACCTTAATATGGACTAATTTGAAAACAGGGCCCAAAATAAAAAATCTAAATGCACAATAAGATTCAGCATATCATAGAGCCGCAATAATTCAGTTTTTTTATGAAATCAAACAAACTTTAATTTGGACTATTTAGACATCAATGTAGACCAATTTAAAAATGGGGCCCAATATCCAAAATAGTAATACAAGGTTAGAACCCACAAAAATTAAAGACTTTAAATTAATCCCATTGAATTTGGTTAAAAGATTTGTCATTATTGCTATTGCGCAATACTGTGCTATTGCGCAATACTGTGTGTGCTGTTGCGCAATACTGTGCTGTTGCACAATACTTAGTTAATCTGTTATATACAATAATTTACACACCCTGTTTGGTGTGTAACTCCTGCCATATCAGTATTTGTTGCTTTTATATATAAATCAGAAATAATCATTGTAAAATGGAAAATTTTAAAAAAAAAAAAAAAAAAAAAAAATTATGAAAAAAAAAATCCCCCACCCCCCCACCCCCCAAAAAAAAGATAATAAATATGAACCCCCAAATAATTTTTTTTGGAACCCCCCCCCCAATTTTTTTGAAACTTCGAAGATTATTTTCTTTTCAGGAAAAATGTACAATTTCAGAGAGTTCCATAAACTTTAACACAAGTTATTGTCTGGAAACGGGGCCTCGGTGGCCGAGTGGTCTAAGTAGTTACTACTGTAATCACTAGCCAGTCAACACTGAGGTTGTGAGTTCGAACCCCGCTCGTGCGGGTGCACTCGACTCCAATCTTAATTGACTAGGATTGTCAGTTTTCCTATCGAAGGTCGGTGGTTTTCTCCGAGCACTCCGGCTTCCTCCACCAATAAAAACTGACCGCCACGAAATAGCCCAAAAGCGGTGCTTAAAAGTGGCGTTAAAACACCAAAAACCAAATCAAAATCAAATTGTCTGGAAACTAGAAAAATGTTTGTTTTTGGCCCCTTTTTTGCCCCTAATTCCTGAACATTTAAGGCAATTACCCCAAACTCAATCCCAGCCTTCCCTTTGTGATATGGAACCCTGTGGTACAATTTCAGAGAGATCCATATACTTACACACAAGTTATTCTCAGGAAACTACAAAAATTCTTGTTTTTGGCCCCTTTTTGGCCCCTTATTCCTAAACTGTTGATACCATAACCCCCAAAATCAATCCCAACCTTCCTTTTGTGGTATTGAATCTTCTGGTAAAATTTCATAGAGATCCATTCACTTAAACTAAAGTTATTGTCTGGAAACTAAATGTGTCTTCGGATGACGACGACATGATAGCAATATACGAACGCAAATTTTTTTGGTCATATAAAAATTTTTAAAAATCGTCATTAAAGGGAAATGACTCCAATAAGGAGCAAACTGACGATTTTGGCCATGAAATTTATTTGCTGATCTTGTCTTGCTGATTATTTTTGCAATATAAAACTTATTTCTATCTATCATTGTTTTCAAGATAATAGGCAAAAAGGAAAAAAAAATGTATAATTTGTCATTTCAAGACAATAACTCCTACAAGAAGTCGATTGACAGTTTTGATGTAAATAAACAGAAGGTAGATCTCATCATTCTTAAGATTTTTGCCTTTGTCAGATTTTCTCTACCTATAGTGATTTTCAAGATAATGGACAAAACTTACATTTTACCCCTATGTTCTACTTTAAGCCCATCTTGGCCGTGTTGGTAGGCAGGCAGGGTGATCAGTCATTTTTTTTTTAAACTAAATACCCCAATGATGACTATTTGGTTAGATTTGGAACAGTAGTTTCAGAGTAGATGATCTTTTTAAAATTAAATGGACGACAGACCAAGACGGACCATGACAACAGACAAGGGACGCCAAGTGGTAGCAAAAGCTCAAACTGGCCATTTTGGCCAGGTAAACTAAAAATAAGGTGATGAGACAACTATCCACCAGAGACCAAAGTATAAAGATGTAATTCTCTATCAGGTTCAATGGAAACCTATGTGACATCAGTTACCAAATTCATCTTGCACCAATTAAAATTTTAAACTTTGCAAAGGATCTCCCCATTATAAGTTACAAGTTCCAAAGGAAGAATAAATTTAAAATTCATAAATCAGAATCAATAATTGCCTCTACAGATAAATTACTTTTAGTCTATGAGAAACTAGTATGTAATGACAGTACTGGCAGTTTGTCTTTTCCTCCTTTTTTTTGTAACCATGCTGTTGTCTGTCTTTCTTTGCTGTATGGGTTTTGAATGCATCCTTGATATCTTCAGATTTTTTCAAACAATAAGAAATCTGTTTGCAAGATATGGATTATCCAGCTCATTTACCCTTTGAAATCTGAAGATCAGATGGTTGTTGGTGGTATATCATGTATATGTGGCCAATATTTTTGGTAATTCCTGTTATCCGTTTAATGTACTTTGAATTAATTATTATTCGTTGGATGCCAATTTTCATGGATTTCATGATATATGTGAACCACAAATCTAAAATGTTCAACAAAGTACAAACTTTCTATAGGCTAATATCCAAATTTTGGCAAAACCTGAAAAATCAAATATCCAGGAAAAAACAATTTTTCCTCAATCAATGAAAATAAATGATCCATAGTATACTTCATAAACAAAAAGTTTACACTGTGATTCATCCCTTACCTGATCACCATCTCTATTCCTCACATTATGTCATTTTTGCAGTCAATACAAAAATCAATTTTATATAATGCAAACTTCTTCCTAGTTAAAGCAGCTTTAACATTATCATGTGTTAATTAAATCATATGATTAATTTAATGAAAATGTAAAAATACCTCTAAAGATTTAGTGTCACATGCCCCTCAATTAGTGTCACACTTGATATAACATTATAATGTGTTTATAATCCATCAAACAATAAATCATTTAGTTGGGTGTACCTACCCTGTCGTCATGGGAACTAAGTAACATATCCAACCACTGATAGATATACCCATCATCATTGAGGCCATTAGTGTCAAATACAGGACCACAGCATAGAACAGCAGACATGGCTCTAACAGCTGATAGTTCTAATTCTGTACAACTTTCGTCTTTAGCAGGCCTAGAAAACAATCAAGTGTGAAAAATATATCAAATAAAAAACCTACATAAAGATCAGAGACAGGTGATTATAACTGACACAACACTTGTCATCATAAAGATCAGAAATAAAAAAAATTATCAATGCTGATTTTTTTAACTTGTCAGAGACGTTGCTGATATAAATTTCATAAAAATCTGTCAAAAAACATAGGTATGACAGTACTTACAAGACCCTACAGATGGTTGTTCAGCATTTCTGTGTCCCCTGCACTACTTAGCAGCAGAGAATAAATGATAAACTTACCACCTGGTCTTTACTCACAGACAGGGGTGTAGATTATACAGTACTACAAGCAATAGGGCACTTTAAGTTGAAATATTATTTGAAATTTAAGAATCATTTAAATTATTTGTCTAATTATAAAAAAAATCTAGTGTTTACTGAAAAATATCAAAATGTAATGCTTCAGTACAAATTTCTTCTTTCTTCTAGAAACATTAAAAAAATATCTTCCAATCTGCCTAACAATGCATAAAGACAGGAAGGTAATCCCTTATTTTTTGAGATTTGGTGTTTCATACTGCTGATAATGTTTTCTTTTAGCTAAAAGACCTTTAATTATTATAAAATGTTGAATATATAAAACATTATTTTCCATTTTTACAGCGCTATTTTACTTTAAGAGTTGTATTCATATGCAATATCTATAAATACTGGATTTCTGAATACTGGCACAGCCAAAAAGGATTATCCATAAATATGTATCATACAACATTATCCCCTAAATATGAGTAAACTTCCCACTCCAATTAGCAAAGAGATGGAACAGACTGTATCACATATCTCAGATTTTTTTCTTGGGACTTAAAGGTAAACTTACCGCCTATCTATAGTATCCCCAATAGTATGGCTGAACTTCCCACTCCAATTAGCAAAAAGATGGAACAGACTGTATCTTAAATCTCTGGTTAGTAAACTTCTCTTGTATTCCACTAAAATTAAAATGAGGTATATTTATCCCCTTAAACAGGTTGTGACGGACTGGTGTTTAACATCAAGTAGCAAATATTATCATACATATCAGATATGATTATGAATCCTGCTTTGTACTAGACTGACACACTCCGTGGATTTTCAATATTTTAATATTACTCAGTGGTTGTCATAAGTTGCTGTATGAAAAACTTGTTTTTTTTGGTTTTTTTCATTTATTGTATTGTCAATCTACTTTACTTGGACTTGAGTGGGACGTTAACTAATTGGCAATCATACCACATCTCCTTATTTTATATATTTCGGTAGGTAACAGTTAGCAGGAAAACATGTTTCCCTACTTGGACACATTATTCTGATCCAATGCCTACCAGTCTTTGCTTCTACTATTAAATAATGTTTGCCTAGTAGAGTAGCAGTAAAAGATGGTTCCAACATGATGTGATCAAGTTATTTAATATGGCTACCATGAGACCACTAAGATGGTTCCAACATGATGTGATCAAGGCATTAAATAAGGCAACCATGAGACCTCTAAGAGTCAAGTTGTTTGATATGGCTACCATGATACCACTAAGAGTCAAGTCATTTAATATGGCTATCATGATACCACTAAGAGGGTTCCAACATGATGTGATCAAGTCATTTAATATGGCTACCATGATACCACTAAGAGTCAAGTCATTTAATATGGCTACCATGAGACCACTAAGAGTCAAGTCATTTAATATGGCTACCATGATACACTAAGAGTCAAGTCATTTAATACGGCTACCATAATACCACTTAGACAGTTCCAACATGATGTGATCAAGTGATTTAATATGGCTACCATGATATCACTAAGAGTCAAGTCATTTAATATGGCTACCATGAGACCACCAAGAGTCCAGACATTTAATATGGCTACCATGATACACTAAGAGTCAAGTCATTTAATATGGCTACCATGATACCACTAAGAGTCAAGTCATTTAATATGGCTATAATAATACCACTAAGAGGGTTCCAACATGATGTGATCAAGTCATTTAAATTTAATATGGCTACCATGATACCACTAAGAGGGTTCAAACATGATGTGATCAAGTCATTTGATATGCCTACTATGATACCACTAAAAGGGTTCCAATATGATGTGATCAAGTCATTTAAATTTAATATGGCTACCATGATACCACTAAGATGGTTCCAACATGATGTGATCAAGTTATTTAATATGGCTACCATGATACCACTAAGATGGTTCCAACATGATGTGATCAAGTTATTTAATATGGCTACCATGATACCACTAAGATGGTTCCAACATGATGTGATCAAGCTATTTAATATGGCTACCATGATACCACTAAGATGGTTCCAACATGATGTGATCAAGTTATTTAATATGGCTACCATGATACCACTATTGAAGATGGTTCCAACATAATGTGATCAAGTTATTTAATATGGCTACCATGATACCACTATTGAAGATGGTTCCAACATAATGTGATCAAGTCATTTAATACAGCTACCATAATACCAATAAGATGATTACAACATGATGTGATCAAGTCATTCAATTAAGTTGGTCATCAGGTACAAAAAGGGTCAATTTTGACGATTTTATGTCCTGTTTCTTGACCTGGAAGACCAAGGGATGCTGATAGATGTGTCTCACTGTAGTCTGCATGTAGAGTGAACCCCAGTGAACACATTGACCCCAAAAGTACTGAGTTTGTAGTGAACCTGATCTAAGTATGGTAGTCTAATTTTTGGCTTCACCTGGACCTGCAACCAAAAGTAGTCGTGACCTAGCGTATTACGATAATAAACACAAACAGTAGTTTTATGCCTGGGGGTTGGCACTTTTTTTTTGAAGTTTTAGGCCTCTGTACTGTGTGTCCCAGACACTGAAGGAAAGCTTACCCCGCCAGAAAAACCAGTTTTATCAGATTTCAATTTACCAGGTTCATATTTGGGTTCAAACTGCACATTAAACCTGAGAAACATGACAATACATAGCCTTAGGTTGAGGGAACATGCACAAATGCATGAAATACATAACATAAAGTTGACCTCTAAAAGTATGGAGAGCCATTGGAGCCAAAAAACTTATTTTGGGTGGAGGCT
Organism: Mytilus coruscus; assembly: GCA_017311375.1. Classification (NCBI taxonomy): domain Eukaryota; kingdom Metazoa; phylum Mollusca; class Bivalvia; order Mytilida; family Mytilidae; genus Mytilus; species Mytilus coruscus. The sequence goes on from CM029597.1 coordinate 82,192,813, forward strand.
GTAATGTTACGGCCCCTGCATGGTAAGGGTTAAGTAATAAAGACAATTATCACACCCTTTTCTTTAAATTCTTTGAAATGTGTCTTACTTTCCAATAAAAGTGACTTAAATGTGTAAAGAAGTCTTTCATGGTTATCATGTATTTACAAATTTTATGTCTTGGTAAGCATATTATCAGAAATCCCATTGCACTTTTGCAGAATTTGTGGTTAATTTTAGTAAAACTGTCTGAATTCATTATACTTTGTTGTCTTATAGTTTTAGAATGATAACAGATATTGCCAGTGAATAACAGGCGACATCCCGTTAGTCTGACAACTATTATTCCGACATCCCATTACTCCGACATCCCATTATTCCGACAGCCCATTATTCCGACAATGCATCTGTCATAAGTGTATGGGTAATTTTTCTCCAAAAGACCAACTCCGTTCTAGATAATATTTGTATTTGTTCGTTTAGTTTATGCTTTTAGTTTAATTTCAAACACAAATGTAAATGATTAAAAATCTGACCGGGGGAGTTATTGAAGGACAACAAGATACATGAGAAAAATTGCTTGTTCAACAAGGATAGCAAATAGTCCCTTGTGAGCGTGGGTCCTTATGAAGTGAGTGTAAAATAACAAGATATATAAGCAAAAGATGTACAAACACAAGTACAACATAAAAGAGTTTGATGTGTTCTGTAGTTTTTTTATAGGCCCTTCATCAACTTTGTGAACGTTTCAGACCTAATCCCTAAGGTGGCGTGTTGGATTTGACCATTGGAGCCACACAATATCCAATCGACAGAATAGATTCTGTGTTTTATAAAACCAATCATATTCTACCCCACCCTATTTGATGGAAATAGTCTGACGAGAATCTGTATAAATAATTCTGTGTATAACGTAATTGGAATTCTGCATATATATATATATATGAAGTAAAAATTCTGTATATACATAATTAAAATTCTGTATATGCATAATTAAAATTCTGTATGAAAAATTATTCTGTAATTGCGCATGTACAGATTTGTTAAGTAATAATTCTGTATATACGGAATTCAAAGTCTTTACATATGGAAATGGTTTTGTATATACGTTTTTTTTTAATTCTGCAATTGCATAAACGATTTCCGTAAATACGAAAAAGGCGCAAAAAAAAAATAAATCAATAATATACTTCTATACACAAATTTAAATTACCCATATACAGAATTCGAATTACAGTACCTATATATATATATATATATATAGAATTCAATATAAACATAATTCTATATACCTATTTACTGTAAATTCAGAAATTATTGCGAGGTTTTTATTAATGCAAATAATGCGACTAGGTGAGTATCGCAATAATAAGAACTCGCATTTTGATAACTAAAACATAGATCTGTATGTAGATTTTTTTGAAATCGCAATAATTAAACTCGCATTCATGTCCATTTTTGAAAAATTGCAATAATAAATGCACGCAATAATTTCTGAATTTACAGTAATATATATGGAATGATTTCTGTACATCTGTAAATACATATACGTTATGATACAGACAGACATATTTGTTTTACCCTGATACCACGCAATAAGTATTTCTTAGCGTCAGATTGATGGGTTGTTGGATTGATGGGTTGTTGGACCAATAGGCTGTCAGAACAATGGGCTGTCGGAACAATGGGCGGTCAGAATAATGAGCTGTCGGAATAATGGTGTTACCAAATAATAAGCAAGATAATTACATATAATAGATATGTGTTCATGTGTTTACCTATAGCTAGTGCTTATTGTCAAATTTGCTAACAATCTGGTAATTTTGGATTTTAAACTAATAAAAAATTTAATAATAAAAAAACTCAAAGGTTATCTTACACGAGGCCTCTGTGAACAAGTTATCTGACAGGTTATATCTGTAAACTGGTTATTTTACAAGAGGCCTCTATAAACAGGTTATCTTACTTGGAGTATTAGATATAAGCTGTCTAATGAATCTGCTGAAATGAAGACGAATGTCCTGCAATACTGGGAGATCCTTGTCACTCTCACTCTCTAAATACTGACGAGCTCCATCAATGTACTCTACAAATGTCTTGTTTAGTGAATTCTCTCCCTTGTCAATCACAGAATCACTGCATAAATAAAAAGTCAATGTTATACATCTGATGAAAAATACATTAAACATTAGTTAAAACATCTGGGCCTTTAGAAGTAATAGCTTTATGATGTAGGTATGCAAATTGTATCACTTGTTATAATTAAGGAGCTTGATAGCTCTATGGGAAAAGGTGAACATTATTTGAATTAATATCAAAAGTCCTTACTCTAAATAATCAAACTTCACATGTATACACCATTAGAGAAAAATATTTTCCATTCTCTTTTGATGATTTAATCACATGATTCTTAAAAAAATATTTGGACAACATTGAAATAAAACAAAAAATACAAAAAATTCGTAAGGGTTCCACCTACTTTTGCTGTTGTCTATGTTTTCAGTGTGATAGGGGAATGCACATAATAGATTTACAGTTAATAAAATAAAACGTTTGAAATGTATGAAAAAAGTTATGCTTGTAAAAAATGAATACAGTATGCAATCAAATCTATATATTGTCTGGAAGACAAAAGTCGCAGGCAGGTTCAACAAAAATGGGGAAAAAAATATTAAAAATTTTCCTCTAGATACTATCTTTTGATCGTAAGAAGCTTCTGTCTAAGTTTGGTAAAAATCCAGGATGGTTTATGAATCTAATAAATGTTTTAAAAACTTTAACTGCAGACTGTATGTAATGTTAACTAGTCCATTTATAGTAATATACGGAAAAAACAGCAAAAAATTTTTTACAAAATTTCTTTCTAGATACTAGCTTTTGATCATAAACAAGCTTCTGTCCAAGTTTTGTACAAATCCAGGATAGTTTAAGAAAGTTATTAAAATTTTTAAAACTTTAACCACAGAGTGAATGTAATGTTAACTGGCAGAAAAACTAAGTCCATTTATAAGTAAAATACAGATAAACAGGATTTTTTTTTTACAAAATTTACTTCTGGATACTATCTTATGATCATAAACAAGCTTCTGTCCAAGTTTGGTAGAAATCCAGGATAGTTTAAGAAAGTTATTAAAATTTCAAAAACTTTAACCACAGAGTGCATATTTGTGGACGCCGCCGCCACCGCCGACGGAATGTAGGATCGCTATGTCTCGCTTTTGCAACAAAAGTCGCAGGCTCGACAAAAACCTAATAAATGGCACTGCAGATCATGAAAACAGCTTGCTTAAACAAACAGCAAGGGCAGCAAAATAAATGTTTAAAAGGGCAAAGGACATCAAGACCAAGAGGATCCTCATTTGCTCACCTATCAAAAATTGAAATAATAGGCATCAATTCAAAAGATAGTAAAAAATTGTCTTTTAAGGGCATTTGTTACTTTAAGGGGTCAGCCCATGGTTTCTGTCATATTTGCATTCTTATAATTCTTGTATACAGATTTTTTTTGTTGTTAACAGTTTCTACCTATCTGTTAAGACTATTATATTTTTTAAAGATTAGAGGCATATACTCGAAAATTAGTAAAAAATAAAAGAATGTGTCCATGGGACACAGATGCCCAACTTGTAGTGTGAAAATGGCAAATTCAGCAATTTATTCATTTATAAAGTACATAACTCGAGAACAGTGAAAGCAACTCCACCCAAATTCATTTTTGATCTGTATTTGATGGTAATAACCATTGTGTATAAGTTTCATAACATTTGGTTTAGGCAATCTAAAGTAAAGAGAACAGAAACCAATTTTGAACGGACGTACAGAGGGACAAGAGTAAACCTTAATCCCCCCTTCGCCTAGCGGCAAGATATATAATCAATTTATCTGTATGTTGTATTTTTAGCCATGGCAGTCATATTTGTTGACTCACCTGGTAACGGCCGTATGATGCCTGAATGCATCACCTGGTAACAGCCGTGTGATGCCTCAAGCCATCATGGAAAATAAAAAATGCACTGCCTACTTTCAGTTTGAATATGAGATCAATTACGTAAAGCTGTAAAGCATCCGTTACCATAGTATGTTAACAGGATTCAGATTTTTATATAATGTACAATTTTGACAATAAAAGTCATAGTTATGTCATTTCTTCGCATTTATGATTTGCATTTATGTGCAGCCTTTTTTTAAACTTGTCAGACATGTGCAGTCAACATGATTGCTTTAAAAATTGAAAATTCATTACCATACACCATAACACACGAAATCTTTAAACCATTTACATACCCCAAGTTGCAATCTGTACTTGACAGTGTTTAATAAAAAGATAAGCCAGTAATTTTTGTCTTTTTCCGTTTCATCTTTGCATGTTTTTGATTTACACTCTGTTGATGATCAGAAGTTTATGGTTTTTTTCGCCAACATATAAATTTCCCATAATCTTCAGGTCATCTCCCAAATTAGGAAATCCATATTTTTGTGCAGCCAATCAAAATTTTCTAGGCTAAAAGGCGGCCCCATAGTAAAACTGAAATAAACCATGTAGTATTGTCGTCTGTGTGAAAGTTTCAAAATGTCTGAATCTTCAAATGAAGAGTTTAAAAGATTTCCTGAAAACAAAGTTGATGCTTCTGCACAGTGCTACAATCAGAGGCTCGAATAAATTGGAATAGGTGAATTATATGCAATTGAAAGTGAAAATGAATTTTCTGATGATAATGACCACTCTAATGATGAGGTTGGTGACCATGCAGTTGAAGCTGATGGGTGTCATGATAATTTTAACTATTATGAAAGGGGTTTACCACATTTGTTTCTACCACGTGGGAATACAGGTCCTACAACAGTATTAGAGCCAAATAAAGAGCCTGTTGATTTTGATGAAAATAAATCTCCATGGGTTACGCCAACTTAACTGAAGAAATGAGAGCATTTCTTGGTTTATGTTTCCTGATGGGTATCAATGCAAAACCAGATATCAAATCCTACTGGACCACAGATGTTATCCTTGAGACCCCTAACTTTGGTAAAGTCATGAAAAGGGATATCCTCATGCAAATCATGATTTACATTCATTTCTCCAACAGAGAGCAAGCCCCACAGCCAGGTGAACCCAATTATACAGCTTTATACAAAATTGAATTGTTCATGAATATGTTTACTGATTAAATGGTTAATCAGTAATTCCTAAAAGGCAATTATCAGTTGATGAGGTGATGGTTCCCTTCAAAGGACGACTGTCTTTTAAACAGTATATGCCAGCCAAGCCTACCAAATGGGGCATTAAAATGTGAACAATAGCTGAAGCTGACACAGGGTATGTTTCATTCTGTCAGGTGTACAGTGGAAGGATAAATGGGACAGATAATGGTCTGGCAAACCATGTAGTTAAAACATGCATGGATAAGGCTAATGTCACAGGACAAGGGTACCATGTTAATATGGACAACTACTTCACTTCTCCCACATTATTTACAGACTTATTTCAAAATTATAACACTGGGGCATGTGGTACAGTAAGACTGAATAGGAGAGAGCTTCCAAAAGATATAACGAGGAAAAACCCTTACGGTGTAAATGTTCGTGGGGACATGCAGTTCAGATAGAAGGATGTAATAGCTGCTGTTGTATGGAAGGACAAAAAAACTTGCATAACTTAATTTCTAACATACATGACTTTTCTGTTGGGGCAGTGCAGAGGAATGTGCAGCAACGACAAAAGATACCATGTCCACAGATGATCTGTGATTACACACAGTACATGGGTGGGGTTGATAGGGCAGACCAGTACATACAATACTATGTTTTTCAACATAAAACCTTGAAATAGCCAAAAAAGATTTTCTTTACCATGATAGAAATGTTGAAATTTAATGCCTTCAGGCTTTTTTTGCTCTCTCCTCATTATCAACCAGGACCTAGTAAGAGACAGATAACCTTTCTTGATTTTTCAAAGGCAGTAGCAGCTGGACGGATAGGAGGATACACAGGGGGGGTCAGTTCATAAGGGGTGTCCATCACTTGTTCCAGTTGACGACTGTCTAACACAGAGACACTTGCCTGGTTCCTTTGGAAATAAAAGTTGGTGCCATGTCTGCCACATGAGGGTCAAAAATAATCAGCAAGACACTCGTAGACAAACAAGATATGGCTGCCTAGACTGTGGAAAACATCTCTGTCTCAGAGATTGTTTTACTGTGTTCCATTCTGTTAAAAATACTGTTAGAAAAAATCTACAATTTGATGGTGTTTGTTGGAAACATTTTTACCGTTTCAATTTGTGAACTTATTTATTTAAAAGCTTTGAACAAAACTAAAGAATAACTGAGGATAAGGACAAAGTAGTATTCATACCAAATGTAGGAAAATAACCTTCCAAAATGGAAAACTGAAAAAAAGTTAGAAGACAAGTAACAAAAATTTTGATTTGTAATTTTTTTGTTTGTTAAATAACCTTATAACAATTTCTAAAACATTTCATTCCCTTAAGCAGTAATTTTTTTTATTCATCTATTCATTCATTTAATTTTTGGATGTATTTTTTTTTTAAATTGCTATTAGGATGCATGCCTGTTACTTTGTTTGAAATTTTCCTCTATTTGCCAGTAAGGTAAACTACTATGACAAATTGACAGATTATTTGTTCAATCATTGAACAAATTCACATTTTATTGGTCAAAGAAGGGTAACAAGAGTTTCTGAAATACCCCATGTGACTGGAAAAAAACGAAACAGCAAAGTATAAAAGAGTTGTCGTCCGCCAATCCCAGTTGAGTTGTCTCTCTTTTATTGTTGTTGACATGAACTCAGCATTGGAAATGACGGATTTCCCTCGCTGCCACTTCTCAAATTGTAGGTTGTGTATCAGTTTTCAAATCAGCATTGGTGTTGTCATAGACATTAAAAAAAACAAAATATCGAACGTAAGTTTAAAACAAGAAAATGGGAACAGTAAAAAGAAACTCGTCCCTTCGCTGTCATTGATTTTGTAAACATGCAGTAAAAAAAAATCTATCCGTTTAAAGCTAAAATGTTATGATTGCTTCCTTTACTAATGGCTCAAACCACATCACAACTCATAACAAGTAGTATACGACTTTACCTCAAAATATTTTCACAAAAATCGATGCCAAATAGCGATGATCGCTGTATGAAGTTACGAGACGAATTTTCTTCAGGCACATGTTAAATTAATTCCAGCCACGAAACCACTCATGCTTAAAAATCTGGCTATACAAATGCGCTATAAAAAATTCCATACTAAAAGTGTTAAGGGCTATTTCTGTAAGAAGTTGTCTGAGAGTTTTGACGTAAATGGACAGCAGGTAGATCTCAACATTCTGAACATTTCTGCCTCGTCAGATTTTCTCTATTCATAGCAGTTTTCAAGATAATAGACAAAACTTGCATTTTAGCCTTGTTTTCTATTTTTAGCCTTGTCGGCCATATTGGTTGAAAGGTGGGGATATCGGACATATTTTTGAAACTAGACACCCCAATAATGATTGTGGCCAAGTTTGGTTAAATTTGGCCCTGTTGTTTCAAGGGAAAATTTGCGATTGTTGACTTATCATCTTATTATGTTCATTAAAACATAAAAAAAAACACATTCACTAAGTTTTATCTAGATATGAACACTAATAAAGAAGAAAATTGGAAATTATTAATTTCATTTATTGCAATTTACCAGTCTATTGTGACGTACTTTTAAACTGTGGCATGCAGGAAGTGGAATTAATATCAATTAAAGTCTTGTTCGTTAATCATATAATAGACCAATTTAAAGCGCATCCATGACTGTTTTGCACAGCTATTAACCAACTCATGATAAAAAAAATTAAACGAACAGCCGTGCAACTTTTTAACTTTATAAATTCTTATGGTAAAGGCAGATATAAATTTTATGGATTTCTGTGTGCCTATAGTAATAAAAGTGAATTGTACAATAATATTTTTTTGTAAAATCTTTTTTCCGACGGATATGTTGAACAAACATATATAACTGATAATGTGATGACAATGAATGTATGTTTTCTGACCTTTTAATCCAGTCTAGCAAACATTTCCCCGCTAGGACTGTGTAAATACCATAGCTGTCAACTGACCCGTATTCTGCAGGTTACACCCGAGAATTTCCCCCTTCACACAGGATTTTTTAAATACCCACCGGGTATTCAAATAACCCGGGATTTCAGAAAATGACCTGTTTTCACCCGCATTTCTGACCGGTATTCTTTCCGGTATTTAGAAGTCAAATATACTTTTGGTTTTCTCAGCGTTTTTCTTTTGAAAAGGTAAACAATTGAAATTATAATTTGCTTATTTACCCTGCCAATGACAGCTATCAAAACATAACATTTGATTGAAAAGTAACAATTCGAGGATTGTTTGGTAATTGTACCACAGAAAGTTGAAGCCAGTCAAGCTTGACATACAATTCTATGTCCTGATTAAAAGATTTGCCATTTGCAAATATCAAATATCCTGTAAAAATCATTTTAAAACAAGTAAAACTGTAAGCTACTGCTCACTGATGATACCCCCGCCGAAATATTTTGGTAAACAGGAAGTTGTTGAGTGATGAATTTGAAAACGCATCACACGGTATAGCTGACTTATATAAACCCTGAAACCAAATTTCAGAAATCCTTGTCAAGTAGTTCCTAGAAAAATGTGACGAAAATTTTCAACTTGGCTATCATGTGTAAAATAATACAAGTGTTCGGTAAACAGGAAGTTGTTGAGTGATGAATCTGAAAATGCATCACACGGTGTAACTTACTTATATAAACCCTGAAACCAAATTTCAGAAATCTTTGTCAAGTAGCTCCTGAGAAAAATGTGACGAAAATTTTCAACTTGGCTATCATGTGTAAAATAACACAAGTGTTCGGTAAACAGGAAGTTGTTGAGTGATGAATCTGAAAACACATCACACAGTATAACTTACTTATATAAACCCTGAAACCAAATTTCAGAAATCCTTGTCAAGTAGTTCCTGAAAAAAATGTGACGAAAATATTCATGGGACGGATGGACGGACTGACGGACGGACTGACGGATGGACTGACGGAAGGACAGACAGAGGTAAAACAGTATACCCCCCTTTTTTAAAGCAGGGGTATAACAATTTGAACCTTTTAATACATTTCTGTTTGAGAGAATAACTTTGTTATCACTTAAATATAAAAGCTTTAAATCAAATGTATATGCTCTAGATATTACACTGAAAGGAAACACACTAACTTCTTTCTGTTTATCTTCCTCCTGTGTATAGGAGCACATTAGCTATAATTGATAAGCTGAGGTTTATGACATTCATTAATAAAAAGAAGTAAACTAGTGTGAATAAAACAATAAAAGGCATTGCTTTAGAAAGATATTTAATTAATGATAGATATTTATATACTTATCAAATACAAAAGTGATTATTTTTAGGAAACTCAGTGTATATGTTATAGTATATAAAAAAAAACTCTCAATACTAAAATTGGACCGAAAAAGTTTGTACGCCTTATGACCTGACATTTTCTTCTTCAATGCAGGTTATGACCTGCATTTTCAGTTTCAGAGGTTGACAAGTATTTAATACAATGTGTGTAGTTTACTCTGACAATACCTGGTGAAGGTGTGGTTAAATTCCCGGTAATTAAAAGATTAGCATTCGATCTTCACTCGAGTGTATTTTAGCCTGCAGGGTTCACTGTTCCTGGTGTGAATAACATCTGGTAAAGATGATATGAGAGAACTGTGAGTTTGAGACACAAAAATTAAAGTAGAAATTAAATCATTTGGGTGAGGAAGATGGTGTCAAAATACCTGGATCGCTGTGGTATATTTTTTTATATTTAGCATATTTTCAGTTTTAAAAAAATTATGCCAGATGAATATTTTATTGTGATAATAAAATACCGAATTAATCTTAATTGAATAACTTTATAAATAAAAATGGCCCTAAATAAGGAGTGTATAAACTAAGAAATGTACTAAATGTGCTTAGAAAATACCAATTGCATTTATATATGTGTTTAATTTACTTTATTTACGATTATTTCACTTGTATTAAAATTTGGTGATGTGTATTTAAAATGCCACCAGGCGAAAAAATTGAAAAGTATCAAAATTGTACAGTTTTCAATTGAAAAAATACACGGTACAAGGTGCATGATTTTCGGTATTTATTCTGTATAGCTGTTCTTTTGATCTTTATCCGAGTGCATTTAAACCTCTAGAGTACACCATCCAGGTGTGAATGTCAATACGAATGAATAATAAGACACAAGGGCAAATATAATGCACATATATAAACAAAAATAATTTAATATATAGGGGGGAGACAGGGTGACATATACATTGACTGCCGTGGAATATTTCATTATCTTTTGCGTATGCTCCATTGCAAATTTTGAAATAAATCATGAAATATTTTAACATGTACTTCACAGAATAATGAATCGGGAAATTAAATAGGTATAATAAATTGCTTCGCTGAGCGCAGCTGTATACGACCGCAGATGTCCAACCCTGAAAAGTTGGGGCCAAAATGGACACAATATTCATGCTTGATACAGGTCTGAATTTGGATTGTAATTAAATTTTTAACACATAATAGGTTTCTGACACAGAATAACTGTAGTCAAAGAACTTCAAATTGGTTATATGATTTGAATTTATATTCAATTTTTTGCTTTTGTGCAATACACTATTGCGAATTGAAGGGAGGTAATCAAACATTGTTATTTAAATTGATTTTGATTTGGATTTGGATTACCTCCCTTACACTGCTTTTAAATTGTCTCAATTGTCCTTCAACCAGAAAAACCCTTGTTTTTCCCCTTTTTTGCCCCTAATTCCTAAATGGTTTGAGCCATAACCCCCCAAAGTCAATCCTAACCATCCCTTTGTAGTATGGAAACTTGTGGTATAATTTCAGAGAGATTCACACACTTTAACACAAGTTATTGTCTGGAAACTACAAAAATGCTTATTTGGGCCCCTTATTCCTAAACATTTGGGACCATAACCCCCAAAATCAATCCCAACCTTCCTTTAGTGGTTATAAACCTTGTGTTAAAATTTTATTGATTTCTATTTACTTATACTGAAGTTATCATCCGAAACCGAAGCGCTTTTCACTAACCCCATTGGGAACGCTCTTATCCAAATATTTGAAAACCGCCGTGTAAAATAAAAAATTATTTTTATTTTTATATTGGTGTATTAGACCTGTAATGTGTCGGACTTTTATGATGCATTCTAAATGACTTTCGCACCTAGAGTGGTTTCACCAGGAGTCTCAGTTAAAAAACTCTTGTAAAGATCCAAATAATTACTTTTTAACAGAAAGTCGATAACCCGGTTATTTCAATAATGGAATAAAGTATAAATACAAGCTTATTACAAAGCTTATTAGAAAAATTAAGGTTTCCTTTATTGCTAAATGTTTAAGGAAGAAAACTATTCGTGATCAAAAGTTGTCAATTTTGCTCATGAATAACTTTTATTCACTTTATTGTATTAATATGAATTGGAGCGTATTTTTTCATAAGAAGATTTATATATGTTCCCTAAAATTGTCTGTTGTCTTTGTAGTGGCTAATAGTACATGTACAAAAGTGAAACGTTTATATATATATATACACAGTGATCGTTTTCACTTTGATGTGCAATAAATAAAATGTGAAGCGCTAGATAAACGATAAAGGAAAGTGTGACGCTCTCTCGGTAACATGAAATAGACAGAAAATGGGTCATTGTTAGTTGATCTGCATAACATAGAATGACGGACTGTTAGATAAGTAAATATTTGAAGTAAGACAAACAGGACAAACGTCATGAACGTATCTGAATAAAAAGCCACAATTTAGATTTGGAATAATTTTATCTGATGAACAAGATGAACAAAAACAACTTTGTATTCTTATCAAAATATCTAACATTAAAAACAAAATTTATTTGTAAACAAGAAGGTTTCCATGGTACATGGATGCCCACTCGCACTATCATTTTCTATGTTCAGTGGAACGTGAAATTTGGGTCAAAATTTGTATTAAAATTAGAAAGATCATATCATAGGGAACATGTGTACTAAGTTTCAAGTTGATTGAACTTCAACTTCATCAAAAACTACCTTGACCAAAAACTTTAACCTGAAGTGGGACAGACGAACGAATAGACGGACGAACGAACGGACGGACGAAAGGACGGATGAACAGACGGATGGATGAACAAAAGAACAGATGCACAGACCGAAAAACATAATACCCCTCTACTACCGTCGGTGGGGCATAAAAAAAAACAATTTTGCATAATTGCTAAGAAAACAAGCTGTCAAATCAGCTCGTCAAATTGGCTTCATGGTGCCCACAACTATATGCGTCGTACAATTTAAATTTGATACGTCTTCATTGAAAAATGGTAATTGACACTGAATTTCCAAAACTTTAAAATGAATAGTTCTATAGTAAAAAGAAATAAGTTCAAGACGTCTCTCTTATACATGTATTTTCAAACAATTGTTATGTTAATTGCGACGTACTGATCTGTCCCAGTGATTTTCTATCCATTTACCAAAGGTAGACTTGCTGACATTTGTATGCAAAATGAATATGTTTCTGTGCTCTACAGTCAAATATATCAGTACCGAATGTCAATTGAAATTTATATAAAATGAAAGAACCTTAGTGAGCGCACTCACATACCCCACGTCCCCACATTGTCATTGGAGAAAAAAAATAAGTGTAAGGAAAAAAAATTGTATCAGAAAAAAAAATTGAATCATAATTTCCTGTCAATACGCACATCTTCATAGTATGCCCTTATTATCTACACAGTTTCATGAAATTCTGTTGTGTGCTTTCAGAGGAGTTGCAATGACAAACTGTTGCAGTAGTATATTGGGCAAATAAGTTCAAAGGGGCGTAACTCCTGGAAAAAAAATTGAATCGTAATTTCCTGTCGATATGCACATCTACGTAGTATGTCCTTATTATCTGAAAAGGTTTCATGAAATTCTGTTGTGTGGTTTGAGAGGAGTTGCGATGACAAAAGGTTGCAGTAGTATATTGGGCAAATAAGTTCAAAGGGGTGCAACTCCTGGAAAAAAAATTGAATCGTAATTTCCTGTCGATATGCACATCTACGTAGTATGTCCTTATTATCTGAAAAGGTTTCATGAAATTCTGTTGTGTGGTTTGAGAGGAGTTGCGATGACAAACTGTTGCAGTAGTACATTAAAGTAAATAAGTTCAAAGGGGTGTAACTCCTAGAAAAAGAATTGAATCGTCATTTCCTGTCGATATGCACAACTACATAGTATGTCCTTATTATCTAAAAAGGTTTCGTGAAATTCTGTTGTGTGGTTTGAGAGGAGTTGCGATGACAAGAAACAGGACTGACGGACAGACTGACGGTACGACGGACTGACGGACGGACGGGTCAAAAACATTATACCCTCCGCAACTCGTTGCGTGGGGTATAATTAACAATATGTCCATAATTATTATGAACATCAAGTTTATACTATTTGTTTGTCAAAATTTAACTGTTAGAAATTTTGAAAATATATGCTTTCTCATCTTTATCTTCAGCTAGTGCATCTCATAATAATCATAAATTTCTTTCTTTATATATTCCATTAATATATAGACTCAGTGTTAACTGAATAAACTGTACACGCTCAATTTGATATTTGTATAATTTCATTATTCATATCTTGTATATTACAATCAACGTTGGAAAGTTGTACATAGCATGTATATTACATCTGGCAGCATTTGGTATGGCATCTTTCATTAATTTTACCTGTGCACACCTGGTTCACTCAGCAAGGAAGCCATCCTGCATGGATACCAGCATTGTGTAATGTTATACCCGCCAGGAATTCGCTAGAATATCCGAATGTGTAACTTTGACATGACCTCTGGCATTAATTTATTAAATCATGCCGATTATCAAATTATCATATGATGAAGACATAATCTTTCAATCAGTTTAATTGAGGTCTGGAGCTGGCATGTCAGTAACTGCTAGTAGTCCTTTGTTCATTTATGTATCATTGTCATTTTGCTTAGTTTCTTTTGTTACCTATTCTGACATCGGACTCGGACTTCTTTTAAACTGAGTTTTACTGTGCGTATTGCTATGTGTTTCTTTATTCTACATTGGCTAGAGGTATAGGAGGAGGGTTGAGATCTCACAAATAGATATAAGAAGATGTGGTATGAGTGCCAATGAGACAACTCTCCATCCAAGTCAAAATTTATAAATGTAAACCATTATAGGTCAAAGTACGGTCTTCAACACGGAGCCTAGGCTCACACCGAACAGTAAGCTATAAAGGGCCCCAAAATTACTAGTGTAAAACCATTCAAACGGAAAACCAACGGTCTAATCTATATAAAACGAAACGAGAAACACTTATGAACCACATCAACAAACGACAACTACTGAACATCAGATTCCTGACTTAGGACAGGTGCAAACAAATGCAGCGGGTTTAAACGTTTTAATGGTACCAAACCTTCACCCTTTTTCTGAAACAATAGTGTAACATCACAACATAGAAAGACACACTATAAAATATCAACTGAAATAGCTTAACTCAAAAATCAAAGGACATAGTAACACCATTGAACATACACTGAACAAATAAATTTGACCTATGATACAATGTAAATTCAAAATAAATAAACTAAGGGAAGAATAATAAAAGTAACATGTTAAATCGGTATGAAATCTTAAACAATTTAAGAAAAACAATATGCTCAAACAAAAATATCAGCCATTTGCAATAACTTTAAACACAGGTAAATAAAATTATTTTGTTGTTAGGTATACGTATACAGTTACAATAGAGAAAGGAAATATTTTAACAAAATAAATAATTTTGATGTTCATAGTACTGAAGTGGAAATTTATATTAGTACCAAACACTTATCAAAGCTGGTATATAGACCAGATATAACCCTGAACAACATTAAATAACAAAAAAGCATTACAATTAGTATCAACAGGTCAAATAAACAAGAAAGTACGATTTGAGAGTACTGCAGTTACTGACAGCTAGTTAAAAGCCAAAACAATTAATAATAAAAATCATGCATCAGAGACTAAAATCAACTAAAACACATCCCAGGGATTTAGTATTTTAACGTCATGGACAGTCAAAGAAGACATGACTAGTGCAATGCCAAAAATAAATGTATCGACAGACAGTAGGATAGTTAGGAGTTTAACCTCTTTATAGATCAAAATGAACTTGGGTGTGTCTTTAAACATCCCGTTTGAAAAGAATACAAATTTAGTTATGTTTTAATTTGCTGATGACAAAATCGATATTAGTGCCAATGTAAACTATATTCAAAGATCTAATTACAACATTGGTAAGATAACCTGAACTAATAAGTTTATTTAAAGGTTCGATGAGTTTACACGGATCATATAGTGATTTCCGCGCTTTAAGTACAATATTACCGTAAAATTTAGGATGTGAAATACCGTTTTTAATCAGTTTTCTACAGGTACAGCCATATTTACTAATCAAATCTTTGTATCTATGAAAGAACTTAGCAAAAGTTTTACGTAATTTATGGTAACGAAATCCCTGACTTAATAATTTACTAGTGATGCATTGATTACGTTCGTTAAAATCTATGACATCACTACACACACGGGCATAACGAACGAGTTGGGATATATACACACCGTATGATGGAGCCAAAGGAACATCGCTGTCTAAAAAAGGAAAATTAACAATAGGGAATGAAAAATCATCTCTTTTGTCGTAAATTTTCGTATGGAGTTTTCCTTTAGAGATTGAAATGTCCAAGTCCAGAAAAGGACAACAAGTAAGTTCTATTGGGTAAATTTCGGTAAGTATATTTAGAGAACTCTGGATTATTTAACGAAAAAATATCATCTAGATAACGGAAGGTATTGTTGAATGTATCAACCAAATGTAACAATGACGTGTCTTTACTGAGTTTGGTCATAAACTGAGATTCATAGCAATACAGGAATAAATCTGCTATTAAAGGGCGCAGTTAGTGTCCATAGGAATACCTACTACTTGTCGATACACTTTATCGCGAAACGTATATATATGTTGTCCAGGAGAAAATTTAAAGCTTCAATCATATCTTCACATTTCCAGTAAGTGTATCTAGCATACTTTCCTTTTCGTTACAGAAAAAGGCTTTAAACGAGTTAGAGCAAATAAATTTGTAATGCGATTTTTCAAAAGACCATTTAATTAAATATGAAAACTTTTCTTGATAAGATTGTGTGGAAGTGTAGTATAGAGTACAAAAATCATAACTGTCAACAGAATTAAAAGGACCATCAAAAGCATGTATTTTATCTAAAACCTCTAAAGAATTTTTAACACTCCAAAAATAATTAATACCATTATTTTCATAAGCTTTATTACAAAAGTTAATAACAAGTTCTTTGATAGTAGTAAGGGAGGTAGTTAGACATGTTTAACCCCGCCGCATTTTAGCGCCTGTCCCAAGTCAGGAGCCTCTGGCCTTTGTTAGTCTAGGAAGTAGCACACAATTTTAGTTAGGGGCCAGCTGTGGACCACCTCCAGGTGCGGGATTTTCTCACTGCATTGAAGACCCATTGGTGGCCTTCGGCTGTTGTCTGCTCTTTGGTCGGGTTGTTGTCTCTTTGACATATTCCCCATTTCCATTCTCAATTATATTAGGAAAGAACCCAGAATCAAATAAGTATATAACATTCAAAGTTGTTTAACCAGAAACACATCAACATCATATTGACACGGAATGAAATTCCGGTATGCCATGCTTGTTTTGGGATTTTGTGGTATTTAGATATCACGTGATTATTTGTATAGAGATGCCATCAAGATGGCAACATGTCGAAAATTGATAGTCAGATTTAAAAATCCAATTTGATCATATATTTAGGAGAATAAAACATTAATACTAATGGAAATATGCATATTTATATCGAATAAACATAATATCAAATTTTAATTTTTTGCAAAGTTTCCCTTTCAGAGGAGAAGATTTTTGTAAAAGTTAACAGACGAGGACAACAGACGACAGACAACCGAGGATGGATGCCAAGTGATGAGAAAAGCCCCTTTGGCCTTTCGGCCAGGTGAGCTAAAAATGGGTCAGAGAGTCAGAGAGGGAGATCGTCAGGAGGCAAGAAAAAAGTATATGTACTTTTTTTACCTGAGAATTTGCCTATTTGTCAAAGTCTTTTTCTTGATTCTTCCAAATATTTATCAATTTATACAAAAATTTTGTCTGATTCTAAAAGTTTGGATTTAAACACATTCACTTTTATATCCAAAATGTACTACAATCTATATACACAAATTTACCTCATTGCGAATGTTTTTTGTGAGGCAATCAATTCAAACACATGAGCCAGCTGTACACGTATGATGTCTTTTTTTCTTCTTCTTTTGATATTCTCCTGTTTTCTCTCCACTGCTTCTTTTAGATAAGGAACCAGTTCTTCTACAAGATCTCTGTCAAGGACAAATATTTTTTTATAATTCTTTGCCATTATAAAATCTTAAATTCTAATCATATTTTACTAAGAAACAAATCTTAACCTACTAGACATATTCGTCAGATAAAACAAAAGTCAAACTGTATTATGCAGCCAAAATCAAAACCAAAACTGCAAAGTAAAAGATGACTGTCAAATCTATATTCCTGCATTTTTTCTCAAAATAAGCAGCGAAATTTTTCTTTATCATAAGACTGGACAGCATGCCAAAATCATTTGTGATTAATATTCATTTGCAAAATTTACCTCCTGTAAGGGGAGAGTTTTTTAATTTGTTGCAGACCTTCCGATTTTCAGAAAGAAAAATAAATGGGGAATGTGACCATGGGACACAGATGATGCCCCCGCTTGCATATAATGTTATAAAAGGACATAACTCAAGAATGGTAAAAGTGACACTACCCAAATTTGTATTTGATCTGAGTTTTGTGGTAATAAGCATTGAGTATAAGTTTCATAATATTTGGTTGAGGCAAACTTAGGTTAGAGAATGGAAACGAAAAAGGAGCATAACTCTAGAACGGTAAAAGTGATGCTACCAAAATTCAAACCTGATCTGCGTTTTGTGGTAATAAGCATTGTGTATAAGATTTATAACATTTGGTTAAGGAAAACTAAAGGAAAACTAAAGTTAGAGAATGGAAGCAAAAATTCAGCAATTTTTCAATTTGTAAAGGGGCATAACTCTAGAACGGTAAAAGTGATGCCACCAAAATTCAAACTTGATCTGTGTTTTGTGGTAATAAGCATTGTGTATTTGTTTGAGGCAAACTAAAGTTAGAGAAGGGAAACCAATTTTGGGACATACAGAGGGACGTACAGATGGACAAAGTTAAAACTTAATGACCCCTCCGGTACGGCGGGGGCATAAAAAATTGACAATTCATGCTTTTTTATTCCTGCCGACCCTAACAAATACATTATCCCTGAAATATAAATAAAAATATCTGCAAAGCAGCATTTTCATGAAATTAAATGCATTATTTTAGCATGTTAAACATTAACAGAAAAAAATAAAAGTCTAAAAATAATCCGTAGTTTGTGTTTCTAAAAATAGACAATCAAAACTGACCTCGAAATGTTGATTGCGCGTATACACCACCTTACAATTAGTATAGTCTACCTATTGTTTATGATAATTGAAAAACAGACCAAAACAAAAAATTAACATGATATCTGCCAGACAGACATATACACCTTACAATCATTCCATACACCACATATAGTTGTCCTATTGCCTATAGTACTTGAAAAACAGACCAAAACCCAAAAACTTTTAATATTGACAAATGAACCATGAAAATGAGGTCAAGGTCAGATAATACCTGCCAGACAGACATGTACACCTAACAATCATTCCATACATCAAATATAGTTGACCTATTGCTTATAGTACTTGAAAAACAGACCAAACCACAAAAACTTATCATTAACCAATGAACCATGAAAATGAGATCAAGGTCAGATGAAACCTGCCAGACTGACATGTATCCATTACAGTCATTCCATACACCAAATATAGCTGACCTATTGCTTATAGTACTTGAAAAAAAGACCAAAACTCAAAAACTTAACATTGACCAATGAACCATGAAAATGAGGTCAAGGTCAGATGAAACCTGCCAGACAGACATGTACACCTTACAATCATTTCATACACCACTTGCAGTTGACCTACTGCTTATAGTACTTGAGAAACAGACCTAATCACGTTTCTTTAACCTTGAAATGAGGTTGGGGTCAGGTAAACCCTGTCTGACTGACATGTAGACGTTGCAAGGACCCATATACCAAATATGGTTATCCTATTACTCATAATAAGTGAGAAATTAACATGACAAAAAAACTATAAAAAAATTTCAAGCAGTTGCTGAACCATGAAAATGAGGCCAAGGACATTGGACATATGAAAGACGAAAACTTTGTAACATATGATATCTGCATACAAGATATGAAGCATCCAGGTCTTCTATCTTCTGAAATATAAAGCTTTATACAAATAGTTTACGCTGCCGCTGCAGCCACTGCCGCCTCCGGATAGTATTACCTATGTCTCGCATACTGCAACTTTTGTCGCAGGCGAGACAAAAACCCATTAAATTTGTTTTACTTTTTTGTCATAATTCCGTAAGTTTTTTCATTTCATAGATGATATAGACCCGTCCAAACATGAAAGTCAGGTTAAAAGAAAGAGATATCCACAAACAATTAGGAATTTTCTTATTTCATAGATTGAAAAAAAAAAGTTCATCCATTTGGATGTCAAAAAACGGGATTGCCTGACAATGAAGAAACCGATATCCTCATCTTTCTGGTGGACGGGTCTATATAAAAAATAAGGAGAACGGGTATGATTGCCAATGAGACAATTATCCACCAAAGTTCAAATAAAGTGGATGTAAGCATACGGCCTTCAACAATGAGAAAAACCCATACCGTAAAGTCGGCTATAAAAGGCCCAGACATGAAAATTATGAAACAATTCAATTGAGAAAACTAACGGCCTAGTTTATGACAAAAACAAATATCACAGACATGAACCAACGACAACCACTGAACTACAGGCTCCTGACTTGGGACAGGCACGTAAAGAATGTGGTGGGGTTAAACATGTTTGTGAGTGCTCAACCCTCCCCTAACCTGGGACAGTGGTGTAACAGCACAACATAAAAACAAACTATAAAAATCAGTTGAAAAAGGCTTAACTCGTCAGATCGATACAAAGCAGAAAAACATCAAACATAAACACAGACTGGACGTGGCAGGGTATTTATCCATCCCTCATCCCTAACAACAAAAATGAAAACCATTATAAATTTCATGCGAAGCACTTTTCTGGATTTACCTTCATCAGGAACGCTCAAAGCCAAATATTTGAAAGCCAAGGATGTATAAGGACCAGACGTTGAAGAGCTATAAACCAAAAAGGACCTAAAAAATAGACAAATCCATCTAAGGACAGTAAGTACAGATCTGAGAGTACTCGCAGTTACTGACAGCAAGTTCATATCCAATAACAACTAATAAAAAAAAATCATGTTTCTAAGACTAAAATATCAATCAGTACACATCCAACATCCAATGGATTTAGTGTAAAGACGTCATTAACAGTCAGAGAAAAACATGACCTTATACAATGCCAAAATGCCAAACGATCGACAGATTGTAGTACCATTAAAGTGCATATGTGTATAACAAAACTATTAGTATGATTTTAATTTACTGATAACAAAATCAATATTTATACCAATAAAAACAATATTCAAAGATCTAATTACAGTGTTGAATTGGTAACCTTTTAGAATAAGTTTATTTAAAGGATTGATAAGTTTACCCGGATATATATGAATTTCCGGGCTCAGTAAACAACATCACCATAAAATTGAGGATGTGCTATTCCGTCTGAAATAAGTTTTTTACAGGTACAGCCAAACTTGCAAACCAAATCTTTGTATCTATGGAAGAATTTAGTAAAGGTTTTAAGTAATTTGTGGTAACGAAATCCCTGACTTAATAATTTACCAGTAATACATAGATTACGCTCATTGAAATCTAAAATGTCACTACAGACACAGGCATAATAAACGAGTTGGGATATTTTAAAACCGTAAGATGGTGCCAGAGGAACATCACCGTCCAAAAAAGGAAAATTAACAATAGGGAAAGAAAATTCATCCCTTTTGTCGTCAATTTTTGTGTAGAGTTTCTGGTGTAAAACTGAAATATCTAAATCTAGGAAAGGACACTTATTGCTGTTAATATTTGATTTAATTGGTACCCATAGGAATACCTACAATCTGTCGATAAACTTTATTGCCAAAAGGTACATAAATATTGTCAAGGAGAAAATTTATGGCTGTTATCATCTCATCACACCTCCAGTAAGTATATCTAGCATATTTACCTTTCTCGTTTGAGAAAAAGGCTTAATATGAGTTGAAGCAAATAAATTTGCAATTAGATTTATCGAACGACTATTTAATTAAATAGGAAAACTTTTGTTTGATAAGACTGTGTGGAAGTGTAAAGTAAAGAGTGGAAAGGTCAAAACTGTTAACCGAATCAAAAATGGTTAATTCCACTATTTTCATATGTTTTATTACAAAAGTTAATGATAAGTTCTTTGATAGTAGTTAAGGAACTCGTTAAAAGCACTGAAATTCTAGTAGTAGAACACTTACTAGAGGCTGAGATGAAACAATATTTTAAGGTTTTTTGTGTAGTTTAGGTAACCAATACATAGTGGGGACCTTCAAATGTTCAGAAGAGGCCTTAAGCTGAGCTGTGGTTGTGACATGATTATTTACTATATGACTCTCTGTGGAGTGTACGGCCTTGAATGTAGTTGAATGTATAATTTCATTCTTAAGGACTTCTGTGTAGTATTTACGTCATACCACCACCACATTGTTGGCTGCTTTGTTGGCTGGTACAAACACAAAACGCTCTATGAGTACTTGACACTTCGTTTGTGACACGGATGGTCAAGTGTTATTTTCTTACAACGTCAATTAAAAAACCTTGGCCTAACTTATGAATATTACTATTTTTTTACAAACATTCAAACCTGTATACATAAGGCCCCAATTGGAACAGAAACATGTGCTCTTTATGGGCAGGTGCCTTTTAACACAGAGCTTCTTTTTCTCCTATAAAGGGGTCAATTGACATTTTTGACTTGTTTGTATATCTTTCTGTTCTGGTCATTCTTTCTATTTAAAATTTCTCTCTATCTGTTATAGTTTTCAGGATGATAACCAAAAAAATGCCAAATTAAAAACAAACTGTTGACACATAGATATGTTTCACTTTTTGTAATTGTGATAGTAAAATGCAAATGTTGAAATTAAGATGGTTATATTTAAACATGTAAACTATGCAAAACATTCACTGAAAGTCAATGAACTATGACTGAAGGTGCTGGACCAAATTGTCTCCATAGAAATGAGAAATATCAATGCTTAGAAAATAGCATACAAAATACCTTTGACTTGCAATATGTGGTTCCCTTTTAACTAACCTAAATACAAACTTAACTTGAAAAATATGCAAAAGTTTTAAAGTCAATGAACCATGATGTTAAAGGCGGGGCCATATTATCTCCATGAAAATGAGAATTGCAAATGCCTTTACAACTGCATACAACTGTCATTAACTTAGTATAAGTGGTTTATCTTAAACTGATCTAATCACAAACTTTAACTTGTAAACTATGCAAAATATTTAAAATCACTAGACTATAACTGAGCGGGAGGAGCTAAATAATCTCCATTGAAATGAGATGTGCCAATATTAATACATCTGCATACCAAATATCATTAACCTACCACTAATGATTCCCCTTAAATTGACCACAAACAATATACTGTGGATTCATTTTTATTCCTGGTATACCAATTTTTCGTGGGTTTCCTGGGTGACAGCAAACCACAAATTTAAGAATTCAATCAAGAATAATCCTGAGAAATGCATATTGAGTTGGATGTTTATTTCTGGTTATGTTGTGCAATTTTAGTAAAGTGTTGACTTCCGATAAACATAATAACATATGAACGTGTTTTTGAAATAAAGTTTCAAAGTCAATAGACCATGACTGACAGCCAAATATTATCCATGGAAATGAGAAGTGACAATGCTAATACAACTGCATACCAAATACCATTGACATACCACTAGTAGTTCCCCATAAACTGACCCAATCACAAACTAATACATGTTAACTAAGCAAAAATTTCAAAGTCCATCGAGTATGACTGAGGGGATGGGGCCACATAATCTCCATGGAAATGTGATGTGTTAATACTAATAAAACTGCATACCAAATATCATGGACTACTAGTTTTTCCCCATAAACTGACCCAATCTCAAACTTGTACATTGTTGACGTTGCCGACGCCGCCAATGCTACTACAACTGCATACCAAATATTATTGACCTACCACTAGTGGTTCCCCATAAACTGACCTAATCACAAACTAATACATGTTAACTAAGCAAAAGTTTCAAAGTCAATAGACTATGACTGAGGGGGCTGGGCCAAATAATCATCATGGAAATGAAATGTGCCAATGCTTATACAACTGCATACCAGATACCATAGACCTACCACTAATGGTTCCCCATAAACTGACCTAATCAAAAACTAATACATTGTTGATGCTGCTGCCGCCGCCAAGGCTAGAAGTAGCATACCTATGTCTCACTTTTTGACTTCATCAAGGCGAGTCAAAAATTAACATTTCATGGGCAATAACTCGAAAATGGTTTGTACAATTTTTCTGTAAATTTTACAGGTGACAGACCATGACTTGCTTATCATTCATAACCGATGTCAGATTTCTCTAATTGTTTTAGTTTTTGAGATATTAGCCAAAAACAGCAGTTTACACCTGTGTTCTATTTTTAGCAACAGCGGCCATGCTTGTTAATGGATCAAATCCCTGGATTTTTAACGAATGATGGATTGACGACAGATGCCAAGTGATGGCAAAAGCTCAAGTGGACTTAAAGGCCAGGTGAGCTAAAATAGATATAACAATTTGAAATATAATTACATGAAAGTTTGGCACAGGTTAAGGAGATAACAACCGACTGACACAAAACCAAGAGACTACTAAATTTGTTCACAGAAACCCAATTTTTTAATTTGGAGATAACAATTTAACAGTTTATCAGAAAATTATTGGTTTCCACGTTTGAATTTTTTTACATTTTGTCATATTAGGGCCTTTTATAGCTTGCATTGCTGTATGGGTTTTGTTCATTGTTGAAGGCCCTATGGCAATCTATTGTTGCTAATATCTATGTCATTTGGTCTCTGGTGGATAGTTGACTCATTAACAATCATACCACATCTCCTTATTTTATGTAAGTAGTTTTTCTGATGCAAGAGAACTGTTTTTAATTCATACAACATGAGAAAATGTGAAGCAAAAATGTCAAACAAAAAGATCTGACAAGTCTTTGATGTCAGTAATTTCACTTGGCAGATTTATCATTTATCTGAACTTGAAAGAATTGAAACAAGTTAATCTTTCCAAAAACTATATTTGACAGTTGATGCCATATTGAATTGTTCAATTTTACTTTTTTTGTGGTTCAGACAAGACATTTTTTTAAATAACTAGGGAGATGACAGATGGAATATGAAGGTAAAAGCTCACACTGGCCATTTGGACAAATTGAGCTAATAGCAAGGATAACTCACTTGAACACAGCAGGATTTGTGTATCCTAAGCCATTTACTATTGTATCCCTCATATCTGATATTTCACATTTCAGTAAGGGTGCAATCAGATGAAAGAGGCCAGTTGCTGTTGTACCATTCTGTCTGTTGTCGGCCTTGTCAGATGAAGTACTTTCTGGTGATGACCTGTAAGACAAGCAACTCTTCAAAATTAATACTCAAATATTGTCTTTATATAAAGTTTTATGTGTTTGCCTTTAAACTGCTATTAATCTATACCTTATAGCTGAGAGAAATTCACATGACAAAAAAACTGTAAATTTTTTTCAAGCAGTCGCTGAACCATGAAAATGAGGTCAAGGACAATGGACATATGACAGACGGAAACTTCCTAACATAAGGTATCTGCATACAAGGTATGAAGCATCCAGGTCTTCTTCCTTAAAAAATATATATAGATTATTACATGGCATTTTTCATATCAGACCCTTTATCGGCCCTAGGTCATGATATCAGCCCAAGAGCCGCAGGCTCAAGGGCTGATATCATGAACGAGGGCCGATAAAGGGTCTGATATGATAAATGACATGTAATTATCTTTTTATCATATACTTCAACAAAAGAAATACAGACAAGAACTATTAATTAAAATTTTGTCTTTCCATGAATTTTTAGATAATAATTTACAGATAACCAAATACAAATTTCTTAACTTTAATTGTTTTTATTGATATAATAAGCATTTTATTTACCTTGTCACAACAATTATCATGTTTTTAGTTTGAAATTTGCTCCTCAACCATTTTGTGAAAAGTCTTAAATCACTTGCGGTTTTCCGCACTGTGTTGTCGTTTTCGAACAAATTTCCGGAAATGCACGAAGTTGCATGTGATAAACGTCACGGAAACTAACGGAAAGGCATGTGATAACATTCCGGAAGCAGTTAATAAAGGTTCCTTTATCAGCCCGCTGAGGAAATTCTTAGGAATCTGATCAATAAACCTAGTAATCCTTTCATAGCCGTTTAATATTTTTAAATGTTATTGAACTGTAAAATTTTAGTAATATTTTATACAAGTATATGATAAAAAGCTTTATACAATAGTTTACTCCGCCGCCACTGCCGGATAGTAATACCTATGTCTTGCATACTGCGACTTTCGTCGCAGTCAAGACAATAATAACTCATAGAAAGCACCAGAGTTTATCATTACTTTATGCAATATGGAAACTTCTCATCCTTCAAAAGCACTTGTGATTATTCTAATATCATGAAAGAATCTTGCACGCAACGTTTTGACATTTTATTCCTATTTTTTAAATGTAAAAGCAGTTATAACAACAACACTTTATGGATTGCTGCAGTAAATTTGAGAAATCAACGTTTTGGTGCCCAGGGCACCATCATCAGAATAAAAACAATACAGAAAATTGGGCTGGAAGTTCAAAATTTGGGAAGTGATAAATTAAGTCACAATGTTACCATGGTGAGTATTATTAGAAAGTGAAAGAAGGTATGGAAGAAAACTAGAACAAAAATGCTCAATAATATGTGTATGTCTTAGAAATTAAAATGATTGTTAATATTATTGTCAAAGTCTGTTATTTGCTATAAAAAAAAAAATTATGTGTTTGTCATCTTGCATTTTAGTACTAAATAAAATATTCAATATTGTCAGAGTGATTACTGTTTGTGTTTCACCCAAATTCAATTGAACAACACTTGACTTGCAATTCCATACCCTTTCAAGTAGCTTCACTGTCATTTGTTATTTTCAATTGCAATCAAGTGGATTCTATCATATTAAAGATTTACCAGGTGTTGGTTCCCTGTCTTATTTTTTCTTTGTATTTTCTCTACCAATGTATGCAAATGTGTTCTGTTTATGTTTATTAATTCTTTTATCTCAGTTACTCAGCACAATATATTTAATGACCAACAAAATTTGTGAATAAATTAAGAAACAAATTTTCATTATTATCATTAACTAAAACTTAAAACTAAAGTTACATTGAAATCTGATTAACCCACTGATTGAAATGTTTGGTCAATGTTTTCAATTTGATGAACTTAAAAAAATTCCTCCATTTTTTTTTTTTTTTCATTTAAAATTCCAAGCCTGCAATTTTTTCATCATGAATAAACACATAAGTGCATCTTTATTAATTTTAAGTATAACTAAATACCTTCGAGAGGTAGACAATTTCATCATGCTTATGATAGCCAAGCAATTTTCCTTTAATGTTTAAAATAAAGTTCATGAAAGACAAGAAATGATTGTAACAGGATGCTGTTACGAAGTCTCCCAAACAAAGTTCCCGTAATTACAGTCATTCCCAAGGTCGCCGGACATTGGGCAAAGTCTAGTAAAAATTGGTTTGGTCCAGTAAAGTGATATGCATTAGTGACCCCTGGGGACTGACCCAATATCTCATTCAAATCTTTGTGACATTACGAACAGGAATATATATGGTTCAGGGGTGGGGATCTTGATCATTTACAAGATATTTGAACATATTCAAATGACAGGGGGCAGGGACAGTCCCTTGGGTCTTACCCTGTATATCATTCAAATCATCTTGGCATGACAAACCAGAATATATATGGTTTAGGGGTGGGGATCTTCACCACTTACAAGATATTAGAACTTTCTCAAATGGCAGAGGGTGGGGGTGACCCCTTGGGACTGACCCTATATATTATTCAAATCTTCTTGACATGACAAACACGAATATATATGGTTAAGGGGTCTGGATCTCAACCATTTATAAGATATTAGATCATTTGGGGTAGGGAGACCCCTGGGGACTGACCCTATATAGCAATCAAATCTTCATGACATGACAAACAGGAATATATAGGGTTTAGGGATGGGGATCTCAACCATTTACAAGATATTAGAACATTGGGAGTTGGGGGAACACCTGGGGACTGACCCTATATATCAATCAAATCTTCGTGACATGACAAACAGGAATATATATGGTTTAGGGATGGGGATCTCAACCATTTACAAGATATTAGAACATTCGGGGTGGGGGGAGACCCCTGGGGACTGACCCAGGGATGATTCCACTATATAGTTTAGGGCCGCTTAGTGGCCCTTAAATCGGCCAGCAGCCGCAAAAAAATGTATATGAAAATAAATTCCAAATTCAGGAAAATAAAATAAAAATCGATACTAACTGAAAAGTTTCCGTCACCGATTTAGGCAACTATAATTTTTCATAGTTTGTCGTCAAAATATTTTAAAATCTGGATAAGAATGCTGTCTACGATCGCATTTTATTTACAACAATTTAGTTATGTCAACATGTGGTAAACAATTTTAGCAGCTGGATTCAATTGATTAAAATGTTATGGGAGTATTTGATCTCGTAAAAGCAGATCGCCCAGCAGGTTGATAAAAAAGATGCTTTTTGTCAAAATGGGTGTCAAAGCAGACCTTGGCAGAGAGAGCATATTCAAATTTTGATATAACATTGATGAATAAATTTTAATGGGCGCCGATCTCGTAAAAGCAGATCGCCCAGCAGAGCGGGTTATATAACTTGATGAAAACTTGTTTTGTAAAAGAAATTATTTTATATTTTGCTCCATTTCCTCAAAAGACAAAAGTTTGAGCGCTTTTGAAAATGAAAGAACCTTAGTGAGCACGCTCACATACCCCACTTCTCCACACTGTATTGGAGAAATAAAATAAGTGTAAGAAAAAAAAATTGTATCAGAAAAAAAAATTGAATCATAATTTCCTGTCAATATGCACAACTACATAGTATGTCCTTATTATCTACACAGTTTCATGAAATTCTGTTGTGTGGTTTGAGAGGAGTTGCGATGACAAAAGGTTGCAGTAGTATATTGGGCAAATAAGTTCAAAGGGGCGTAACTCCTGGAAAAAAAATTGAATCGTAATTTCCTGTCGATATGCACATCTACGTAGTATGTCCTTATTATCTGAAAAGGTTTCATGAAATTCTGTTGTGTGGTTTGAGAGGAGTTGCGATGACAAAAGGTTGCAGTAGTATATTGGGCAAATAAGTTCAAAGGCGTAACTCCTGGAAAAAATTTAATCGTAATTTCTGTCGATATGCACATCTACGTAGTATGTCCTTATTATCTGAAAAGGTTTTATGAAATTCTGTTGTGTGGTTTGAGAGGAGTTGCGATGACAAAAGGTTGCAGTAGTATATTGGGCAAATAAGTTAAAAGGGGCGTAACTCCTGGAAAAAAAATTGAATAGTAATTTCCTGTCGATATGCACATCTACGTAGTATGTCCTTATTATCTGAAAAGGTTTCATGAAATTCTGTTGTGTGGTTTGAGAGGAGTTGCGATGACAAACTGTTGCAGTAGTACATTAAAGTAAATAAGTTCAAAGGGGCATAACTCCTAGAAAAAGTGAATCGTAATTTCCTGTCGATATGCACAACTACATAGTATGTCCTTATTATCTAAAAAGGTTTCGTGAAATTCTGTTGTGTGGTTTGAGAGGAGTTGCGATGACAAGAAACAGGACTGACGGACTGACGGACTGACGGACAGATGGACGGACAGACGGGTCAAAAACATTATACCCTCCCCAACCCGTTGTGTGGGGTATAATAATGTTGATGATAAACCATTCATGAAATACGATGTCATCATAATGGAACTGTTTCAAAAGTTATGAAGATGATCCAAATAATTTTAAAGTACACTGGTTCAACGCTTTAAATATCTTATCAATTAAGTATATAAACTTTTGTAATTGCTTTTCTGAATTCGACAATTGGCCAGTCCAATTTGAAATCCATTTGAATCAAGGTAAATTTATAAAGATGACCTGTTGTTGAAAAAAAAACCAATGGAGGATTTTTTTCAGTGGTTTATGTTAGCTGATATATATGTTTTTGTAATAGGCCTAGGTTACTATAGCTAAGATGATAGTGCATCATGTGCAATGATATTCATGTAACAACTTCCCTGCTCTCAATCCAATAACTGTCAAGTGATCTGGTAATCATATATATCATAATCAGTAGCCCATCCAGAATTATTCAAAATGTTACAACTTACATCAGTGTACAGGTGAAACTTAATACACATTTTCCGTTTTTACAGGAAAATCATGTTATTTCGTCTTAGATTTTGTGCATAAAAAATTCCCAATTAGGATAAAAATTCCCAATTTGAAGTTCAAAGGACCAATTTGAAAACACCTGGAATCATCCCTGCTGACACTATAAATCATTCAAATCTTCGTGACATGACAAACAGGAATATGTATGGTTTAGGGATGGGGATCTCAACACTTTACAAGATATTAGAACATTGGGGGTGGGGGGAGACCCCTGGGGACTGACCCTATATATCATTCAGATCTTCGTAAAATGACGAACAGGAATATATATGGTTTAGGGGTGGGGATCTTCATCACTTACAAGATATAAGAACCTTCTCAAATGGCAGAGGGTGGGGGTGACCCCTTGGGACTGACCCTATATATTATTCAAATCTTCTTGACATGACAAACTAGAATATATATGGTGAAGGGGTTGGGATCTCAACCATTTACAAGATATTAGATCATTTGGGGGGGACCCTGGGAACTGACCCTATATATCAATCAAATCTTTGTGAATATATATGGTTTAGGGATTGGGATCTCAACCATTTAAAAGATATTAGAACATTGGTGATGGGGGAACCCCTGGGGACTGACCCTATATATCATTCAAATCTTTGTGACATGACAAACAGGAATATGTATGGTTTAGGGGTGGGGATCTCAACCATTTACAATATATTTGAACATATTCAAATGACAGGGGGTGGGGATGACCCCTTGGGACTAACCCGTTATTTCATTTGATGTGCTTTATCATGACAAACCTGAATATCAATCATCTTGGCATGACAAATGGCAGAGGGTGGGGGTGATCTTGGGACTGACCCTATATATTATTCAAATCTTCTTGACATGACAACCATTCATCTTGGCATGACAAACCAGAATATATATGGTTTAGGGGTGGGGATTTTGACCACTTTCAAGATATTAGAACTTTCTCAAACGGCAGGGGGTGGGGGTGACCCCTGGGGACTAACCCTTTATTTCATTTGATGTGCTTTATCATGACAAACCAGAATGTATATGGTTTAGGGGTGGGGATCTTGACCACTTACAATATATTAGAACTTTCTCAAATGGCTGTGGGTGGATTGACCCCTAGGGACTAACCTTTTATTTCATTTGATGTGTTTTATCATGTAGTACATTTTCAATTATAAGATTGTGTCTATCACTAACTGTTTTCAAGTTATAATCTTTTGAAAATAAAAAAAATTAAAATCCCACAGGGTTCTATAGTAAAACCCTCCTTCCTTTTTGTCCCTCAAAGTACCCCTTTAAAAACCCCATTGCACAAACAAAACCCTGATTGCACCACTAGACATGTTAATCTAACATATTGTGGAACCCTAAGTTAATCTGACTAGTGGTTTTGGAGAACGGGTGTGGACAAGTTCAAATTTAAAAGCGGCTGAAGAGGAAGAGGAAGAACTGAGCAAAACCAATAAGTCTCGTCTGGGAGACTTAAAAATACGGAGATGGTGGGATAACATATTTTTTGGACAACCTTCCATATCATTTCAGGACAAAATAGATTTTCATAACTTAAAATTTTAAAGTTTGGCATGGGTTAGAAACTGGTTTTCTGCATGCAGCTAAGCTTCATACATTATTATAATTATAAGTTATAGTCCTGCTAATTTTTCTCTCTTGTTACAAAATCTTTTTTAACGTTTTAATTTTAGCTGGAATTTGCATGTTATTTAATATGAATGTGCTATTTATGTATTTTTTTATGTGCTGCTTTATCTTTTTATGCATGTTTTAAAAAAAAGTTAGGTTATGTATTTGTTGTCTGTATTAGGAATAAACTGTTGACACAGAGATATGTCTCGCCTATCGGCATACAATTCAGAAAAAGACAATCTGATGGACAGCAACATTGCTTATTAATTCTGTCACTGGACCATGATCTAGTGGGTAGGGCCTGAAAATGGTCGACAAACTGATATGTACTGATAATAATGTAACTTCATACAAAATATCATTGATCTATCACAAGTAGTTCTTATCAAACTAACTTAAGCAGAAAACTTAACATTGAAAATTGCTTATTAATTCAAAGTCACTGGACCATGTCCTAGGGGGCAGGGCCTAAAAATAGTCGTCAAAGTGATATGTTCTGATAGTAATGCAACTTTATATTAAATATCAATGATCTATCACAAGTAGTTCCTATCATACTAACTTAAGCAGAAAACTTAACATTCAAAATTGCTTATTAATTCAAAGTCACTGGACCATGTCCTAGGGGGCAGGGCCTAAAAATAGTCGTCAAACTGATATGTACTGATAGTAATGCAACTTTATATTAACTATCAATGATCTATCACAAGTAGTTCCTATCAAACTAACTTAAGCAGAAAACTCAACATGGAAAATTGCTAATTAATTCAAAGTCACTGGACCATGTCCTAGGGGGCAGGCATGAAATTATATGTACCGATAGTAATGCAACTTTATATTAAATATCAATGATCTATCACAAGTAGTTCCTATCATACTAACTTAAGCAGAAAACTTAACATTGAAAATTGCTAATTAATTCAAAGTCACTGGACCATGTCCTAGGGGGCAGGGCCTCAAAATAGTTGTGAAACTGATATGTACTGATAGTAATGCAACTTTATATTAAATATCAATGATCTACCACAAGTAGTTCCTATCAAATTAACTTGAGCAGAAAACTTAACAATTGTTGACGCCGGAGCTGTTGCCATCGCTGGAAAAACAATCCCTATGTCTCTCTTTCCGCGACTTTCGTCGCAGGCGAGACAAAAATGGTCTCAAGAGCTTAGGTTTGATCTGATTTATGTACAATATAAAAAAGTCTGAAAAATGACAACAGTGTTATATCTGCAATATTTGCACCAAGGTAGAACCAAGGCTAAATTTCTGACAAAGTATGTGTAATTTGTTATAAATTGTCCTGTATAACCCAAGATTATCTATTGGAGAAAGTCTGTTGTAAAGATATCATGTCATAAAATGTATATAAAATAATATTGATGAGACTGCATGACTAATGAAACTATCTTTTATATAGCTTAGTGTGCCCAGGAGTCTAGAATGCTGGACAAAGTAAAGAATATATAAAAATTGATAATTTGTAACAACTACATTTCACATCAAATAATTAACGTTCTTTAAAATAATGTCACTAGCATTTCCATGCCTTTTGGCAATGTTTATGCATAGAAGTACTATATTGACAGGAACTACAACGATTAATTAGCACTTATTTATAACCCGGGTAGCGCTGTAGAAAAGATATGGAAACTGTCTTATTAGTACGCTGTCGTTAATTTCTTTTGTGACTATCTGCGATGCTGCAGTCATTAATTGACCAGAGATACTTCTTATCAATCACGTGGTTTTTATCCAGACAGATTAACATCAATACCTGTCAGAAAACACCTTTACTTATTTCAATCGCGTAGGTTGACATTTATTCATGAACAACTTATTTAAACAAATCGACTGATGCATAAAAAATGAAAATCGGCCCAGAATTAATTATTCTACAACGATTCAAAATAGTGAGTGACATTATTTTATTTCTTCAGGGGTTAAGTTAAAATTGTCAAAGGGTGTGTTCCGGTTACCGCAGGGTCACGAAAATTTTCTGTAATAAATATATACACTGTGACGACCCGATTAATGCATATAGCAACAGACCTAGATTACCCTGGAAAGTAGAAATTTCCAGTTTTAAATGCGAAAATTAATCGATCAAGGACTTAATATCACAGAAATTATACATAACAAATATAGTCAAAAAAAAAGACGCACCTCGTTATTTATAAAAAAAAATTATATATATATATAAGTGGGTTTAAATTTTTTGACATTTGTGAAATTCAAAACTGCTAAAATATTCATATTTGAACAAATTTTATCCGATAATATGCAGCTGGTGTCAGTATTTCTATTTATCATTTATGAATGTGCCAATCATGACTTATGATTTGACCCGTATTTATCAATTTGAGAAAAAAAAAACGAGACTTATAAAATGTTATGGAATAGCTAAAGCATCTCTGCCCCATAAAATATTTTATGACTATCTGTCCAAATGATACTAGTAAATATTATTGAACAGTTGCAGTACTTACAAAATTTCAACACATCGGGGCTCAGCCGAAACATTCGTATACCAACCAATGATCTTAATTTAGAGTGAAGCTTGATAATTCCTACATTTATTTCAAATCTCTTTGATCTTTAATTTTTTATCAGAACAATCATTTTACAATCGTCTTATTAAAATATGCATGAAATGTGTGCCACTGGAGTAAACAGTAATTATATAATCACAACTTGCGATATATATTACATTTAGTGCAATTTCTTCCAAAAATAAATCAATAAACATGGGGCATTTATTCAATTAATATCGTACAAATTTCCATCGTCAATGTGTTTTTCTATAGAATTAATGATGTCTCGCACAATTTCATCAATCTATCAATAGACACACATATGCCAATGTAGGGTAATGGAATCTGCCGAGGTTTGCCGATTGCTGTTTCCTAAGAATTTATCACAACTCTCGATTTCTTCGTTTATTTCCGTAATCGCGAAAGCAACCGAGAATGACGATATTGTAGGGCACCACACGCTGGTGTGTAAATAACGTGCCATGTTTCAAGTTAATTAACATGTCATTAAATTGCATGCGGCATCGCAGATGAAACGTTTGAAGTTGGGTTGTAGTAGTTCCTGTCAATATAATACTTCCATGGTTTATGCAACGATTTAACAAGAGACACTTTAATTATTTGATGTGAAATGAATTCTTTAGGATTAAATTTTTATATATACATTCTGTGCACCGTATTGATTGACTTTTGTTATATATATATATATATATATATTTTTTTAACTGACAAAATCTAATTACTGTGGTTTCATTATTATTCATGTTATACCAATATTCATGGGTTTCCTGAATAGAGGTGAACCACAAATTTAAATGTTTAACTAAGTACAAATTTTCCACAGGCTTGTAAGCAGACTTAACCAAATCAAGAAATCAAATATCCATGAAAATACAATTTTTCCTCAATTCACGAAAATTGATACCCACCAAAATAAATGAATCCACTGTACTCGTATTGCATACACAGGAATCTGATGTTCAGTAGTTGTCGTTTGTTGATGTGGTTCATAAGTGTTTCTCGTTTCTCGTTTTTTATATAGATTAGACCGTTGGTTTTCCCGTTTGAATGGTTTTACACTAGTAATTTTTGGGGCCCTTTATAGCTTACTGTTCGGTGTGAGCCTAGGCTCCGTGTTGAAGACCGTACTTTGACCTATAATGGTTTACTTTTATAAATTTTGACTTGGATGGAGAGTTGTCTCATTGGCACTCATACCACATCTTCTTATATCTACATATCATTAATAAGTGCATATTCCATCTTTTCCTTTATATATACATGTAATTACAAACTATAAAATCTCTTCATAATATCTTATATGATGGTACAACTGCCCAAGGGTCGTTGAATTCACATTCAAAATAAAATAGTCTTTTTGTACTGTAGCAGGTGATTTACACTTACGCAGGGTCTGGTGATGCACATCTCAGAGGAGCTATTACATCTCTCTGTGCTATAGCACAAGCCAAAATGACATAATTTTGCCATAACTGCATGTGAAGATCTTTCTCTGACGTTGGTTTTTTACTGGACGTTCCTGATCGTAGAAGTGAAGAAGCCCTGTACTCACTCATAATAGTACTGAAGAAAAAAAATATATTTCATTTATTCCTAAGCAATCCCACACTAATTACAGAACATTTAATATTTACATTCATTGACTCTTTATATTCTTCTTTTCAAGGGATTTAAAATAACCCTTTATTGGAAATGACTTCTTCACTTCACTGAAGAACATAATTTACCCACAATCTTAACTTCTGTTTATCAACCTTTATATTCTTGATGTAAAAGATTATCCATACTATTTAAATACTAGTCAGGAAATAAGATTGTCATTCTTACAGTCTTCCTGCAGACTTTTCCTTGTGAACTAGCACCTTAAAAATCGGTCTAGTACAACATTTAGTTTAATGCATTGAAGTTGTCCCAAATCAGGAACCTCTAGTCTTTTTTAGTGTTGTGTTTTTTTTTTTTTTGTTTATTTTGGTTCATTTGTATGTTTCGTAGTTTAGTGTGGCATCCATTTCGCTGAAGGATTTTCTAGCTGCATTGAAGACTCATTGGTGGCCTTTGGCTGTTTTCTGCTCTTTGGTCAGGTTGTTGTCTTTTTGACACATTCCCGGTTTTCATTCTCTATTCTACTTTCTGGTTTCCTTTTTTAGTGTACCTTAATATCATTACAGGAATCAAGGTAAAAAAAAAACTGACCATAGATTAATTAATATTAAATTCAAATATTTTTCATTAACAAAATTATACCTAAATAACATTTTAATGTGTCCAATTGTACACTTTTACTTTTAAGGATGTCAATCGTAACCCTTACCATGCGGGGGCCGTAAAATTACAGCCTCTACCCAAAATACCGTTTTTTGGCTCCAATGGCTCTCCATACTTTTAGAGGTCTACTGTATGGCATGTTTTTCGAAATTGAAGCATGTTCCCTCAACCTAAGGCTATTTATTGTCATGTTTCTCAGGTTTAAAGTGCAGTTTGAGCCCAAAAATGAATATTGAAATTGGATAAACGTTTTTTCTGGAGGGGTGGGCCTCCCTTCAGTGCCTGGGACACACAGTACACAGGCCTACAACTTCCAGAAACAGTTTAAACTCGCGGGCATATAACTACTGTTCGTCTAAATTATTGAAATATGCTTAGGGAAGGACTATTTTCTGGTGGCAGGGCCAGGCAAAGCCAAAAATCAGGAAAAATTGGAAAATTCCGGATTTATGGTGGAAATGACCATCTTTAGACTACCATACTAAGATCAGGTTCACTCTGAACACACCACTTTTGGGGTCAATGTGTTCACTGGGGTCCACTCTACATGCAGACTACAGTGAGACACATCTATCAGCATCCCTCGGTCTTCCAGAGCAAGAAATAGGATGAAAAATCTTCAAAATTGCACCTGATGACCAAACTTTTGGGGCAGATTAACCACCTCCTCACCTAAACCACCCCGCTCCGTAATCCCCGATCTTAGTTTTAATGGAATAAATATGCATCAACAGCAGGGTATAGCTCATTTGCATATAATTTGCATATTTTTGCAAATAAACGAAAATTATACATTTTCTGAAAACAATTCAGCAGGGTAAGAGTTAACATTTGCATACTTACGTTGGGTCCACCAATGGAAACAGACAATGCAATCTAGAATAAACAATTGGCCAAGCAGCTCCAACAGCATGAGGACACATGGTCATTCCATAATCATAAGACACAAATGTAGCCAGACAACGGTTCCATGGGTCTACTTTGGCAAACATTGGTGTTGAATGTTCCTCCAGTTTACGGTCATGTGATGTTGGATTCCAAACAGAGGCTGATCTATCAATGATCCATGAAAGATCAATGTTGGCAGAGGTTAAAATAATCGGCTGAAAAATATACAACATTTTCATTTCCAGTATGTATGTTGTGTACAAGTTGTAATTTTGTAAACCTCTGACATATTTTGATAAAAAAAAAATCAACATTCTGTCTTTGATTTACCCATCACTATCATATTTGCTTGACCATATGCTTCAGTCTTGTACACTAACACAAAGTTTATATAGGGACAATAGATGATTTTTTGAGGAACATACATAAATAGAAACTAAACCAAATCTAAATACTACAAAGAACAGCAACTAGAGGCTCTTAGAAGCCTTAATTGCTCACCTAACTTTCCATGACTAACCGTGGGATTATTAAGGTCCTTTTGAGTTTATATAAGTACAGGGTATCAAAGAAAATATTGTTTTTTTTAAGTATTGTTCCTAAGGTTTACACTATTCTTTAGATAGAACTACTGAGGCCAAAATTAATTTTAAGTTTGTTTCCGCTCGCCCCTGCCGTGTCTAAAAAAAGCCTGTGAGTCAAACAAATTTATCGACGTTTATAAAAAACCTTTTTAATTTCTGGAAAAAAATAGAGATTGTCGGACATCAGTCCTTATGAAAAGTATTTCTCGATAGTCCTCGGTTGTGTTCCTTAAATCCATTTCATGATGGATGGCAAGATTGCCTTGTCGTCGTCTGTTATAACAAGGATTTGTAAAGTCTTACTATACAAATCCTTGGTTATAATACGATATTCAGAATTTCAGACACTGGTAAAATAAAAAAAAAATAGTGAACAACAAATTATATTCTTTTCCAAAAAATTATATTTGGAAGGACGTGCTTGAGGACATAACCAGCTGAGTTTCCGGATTGACATCAACAGACGAAGTTCTTCTCACCATTTGTGATAGCTGCGGAAGCATAGCTTATAGGTCCTTATGATATTTTTTGACAATTTGCGGACCATACCATAGATAGTCCGCAAATTGTCAAAAAATATCACAAGGACCTAAAAGCTACGGTTCCGCAGCTACGTTTGTGTCAGAAAAGATTCCCTGAACAATTTCAAGCCAGATTTTCTAGTCAATAAATGTTGTTCATCAATTTGACAAATCTTTAAAACTTGTAAATCTCCACTGGTTATGTCCTGAAGCACATTCTTCTAAGTATTCCTTTTGGGAAAAGAATATAATTTGTTGTTCACTATTTTTTTTTATTTTACCGTTGTCTGAATATCTTATTATAACAAATGATCTGTTTGACACCTATATAATTCGTTTACAATGGCTCTGATGTTGGCAGGAAAGAAATTTGTGCACATTGTGCATCAGTTGACTGTCCAAGGGATCCTGCATTGATAACCAAATTTAAAACTGTTCTGCCAGTGTGTCAACTGTGCATTGCTGCTCAAAGGGACACTCCCAAATGAAATCCAAAAAAAATTATCTGCAACAGTTTTACAATATTCTGATCATGATGTCA
Organism: Mytilus coruscus; assembly: GCA_017311375.1. Taxonomy (NCBI): domain Eukaryota; kingdom Metazoa; phylum Mollusca; class Bivalvia; order Mytilida; family Mytilidae; genus Mytilus; species Mytilus coruscus. The sequence continues at coordinate 82,231,619 of CM029597.1, forward strand.
TAGTTGTTTGATTCTGTTTGATTCTAGTCACTTGTTTAATAAATATTCTGTTTCATATATCAATTCTTTTTTAATACAGTGACCTGGCATATTGTATATCTGACACTGAGGTGAAGACCTTAGAAATTCAGTATTCGATGACCATAAAAATATGTTGTAGGCTTTCAAGTATCTGGCAATATATATTACTAAAAGATACCAGTATTAAATATTAGGAAAGGCCATTAATGACACAACAAAACATATATTATTTGTGATTGTCAGAATTGTGAAAAACTGAGTACAACAATTGTATTCTTCCAGTCTATAATTTTAGAATGAATTGATGATATTTAGATTGCCGCTCCAATCTGTTTCAATTCTAGTACAATTTAAAGTAGAATCCTAAAAATTAATTGGGAATGTGTCCATGGGACACAGATGATGCCCTGCTTGCTTATCATATAAAGTTATAAAGGGACATAACTGAAGAATGTAAAAGTGACACTACCCAAATTTGTACTTGGTCTGAGTTTTGTAGAAATAAGTATTGTGTATAAGTTTCATAACATTTGGTTGAGGCAAACTTAAGTTAGAGAACGGAAACGAAAAATTCAGCAATTTTTCCATTTGCAAAGGGCATAACTCTAGAACGGTAAAAGTGACACCACCAAAATTCAAACTTGATCTGTACTTTATGGTAGCAAGCATTGTGTATAAGTTTCATAACATTTGGTTAAGGCAAATTAAAGTTAGAGAACGGAAACGAAAAATTCAGTAATTTTTCCATTTGGAAAGGGGCATAACTCTAGAACAGTTAAAGTGACGCCACCAAAATTCAAACTTAATCTATGTTTTGTGGTAATAAATATTGTGTACAAGTTTCATAAAATTTGGTTGAGGCAAACTTAAGTTAGAGAACGGAAACCAACAACCTAGAAGGTACGGACTGACGTACGGACAGACAAGGGTAAAACTTAATGCCCCCTCCGCCACGGCGGGGCATAAAATGTTACATCTGCCTGCCTGGTCAGCTCCAATAATAAGGCGGGGAGGTAAAACAAACATTTTTAATTGTGGCCTGACACACAAAACTTTTGTTGTTTTTGGTACCACCTGAGCCCCAAATTGCACAAAATAGACAAAAAGACAAAGAGGTACCACTGAAAATTTCAGCGAGACAATTTTTTAAAATTGTAAAGGTTCCATGGAACCCAGTGTCTCGCCTACTTTTACTGTTGTCTATGTTTTCAGTGTGATAGGGGAATGCACATAATAGATGTTTTAAAAACTTTAACTGCAGACTGTATTTAATATTAACTGGAAAAAAAAAATAAGTTCATTTATAAGTTATATACGGAAAAACAGGAAATAAATTTTTACAAAATTTCCTTCTAGACACTAGCGTTTGATCATAGACAAGCTTCTGCTCAAGTTTGATACAAATCCAGGATAGTAAGAAAGTTATTAAAATTTTAATAAAATGCTCCGTAGGGCGCAGCTTGATACGACCGCAGAGGTCGAACCCTGAATAGTTGGGGCAAGTATGGACACAACATTCAAGCTTGATACAGCTCTGAATTTGGATTGTGATGAAATATTTGACACAGCATAGGTTTCTGACACAGAATGAATGTGGTCTAAGAACTTAAAAATTTTAAATTGGACATTCACCTATTATGGTCCAATATCCAAAATTTAAATACATGGTTAGATTCAGCATATCAAAGAACCCCAAGAGTTCAATTTTTGATGAAATCAAAGAAAGTTTAATTTTGGACCCTTTTGACCTCAATGTGGACAAAGTTGATAACGGAGCCCAAAAATCAAAAATCTAAATACATGGTTAGATTCAGCATATCAAAGAACCCCATATATTCAATTTTTGTTGAAATCAAACAAAGTTTAATTTTGGACCCCGATTTAGACCAACTTGAAAACTGGGCCCATAATCAAAAATCGAAATACCTGTTTAGATTCAGCATATCAAAGAACCCTATAGCTAAGAATTCAATTTTTGTTAAAATCAAACTAAGTTTAATTTTGGACCGTTTGGACCTTAATGTAGACCAATTTAAAAACGGGACCAAAAATTAAGAATCTAAATACACGGTTAGATTCGGCATATCAAAGAACCCCAATAATTCAATTTTTGATGAAATCAAACAAAGTTTAATTTTGGACCCTTTTGACCTCAATGTGGACAAAGTTGATAATGTGATGGATGGCAAGATTGCCTTGTCGTCGTCTGTTATAACAAGGATTTGTAAAGTCTTACTATACAAATCCTTGGTTATAATACGATATTCAGAATTTCAGACACTGGTAAAATAAAAAAAAAATAGTGAACAACAAATTATATTCTTTTCCAAAAAATTATATTTGGAAGGACGTGCTTGAGGACATAACCAGCTGAGTTTCCGGATTGACATCAACAGACGAAGTTCTTCTCACCATTTGTGATAGCTGCGGAAGCATAGCTTATAGGTCCTTATGATATTTTTTGACAATTTGCGGACCATACCATAGATAGTCCGCAAATTGTCAAAAATATCAAGGACCTAAAAGCTACGGTTCCCAGCTACGTTGTGTCAGAAAAGATTCCTGAACAATTTCAAGCCAGATTTTCTAGTCAATAAATGTTGTTCATCAATTTGACAAATCTTTAAAACTTGTAAATCTCCACTGGTTATGTCCTGAAGCACATTCTTCTAAGTATTCCTTTTGGGAAAAGAATATAATTTGTTGTTCACTATTTTTTTTTATTTTACCGTTGTCTGAATATCTTATTATAACAAATGATCTGTTTGACACCTATATAATTCGTTTACAATGGCTCTGATGTTGGCAGGAAAGAAATTTGTGCACATTGTGCATCAGTTGACTGTCCAAGGGATCCTGCATTGATAACCAAATTTAAAACTGTTCTGCCAGTGTGTCAACTGTGCATTGCTGCTCAAAGGGACACTCCCAAATGAAATCCAAAAAAAATTATCTGCAACAGTTTTACAATATTCTGATCATGATGTCATAGTTGTTTGATTCTGTTTGATTCTAGTCACTTGTTTAATAAATATTCTGTTTCATATATCAATTCTTTTTTAATACAGTGACCTGGCATATTGTATATCTGACACTGAGGTGAAGACCTTAGAAATTCAGTATTCGATGACCATAAAAATATGTTGTAGGCTTTCAAGTATCTGGCAATATATATTACTAAAAAGATACCAGTATTAAATATTAGGAAAGGCCATTAATGACACAACAAAAACATATATTATTTGTGATTGTCAGAATTGTGAAAAAACTGAGTACAACAATTGTATTCTTCCAGTCTATAATTTTTAGAATGAATTGATGATATTTAGATTGCCGTTCCAATCTGTTTAAATTCTAGTACAATTTAAAGTAGAATCCTAAAAAAATAAATTGGGAATGTGTCCATGGGACACAGATGATGCCCCTGCTTGCTTATCATATAAAGTTATAAAGCGACATAACTGAAGAATGTAAAAGTGACACTACCCAAATTTGTACTTGGTCTGAGTTTTGTAGAAATAAGTATTGTGTATAAGTTTCATAACATTTGGTTGAGGCAAACTTAAGTTAGAGAACGGAAACGAAAAATTCAGCAATTTTTCCATTTGCAAAGGGCATAACTCTAGAACGGTAAAAGTGACACCACCAAAATTCAAACTTGATCTGTACTTTATGGTAGCAAGCATTGTGTATAAGTTTCATAACATTTGGTTAAGGCAAATTAAAGTTAGAGAACGGAAACGAAAAATTCAGTAATTTTTCCATTTGGAAAGGGCATAACTCTAGAACAGTTAAAGTGACGCCACCAAAATTCAAACTTAATCTATGTTTTGTGGTAATAAATATTGTGTACAAGTTTCATAAAATTTGGTTGAGGCAAACTTAAGTTAGAGAACGGAAACCAACAACCTAGAAGGTACGGACTGACGTACGGACAGACAAGGGTAAAACTTAATGCCCCCTCCGCTACGGCGGGGGCATAAAAATGTTACATCTGCCTGCCTGGTCAGCTCCAATAATAAGGGCGGGGGGGAGGGTAAAAACAAACATTTTTTTAATTGTGGCCTGACACACAAAACTTTTGTTGTTTTTTGGTACCACCTGAGCCCCAAATTGCACAAAATAGACAAAAAAAGACAAAAGAGGTACCACTGAAAATTTCAGCGAGACAATTTTTTTAAAAATTCGTAAAGGTTCCGCGGAACCCAGTGTCTCGCCTACTTTTACTGTTGTCTATGTTTTCAGTGTGATAGGGGAATGCACATAATAGATGTTTTAAAAACTTTAACTGCAGACTGTATTTAATATTAACTGGAAAAAAAAAATAAGTTCATTTATAAGTTATATACGGAAAAACAGGAAATAAATTTTTACAAAATTTCCTTCTAGACACTAGCGTTGATCATAGACAAGCTTCTGCTCAAGTTTGATACAAATCCAGGATAGTAAGAAAGTTATTAAAATTTTAATAAAATGCTCCGTAGGGGCGAGCTTGATACGACCGCAGAGGTCGAACCCTGAATAGTTGGGGCAAGTATGGACACAACATTCAAGCTTGATACAGCTCTGAATTTGGATTGTGATGAAATATTTGACACAGCATAGGTTTCTGACACAGAATGAATGTGGTCTGAGAACTTAAAATTTTAAATTGGACATTCACCTATTATGGTCCAATATCCAAAATTTAAATACATGGTTAGATTCAGCATATCAAAGAACCCCAAGAGTTCAATTTTGATGAAATCAAAGAAAGTTTAATTTTGGACCCTTTGACCTCAATGTGGACAAAGTTGATAACGGAGCCCAAAATCAAAAATCTAAATACATGGTTAGATTCAGCATATCAAAGAACCCCATATATTCAATTTTTGTTGAAATCAAACAAAGTTTAATTTTGGACCCCGATTTAGACCAACTTGAAAACTGGGCCCATAATCAAAAATCGAAATACCTGTTTAGATTCAGCATATCAAAGAACCCTATAGCTAAGAATTCAATTTTGTTAAAATCAAACTAAGTTTTTTTGGACCGCTTGACCTTAATGTAGACCAATTAAAAACGGGACCAAAAATTAAGAATCTAAATACACGTTAGATTCGCATATCAAAGAACCCCAATAATTCAATTTTGATGAAATCAAACAAAGTTTAATTTTGGACCCTTTGACCTCAATGTGGACAAAGTTGATAATGGGGTCCAAAAATCAAAAATCTAAATACATGGTTAGATTCAGCATATCAAAGAACCCCATATATTCAATTTTGTTGAAATCAAACAAAGTTTAATTTTGGACCCCGATTTGGACCAACTTGAAAACTGGGCCCATAATCAGAAATCTAAATACCTGTTTAGATTCAGCATATCAAAGAACCCTAAAATTCAATTTTTATTAAAATCAAACTAAGTTTAATTTTGGACGACCAATTTAAAACGGGCAAAATCCAAAACTTAATACACGGTTAGAATCAGCACATTAAAGAACCCCAAGAATTCAAGAATAAAACCCCATTGAAATTGGTCAAGAAATAAGCAATTTATACAAAGAATCTTCTTTTGCACAATACTGTGCAATTGAATATTTCTTGCAATTGCTCAATACTGTGCAATTGAATATTTTTGCTATTGCACAATACTGTACAATTGACAATTTCTTGCTATTTGCTAATATTGTGCTATTGATATTTTGCTATTGCGCAATACTGTGCAATTGAAGATTTCTTGCTATTGCGCAATACTGTGCAATTGAAAATTTCTTGCTATTGCACAATACTTATTATATAATAATTTACACATCCTGTTTGGTGTGTATCTCCTGCCATATCATTATTATTTGCTTTTAAATATTAATCAGAAATAACTCTGTTTGACACCTATATAATTCGTTTACAATGGCTCTGATGTTGGCAGGAAAGAAATTTGTGCACATTGTGCATCAGTTGACTGTCCAAGGGATCCTGCATTGATAACCAAATTTAAAACTGTTCTGCCAGTGTGTCAACTGTGCATTGCTGCTCAAAGGGACACTCCCAAATGAAATCCAAAAAAAATTATCTGCAACAGTTTTACAATATTCTGATCATGATGTCATAGTTGTTTGATTCTGTTTGATTCTAGTCACTTGTTTAATAAATATTCTGTTTCATATATCAATTCTTTTTTAATACAGTGACCTGGCATATTGTATATCTGACACTGAGGTGAAGACCTTAGAAATTCAGTATTCGATGACCATAAAAATATGTTGTAGGCTTTCAAGTATCTGGCAATATATATTACTAAAAAGATACCAGTATTAAATATTAGGAAAGGCCATTAATGACACAACAAAAACATATATTATTTGTGATTGTCAGAATTGTGAAAAAACAGAGTACAACAATTGTATTCTTCCAGTCTATAATTTTTAGAATGAATTGATGATATTTAGATTGCCGTTCCAATCTGTTTCAATTCTAGTACAATTTAAAGTAGAATCCTAAAAAAATAAATTGGGAATGTGTCCATGGGACACAGATGATGCCCCTGCTTGCTTATCATATAAAGTTATAAAGGGACATAACTGAAGAATGTAAAAGTGACACTACCCAAATTTGTACTTGGTCTGAGTTTTGTAGAAATAAGTATTGTGTATAAGTTTCATAACATTTGGTTGAGGCAAACTTAAGTTAGAGAACGGAAACGAAAAATTCAGCAATTTTTCCATTTGCAAAGGGCATAACTCTAGAACGGTAAAAGTGACACCACCAAAATTCAAACTTGATCTGTACTTTATGGTAGCAAGCATTGTGTATAAGTTTCATAACATTTGGTTAAGGCAAATTAAAGTTAGAGAACGGAAACGAAAAATTCAGTAATTTTTCCATTTGGAAAGGGGCATAACTCTAGAACAGTTAAAGTGACGCCACCAAAATTCAAACTTAATCTATGTTTTGTGGTAATAAATATTGTGTACAAGTTTCATAAAATTTGGTTGAGGCAAACTTAAGTTAGAGAACGGAAACCAACTTTGGAAGGTACGGACTGACGTACGGACAGACAAGGGTAAAACTTAATGCCCCCTCCGCACGGCGGGGCATAAAATGTTACATCTGCCTGCCTGGTCAGCTCCAATAATAAGGCGGGGAGGTAAAACAAACATTTTTTAATTGTGGCCTGACACACAAAACTTTTGTTGTTTTTGGTACCACCTGAGCCCCAAATTGCACAAAATAGACAAAAAGACAAAAGATTAAATAAAATGCTCGCAGGGCGCAGCTTGATACGACCGCAGAGGTCGAACCCTGAATAGTTGGGGCAAGTATGGACACAACATTCAAGCTTGATACAGCTCTGAATTTGGATTGTGATTAAATATTTGACACAGCATAGGTTTCTGACACAGAATGAATGTGGTCTAAGAACTTAAAATTTTAAATTGGACATTCACCTATTATGGTCCAATATCCAAAATCTAAATACATGGTTAGATTCAGCATATCAAAGAACCCCAAGAGTTCAATTTTGATGAAATCAAACAAAGTTTAATTTTGGACCCTTTTGACCTCAATGTGGACAAAGTTGATAACGGGCCCAAAAATCAAAAATCTAAATACATGGTTAGATTCAGCATATCAAAGAACCCCATATATTCAATTTTGTTGAAATCAAACAAAGTTTAATTTTGGACCCCGATTTGGACCAACTTGAAAACTGGGCCCATAATCAAAAATCTAAATACATGTTTAGATTCAGCATATCAAAGAACCCTAAGAATTCAATTTTGTTAAAATCAAACTAAAGTTTAATTTTGGACCCCTTTGACCTTAATGTAGACCAAAATTTGAAAACTTGGGACCAAAATTAAGAATCTAAATACATGGTTAGATTCAGGGCATATCAAAGAACCCCAATATATTCAATTTTGATGAAATCAAACAAAGTTTAATTTTGGACCCCTTTGACCTCAATGTGGACAAAGTTGATAACGGGCCCAAAATCAAAAATCTAAATACATGGTTAGATTCAGCATATCAAAGAACCCCATATATTCAATTTTGTTGAAATCAAACAAAGTTTAATTTTGGACCCCGATTTGGACCAACTTGAAAACTGGGCCCATAATCAAAAATCTAAATACATGTTTAGATTCAGCATATCAAAGAACCCTAAGAATTCAATTTTGTTAAAATCAAACTAAGTTTAATTTTGGACCCTTTGGACCTTAATGTAGACCAATTTGAAAACGGGACCAAAAATTAAGAATCTAAATACACGTTAGATTCGCATATCAAAGAACCCCAATAATTCAATTTTTGATGAAATCAAACAAAGTTTAATTTTGGACCCTTTGGACCTCAATGTGGACCAATTTAAAACGGGCCCAAAATCCAAAAACTTAATACACGGTTAGATTCAGCATATTAAAGAACCCCAAGAGTTCAAGAATAAAACCCCATTGAAATTGGTCAAGAAATAAGCAATTTATACAAAGTATCTTCTTTTGCACAATACTGTGCAATTGAATATTTCTTGCAATTGCGCAATACTGTGCAATTGAATATTTCTTGCTATTGCAATACTGTACAATTGACAATTTCTTGCTATTATGCAATATTGTGCTATTGGATATTTCTTGCTATTGGCAATACTGTGCAATTGAAGATTTCTTGCTATTGCGCAATACTGTGCAATTGAAAATTTCTTGCTATTGCACAATACTTATTATATAATAATTTACACATCCTGTTTGGTGTGTATCTCCTGCCATATCATTATTATTTGCTTTTAAATATAAATCAGAAATAACCAACTTAAAATGGAAAATTTTAAAGAAAAAAGGAAAAAAGGAAAAAAAAATCCCCCAAATTTTTGAACCCCTTATGATTCATCACCCCAAACTCAATCCCAGCCTTCCTTTGAGGTATGGTACCTTGCAGTACAATTTCAGAGAGATCCATACACTTGAACACAAGTTATTGTCTGAAACTAGAAAATGCTTATTTTTGGCCTTTTGGCCCCTAATTCCTAAACGTTTCAGGCAATTACCCCAAACTCAATTCCAGCTTTCCTTTGTGATATGGAACCTTGTAGTACAATTTCAGAAAGATCCATACACTTACACAAGTTATTGTCATGAAACTAGAAAATGCTTGTTTTTGCCCTTTTGGCCCCTAATTCCTAAAATTTTGAGGCAATTACCCCAAAATCAATCCCAGCATTCCTTTGTGATATGGAACCTTGTGGTACAAAGTCAGAGAGATCCATACACTAACACACAAGTTATGTCTGGAAGTTACAAAATGCTTATTTTTGGCCCCTTTGGCCCCTAATTCCTTAACTGTTGGTACCATAACCCCAAAATCAATCCCAACCTTCCTTTTGTGATATTGAACCTTATGGTAAAATTTCATAGAGATCCATTCACTTAAACTAAAGTTAGAGTGCGAAACCAATGCGTCTTCGGATGATTCATTCAACGGCATTTGGATTGTGACGACATTTGCGCTAACGTTATAATAATATACGACCACAAAAATTTTTTATGGTCGTATAAAAATATCCAAAATCTAAATACATGGTTAGATGGGCCCAAAAATCAAAAATCTAAATACATGGTTAGATTCAGCATATCAAAGAACCCCATATATTCAATTTTTGTTGAAATCAAACAAAGTTTAATTTTGGACCCCGATTTGGACCAACTTGAAAACTGGGCCCATAATCAAAAATCTAAATACCTGTTTAGATTCAGCATATCAAAGAACCCTAAGAATTCAATTTTTATTAAAATCAAACTAAGTTTAATTTTGGACCCTTTGGACCTCAATGTAGACCAATTTGAAAAAGGGACCAAAAATTAAGAATCTAAATACACGGTTAGATTCGGCATATCAAAGAACCCCAATAATTCAATTTTTGATGAAATCAAACAAAGTTTAATTTTGGACCCTTTTGACCTCAATGTGGACCAATTTAAAAACGGGGCAAAAATCCAAAAACTTAATACACGGTTAGAATCAGCACATTAAAGAACCCCAAGAATTCAAGAATAAAACCCCATTGAAATTGGTCAAGAAATAAGCAATTTATACAAAGAATCTTCTTTTGCACAATACTGTGCAATTGAATATTTCTTGCAATTGCTCAATACTGTGCAATTGAATATTTCTTGCTATTGCGCAATACTGTACAATTGACAATTTCTTGCTATTGCGCAATATTGTGCTATTGGATATTTCTTGCTATTGCGCAATACTGTGCAATTGAAGATTTCTTGCTATTGCGCAATACTGTGCAATTGAAAATTTCTTGCTATTGCACAATACTTATTATATAATAATTTACACATCCTGTTTGGTGTGTATCTCCTGCCATATCATTATTATTTGCTTTTAAATATTAATCAGAAATAACCAACTTAAAATGGAAAATTTTAAAGAAAAAAAAGGAGAAAAAAAAACCCCCCAAATTTTTTGAACCCCATTATGATTCATCACCCCCAAACTCAATCCCAGCCTTCCCTTTGAGGTATGGTACCTTGCAGTACAATTTCAGAGAGATCCATACACTTGAACACAAGTTATTGTCTGAAACTAGAAAATGCTTATTTTTGGCCCCTTTTTGGCCCCTAATTCCTAAACGTTTCAGGCAATTACCCCCAAACTCAATTCCAGCTTTCCCTTTAAGATATGGAACCTTGTAGTACAATTTCAGAAAGATCCATACACTTACACACAAGTTATTGTCATGAAACTAGAAAAATGCTTGTTTTTTGCCCCTTTTTTGGCCCCTAATTCCTAAAATTTTGAGGCAATTACCCCCAAAAATCAATCCCAGCATTCCCTTTGTGATATGGAACCTTGTGGTACAAAGTCAGAGAGATCCATACACTAACACACAAGTTATGTCTGGAAGTTTCAAAAATACTTATTTTTGGCCCCTTTTTGGCCCCTAATTCCTTAACTGTTGGTACCATAACCCCCAAAATCAATCCCAACCTTCCTTTTGTGATATTGAAACTTATGGTAAAATTTCATAGAGATGCATTCACTTAAACTAAAGTTAGAGTGCAAAAACCAATGCGTCTTCGGACGACGACGATGACGCCGGACGACAACGACGACGCCAACGTCATACCAATATACGACCGCAAAATTTTTTGCGGTCGTATAAAAACTTTAACCACAGAGTAAATGTAACGTTAACTGGCAGAAAAATTAAGTCCATTTATAAGTAAATTATGGAAAAACAGGATTTTTTTTTACAAAATTTACTTCTGGATACTATCTAATGAGCACAACCAAGCTTCTGTCCCAATTTGGTAGAAATTCAGGACATTTTAAGAAAGTTATTAAAATTTTAAAAACTTTAACCACAGAGTGAATGTTATGTTAACTGGCAGAAAAACTAAGTCCATTTATAAGTAAAAATACGGAAAAACAGGATTTTTTTTTTACAAAATTTACTTCTGGATACTATCTTATGATCATAAACAAGCTTCTGTCAAAGTTTGGTAGAAATCCAGGATAGATAAAGAAAGTTATTAAAATTTCAAAAACTTTAACCACAGAGTGAATATTTGTGGACGCCGCCGCCGCCGCCGACAACGGAATGTAGAATCGCTATATGTCTCACTTTTGCGACAAAAGTTGCAGGCTCGACAAAAACTCAAAGAAAAAATAAAGGCTCTGCAGCAGAAATATTTATGGATCTTTCAAAAGCTTTTGAACCTCTTCTGCATGACATTCTTTTCAGTAAACTATCTGCCTATGGGCTTTCTTTAAAATAAGTGAAATTACTTCAAAATTATCTTACAGATTGTAGGGAACTAATCAAACTAAATCCAGAAAGGTGTACCCAGAGGCTCAATCCTGGGACCTTCATTATTTAATATCTTTATTACTGATATTTTATTTCATTGAACATATAACTCTATATAACTATGCTGATGATAATACTCTGTCATATGCTGATGATGATTTTGAAAATTTATTATGTATACTTGAAAATGAAAGTTCAGTTTTAATTGATTGTTTTAAGTTAAATCCAAGCCATTGCAGTTGGAAATAAATCATTTGAGATGATTTGTTTTGTAAACCATGTCGACTCTAAATAAAGCTTGTTTATAGTCTGTATCCTTGATCTGAATGTTATGTTCTATTTAGAATCTGACGGGGGTGACAAAATATAGTATAGTTGGGGCACCTTGTTTTTATCATTTTCAAGAAGGATGTTTTAAAGTTTTAACCCTGAGCTTTATTACTCTTCTTAGATTTCTTATAAAAAGAAAGTACCGGTATATAAAGAAAATATAATGACTAGATTGGTTATGAACTTGCAGCTCATATTGCTCAATTTTTAGTTTCCTGAGTAATGTTTTGTGGAATAGTTTATCTTTCAATTTTTTTACTTTGGTCTTTGATTGCCCCTTGGAATTTTCATCCCTTTAATACTGTTTTTCATGTCTTAGTTATAATAAATCCATGCATCTCAATTACAATGATATGTCTTTAGGTAAAATGGTACCTTTTCTGTAGCTGGTAATGATGGTAACAGTTTCTTCACCACTTCAGGACAAGCCTTGTCAATAACCTCTAACAGACAAGGCTCATTACTGTTTACTCCCTGTACCAATAAAGTACATATCATTACATTACACTAGTTAAGCTACCATGATACTTGTTGCATCTGAGAAACCTAAACCTAATCAATAAAACTTAATGTTGATCAATGAACATTGAAAACAAGGTTAACAGCATGTAAACCATGTCAGATGGACATGGACAAATTGCTTGCATCCACTTCATCTGAACTTTGGTGGATAGTGGTCTCATTAGCAATCATACCACACCTTCTTATTCTTATAATGTGTACCGTACAACAATTCTAAACAAATCTCATGCAAACCATTTCAGATGGACGTGTGTACCTTACAACGATTCTAAACAAATTTCATGTAAACCATATCAGATGGACATGTGTACCTTACAAAGATTCTAAACAAATCTCATGTAAACCATTTCAGATGGACATGTGTAACTTACAAAGATTCTAAACAAATATCATGTAAACCATATCAGATGGACATGAACATTGAAAACAAGGTTAACAGCATGTAAACCATGTCAGATGGACATGGACAAATTGCTTGCATCCACTTCATCTGAACTTTGGTGGATAGTGGTCTCATTGGCAATCATACCACATCTTCTTATTCTTATAATGTGTACCGTACAACAATTCTAAACAAATCTCATGCAAACCATTTCAGATGGACGTGTGTACCTTACAACGATTCTAAACAAATTTCATGTAAACCATATCAGATGGACATGTGTACCTTACAAAGATTCTAAACAAATCTCATGTAAACCATTTCAGATTGACATGTGTAACTTACAAAGATTCTAAACAGTGGGCTTTGCTCATTGTTGAAGGCCGTACGGTGACCTATAGTTGTTAATTTCTGTGTCATTTTGGTCTCTTGTGGACAGTTGTCTCATTGGCAATCATACCACATCTTCTTTTTTATGTGTACCTTACAATGATTCTAAACAAATCTCATGTAAACCATATCAGATGGACATGTGTACCTTACAACTATTCCAAACAAATTTCATGTAAACCATATCAGATGGCATGTATGCCTTACAATGATTCTAAATGTTTTTGATCATGCTACAGTGCAATGGAGGCATTGTGGCTATCTTGTTGATAGTTACACCAAAGTATGTTGGTGGTAACGCTGAAGTGCAATGCACTACATAAACTATAGATTCAATGTTTTCCATGTTCGAATGTTGATGTAGAACTCAATTTGTTTGAAAGAAACTGCTTTTCATGTTTGTTAAGTAAATCATTGAAAGTATTAGCCGTTTAATTTAAAACAGTCATGGTAAATATTCATTTCATTTCCAGCCATAACTGTATTGCTGTAGCTCACATTGTAAAAGGCTTAAACTAAAATAAGCCAAAGTTCATACGATTGTTCAAAAATTGACCAATATATATTTATTTTCCATTAAAACTGAAAATCATGGAAGTATAGTTGAAATGCAAATAATACTTGATCAGTCAAAACGAAAGAAATTAAGCAACAAATCTACTGCTGTGAATGAGCAAGGAATAAGAAAGATCACCGTAGATGATTTCTTTGGAGTGATTGGTTTTTATATACTAAATAATTAAAATCAAACTCTCGTAATAATTGCACATCTGTAGATTTTAAACTAGCCATCACGTGGCATATAGTCCATGCACATCAGCAAACGGACAATTGCACTTTGGCGCAGACCATCACACTTTAGCATGACCTTGGAACTTCAGTGTCCCCATTGACCTCCGAGTCCTACATATATACACATAGGAAACGACGTGTTTTTCAACAGACTGTCGGAATTCCAATGGGAACCAATGGTGCCCCTCTTCTTGCCGACTTGTTTCTTTATTATTATGAGGCCGACTTCATACAGGAACTTCTTAGGAAGAAAGATAAGAAGTTAGCAATATCCTTAAACTTTACGTTCCGCTATATAGATGATGTTCTCTCACTAAATAATACAAAATTTGGTGACTATGTTGAACGAATCTATCCCATTGAACTAGAGATAAAGGATACTACAGATACAGATAAGTCTGCCTCATATCTTGACTTACATCTAGAAATTGACAATGAGGGTCGGTTGAAAACAAAGCTTTACGACAAAAGAGATGATTTCAGCTTCCCAATTGTGAACTTTCCATTTCTATGTAGCAACATTCCAGCAGCGCCTGCATACGGAGTATATATCTCCCAATTGATACGATATTCCGGGCTTGTATTTCCTATCATGATTTCCTTGATAGAGGATTGCTGCTCACAAGGAAGCTATTAAACCAAGAGTTCCAAGTCGTGAAGTTGAAATCATCCCTTCAGAATTTTACGGACGCTATCACGAGTTGGTTAACCGTTATGGAATAACCGTTTCACAGATGATATCGGATATGTTCCTTATGTCGTAACTACAATACCCTTCCCTTTTCACGAATGTGACCTACCGAATTAGACTAACATAAGCAACACGACGGGTGCCACATGTGGAGCAGGATCTGCTTACCCTTCCGGAGCACCTGAGATCACCCCAGTTTTTGGTGGGGTTCGTGTTGTAGTCTTTAGTTTTCTATGTTGTGTCTTCTGTACTATTATTTGTCTGTTTGTCTTTTTATTTTAAGCCATGGCGTTGTCAGTTTATTTTCAATCTATGAGTTTGACTGTCCCTCTGGTATCTTTCGTCCCTCTTTTACTTCATTTTAATGAACAATATTCCTGTAAAAAACGTTAATGAACTATTTTCCTGTTAATAATGGTAATGAACTATATTCCTGTTAATAATGTTAATGAACTATATTCCTGTTCATAATGGTGATGAACTATATTCCTGATAATAATGTTAATGAACTATATTCCTGTTAATTATGAGTAAAAACAAAACAAAAACAAACACAAGTCAGAATGACAGTTAAAATTTGCAAGATATAGAGTAAATGACCTAAAATATAAAGAATTGATTGATGCAATGATCCATGTCATTGCAAGAACTTTATCATCACTCACTCATGTTGAAAACCAAATTTTGAAGAATTTCTATATTTTATATTTTGAATCCTACGTAAGAGCTTCCATCTAGAAAACAACTGTCAACATAACATTTGTAAAACAAGGCTTTAATTGTTATTTTGTAAAGATCTAATTTTGAAGCTTGTAATTGAAAATAATCAAAAGTAATGCAATTACTTTTGATTAAGTAATCCATTATTAATCGATTACACAAATATCCCAACATTTGTCAGTTATCGTGCCCATCCCTGATGTACCTTACAATGATTCTTAACAAATCTCATAAAGGCTTGTATGCAGAATTTGGAAAAAACGTGCAATCAAGTATCCACTAAAATTCATTTTCTTCCTTCAAGAAAATTGGTGCCACAACAAATGAATTAGTATTTAACAGAAAATGTGAAACTGACCTAATCATGAAAACATTGATCACTGAACCATAAAATAAGGTCAAAGAAAGGTGAACCCATGAAAATGATGTTAAAGACAATTGATTGATTGATTGATTAATTGATTGGTGTTTGAAGACTCTTTTAGCACTATTGAGATATTTTATGGCCTTCAGTTTTTATAAACAAATCTCATGTAAACCATTTCAGATTGACATGTGTAACTTACAAAGATTCTAAACAGTGGGCTTTGCTCATTGTTGAAGGCCGTACGGTGACCTATAGTTGTTAATTTCTGTGTCATTTTGGTCTCTTGTGGACAGTTGTCTCATTGGCAATCATACCACATCTTCTTTTTTATGTGTACCTTACAATGATTCTAAACAAATCTCATGTAAACCATATCAGATGGACATGTGTACCTTACAACTATTCCAAACAAATTTCATGTAAACCATATCAGATGGCATGTATGCCTTACAATGATTCTAAATGTTTTTGATCATGCTACAGTGCAATGGAGGCATTGTGACGCTATCTTGTTGATAGTTACACCAAAGTATGTTGGTGGTAACGCTGAAGTGCAATGCACTACATAAACTATAGATTCAATGTTTTCCATGTTCGAATGTTGATGTAGAACTCAATTTGTTTGAAAGAAACTGCTTTTCATGTTTGTTAAGTAAATCATTGAAAGTATTAGCCGTTTAATTTAAAACAGTCATGGTAAATATTCATTTCATTTCCAGCCATAACTGTATTGCTGTAGCTCACATTGTAAAAAGGCTTAAACTAAAATAAGCCAAAGTTCATACGATTGTTCAAAAATTGACCAATATATATTTATTTTCCATTAAAACTGAAAATCATGGAAGTATAGTTGAAATGCAAATAATACTTGATCAGTCAAAACGAAAGAAATTAAGCAACAAATCTACTGCTGTGAATGAGCAAGGGATAAGAAAGATCACCGTAGATGATTTCTTTGGAGTGATTGGTTTTTATATACTAAATAATTAAAATCAAACTCTCGTAATAATTGCACATCTGTAGATTTTAAACTAGCCATCACGTGGCATATAGTCCATGCACATCAGCAAACGGACAATTGCACTTTGGCGCAGACCATCACACTTTAGCATGACCTTGGAACTTCAGTGTCCCCATTGACCTCCGAGTCCTACATATATACACATAGGAAACGACGTGTTTTCAACAGACTGTCGAATTCCAATGGGAACCAATGGTGCCCTCTTCTTGCCAACTTGTTTCTTTATTATTATGAGGCCGACTTCATACAGGAACTTCTTAGGAAGAAAGATAAGAAGTTAGCAATATCCTTAAACTTTACGTTCCGCTATATAGATGATGTTCTCTCACTAAATAATACAAAATTTGGTGACTATGTTGAACGAATCTATCCCATTGAACTAGAGATAAAGGATACTACAGATACAGATAAGTCTGCCTCATATCTTGACTTACATCTAGAAATTGACAATGAGGGTCGGTTGAAAACAAAGCTTTACGACAAAAGAGATGATTTCAGCTTCCCAATTGTGAACTTTCCATTTCTATGTAGCAACATTCCAGCAGCGCCTGCATACGGAGTATATATCTCCCAATTGATACGATATTCCCGGGCTTGTATTTCCTATCATGATTTCCTTGATAGAGGATTGCTGCTCACAAGGAAGCTATTAAACCAAGAGTTCCAAGTCGTGAAGTTGAAATCATCCCTTCGTAAATTTTACGGACGCTATCACGAGTTGGTTAACCGTTATGGAATAACCGTTTCACAGATGATATCGGATATGTTCCTTATGTCGTAACTACAATACCCTTCCCTTTTCACGAATGTGACCTACCGAATTAGACTAACATAAGCAACACGACGGGTGCCACATGTGGAGCAGGATCTGCTTACCCTTCCGGAGCACCTGAGATCACCCCCAGTTTTTGGTGGGGTTCGTGTTGCTTAGTCTTTAGTTTTCTATGTTGTGTCTTCTGTACTATTATTTGTCTGTTTGTCTTTTTATTTTAAGCCATGGCGTTGTCAGTTTATTTTCAATCTATGAGTTTGACTGTCCCTCTGGTATCTTTCGTCCCTCTTTTACTTCATTTTAATGAACAATATTCCTGTAAAAAACGTTAATGAACTATTTTCCTGTTAATAATGGTAATGTTAATAATGGTAATGAACTATATTCCTGTTAATAATGTTAATGAACTATATTCCTGTTCATAATGGTGATGAACTATATTCCTGATAATAATGTTAATGAACTATATTCCTGTTAATTATGAGTAAAAACAAAACAAAAACAAACACAAGTCAGAATGACAGTTAAAATTTGCAAGATATAGAGTAAATGACCTAAAATATAAAGAATTGATTGATGCAATGATCCATGTCATTGCAAGAACTTTATCATCACTCACTCATGTTGAAAACCAAATTTTGAAGAATTTCTATATTTTTATATTTTGAATCCTACGTAAGAGCTTCCATCTAGAAAACAACTGTCAACATAACATTTGTAAAACAAGGCTTTAATTGTTATTTTTGTAAAGATCTAATTTTGAAGCTTGTAATTGAAAATAATCAAAAAGTAATGCAATTACTTTTGATTAAGTAATCCATTATTAATCGATTACACAAATATCCCAACATTTGTCAGTTATCGTGCCCATCCCTGATGTGTACCTTACAATGATTCTTAACAAATCTCATAAAGGCTTGTATGCAGAATTTGGAAAAAACGTGCAATCAAGTATCCACTAAAAATTCATTTTTTCTTCCTTCAAGAAAATTGGTGCCACAACAAATGAATTAGTATTTAACAGAAAATGTGAAACTGACCTAATCATGAAAACATTGATCACTGAACCATAAAATAAGGTCAAAGAAAGGTGAACCCATGAAAATGATGTTAAAGACAATTGATTGATTGATTGATTAATTGATTGGTGTTTGAAGACTCTTTTAGCACTATTGAGATATTTTATGGCCTTCAGTTTTTATTGGTGGAGGAAGACGGAGTGCCCAAAGAACCACTGGCCTTAGACAGAAAAACTGATAATCCTAGTCAATTAAGATTGGAGTCAAGCAAAGGATTCAAACTCACAACCTCAGTGTTGACAGGCTAGTGATACAGAAGTTCAACTACTTAGACCACTAGGCCAACGAAGCCCCTAAAGACAATTTTAGATTTCATAAGCACACGAAGTGTGCGTAATGGAATCCTAATTTTATGAATAACCGAAGACAAGATATGAAAGTGTTTACTCCCCTTGGCCGTCGATAGATGGCAGCACCGTAGCCCTTTAAAAGCTTTGTTCCAAAGATTTGGTTTCATTCTCCAACTTGGCGAGCCTAAGCATCACCAGCTGAAGAAAATTTGAATTACTCCAAACTATATAACCATAGTTGTCTATGTATGATAAAATAAATACTATAATAAGAAGGTACAAAACTTTATATATTTAAATTTCCATTTGAACAGGTATAAAAACAGTGTACATTGACCAATAAATGTAACAGTCAGTGTCTTTTGGCACAACAGTGTCTTTTGGCACAACAAACAATGGCAGGAATATGTTTTAAAATAGCAACCAGATCTTGATCTTTCGTATAATGAAATCCAGCAATGGAAAGTTCTTATCTGAAAATAAAATTGAATTTTATAAGAAATATATCCAACAGAAGACAAGCAGTGTAAGATTAAAAATGTTTATACATATTTTTATGAAAAATGCTCCCTATAAAATTACACATAGGGAAGGGAGGGCGGGAACACTTTCATATCTTGTCTTCGGTTATTCATAAAATTGGGATTCCATTACGCACACTTCGTGTGCTTATGAAATCTAAAATTTTATTTCATAACCTCCGACAAGATATTCTAGTGTTTAGTTTAAAGCTTCATGATAATATATATTTATTACCTGATTAAAACTGCTTTTTGAAAGTCACTTCCTGCCAGTGGTTTGTAATAAAATCTAGAAAAAGTTGTGAGATTTGACCATCTAGCTTGTTTCATGATTTCGGATGATGACACACCAGCTCTGAAAGCTTTAGATGTGCAAGCTGATCTTGTAGAATGAGCTTTATAATTTGCTGTATCAATGCCTGCTGAGGATATGACTGACTTTAACCATCGAGCTAATGTACTAGTGGTAACAGGATGATGAGGTTTTACAAAACTTAATAACAACCAATTTCTATTTAATCTATCATTGGTATCCCTGATTTTTTCAGTCAGTTCCAAATATTTTCTTAAACATTCTACGACACAAAGATTATTATCTTCAAATTTATAAAACTTTAATTCAGGCTTTGTTTTACCTGGCCTACATGTTTTAGTGAGGGAAGGTATTTGGAAAATAATGTGATCACCTTTATCACACATAAAATCTAAATTTAATTTATGAATTTCAAACCCTCCCTGCAGATGTTAAAGCGAGTAACATTGTCAACTTTTGAACTAATATTTTCATGGACAGGGAGGAATTGTCACCCCATCCTGTAATACAACTAAGAACTTTGTCAACATCCCAAGATGATTGATACCTTGGTAAAGGTGTTCTGACATTGAATATTGCCCTCATATGATGGATTATAGCTGGATGCTTGCCCACTGACATACTATTCAGTAAGTTATGACCTCTGGAAATTGCAGAGCGATATGTGTTAATAGCGCGGTATTGCTTTTGCTCATTGAATAGTGTTGTTAAAAATTCTATTATATTTTCCACAGATGTCTGAATAGGATTAATTTCCCTAGAATTACACCAGCTAGACCATCGTTTCCAGGCGCTTTTGTAAGAAGCTCTGGTACCAGGTCTCCATGCTTTGGAGTATAATTCTGCAGCTGCTTTTGATAAATTTGCTGTAATTGTGTGTCCCCCGATACCTTCCAAGCTGCCAGATGAAAAGTCCCTGACTTGGCCAGTGGATGGAATTGACCGGTTGATGATCGGAGGATCTGGGGAAAACTGGGTAGACGGATTGGGTCTGCAATCGTCATCGTTAACAGCATGGGATACCATGGCTGAGCTTGCCAAATTGGTGTGATTAAAATAATTGTTGCCTTTTCTTTTTGTATTTTTGCCAAACATCGCCCTATTATGCAAAATGGAGGGAAAGCGAAGCCTTTTAGATTTGTCCAAATTAGAGAGAAAGCGTCTGTAGCCACAGCATTTGGGTCTGGTCGCCAACTGACGTACCTTTTTATTTGATAATTTAATCGACTTGCAAACAAGTCTATTTCGCAATTGCCTAGGACTTTTATTACTTGAGAAAATATGTCTCTGTCCACCATCCAATCGGATGTGTCTGACATATTTCTGGATTCCCAGTCTGCAAGATGATTTAACTTGCCTGGGAGATGCTCTGCTGTTAGAGTAATCTCCCTTTCTTTGTACCATATCCAAATTTCTTTCACCATCTGTATTAAGGTGCCGGATTTTGTGCCCCCCATTTTGTTTATATATGCTACTGCTGTAGTGTTGTCTACCCTCATATGAACAGCTAAACATTTTGCAGATTTGGTGAATACTTTTAGCCCTAATAATGCCGCTAAGAGTTCTTTTAAGTTTATGTGATACTCTAATTCTTGGAGACCCCATTGTTCCCCAGTACTTATATTTCCGCAAACAGCCCCCCAACCTTTGTTTGATGCATCTGTGGTTATAACCATGTCTGGGGTGGCCGATATAATAGCCCGACCGTTTGATTGATCGATCTGGTTTATCCATCATCCCAATTCTTCTTGGGCCCCTTTTGAAAGTTGTATTTTTGTTTCGTAAGATTTGCCTTCTACCAACGATTTTATTTGTAATAACTGCAGGTATCTGCATTGTAGATTTGCTGGAATTATAGCTTGCATTGTTGAAACTAGTTTGCCTGTTATTTTTGCCAATTGTCTTACTGTTACCCATTGAAGATTTAGAACTTGATGGCATTCTTGTTTTATCTTGACAACTTTCTCTTGGGGAAGTGTGAATAGCATTTCTTGAGAATCTATTTGAAAGCCTAAAAACTCGACTTGTTGGCTTGGATTTGGTTTGGATTTTCCCAATTGATAACAAAACCTAGATTTATGAGGAGAAAATAGTGCAATCTCTTGCCTCTTTCAATTTTTCTTTTGAGTCTGCCATTAGTAGGATGTCGTCTAGGTAAATAATCAGACGAATCCCTATTTTCGAAGTAACCCTACAACTGGTTTCATTAATTTTGTATATATTCTTGGTGCACTGGCTAGACCGAATGGAAGGCATGTAAATTGGTAAATTTTGTCGTCCCAAAGAAATTTTAGATATTTTCTGTCTTCTTCGTAAATGTTTGTTGTCAAATACGCGTCTTTCAGATCTATTTTGCACATCCATTTCCCCCTTTTCAGCAGGTCCCGAACCATGTATAAACCTTCCATTTTGAAGTGTTCGTATGTTATGAAATCGTTTAGTCTTTTCAAGTTTATTACAGGACGGTTTCCCCGTCCTTTTTGGAACCAGGAACATACAACTTAAAATTGGGTCTGTTCTTGATGAACAGGTTGTATTGCTCCTTTTCTAGCAATTTCTGAATTTCCTGATTTAGAGAATCTTTTTGTTCTCTGTTGAACATCGGATATTGAGGAGGTTGCCTTTGTAATGGTAGGGTATAGAACTCTAGTTTGTAACCTTGAACTATTTGGAGAATAAAGTGATCTCCTGTTATTTTTTGCCAGTTTTTTAAAAACCATCTTAACCTTCCTGCTATGGGAAGGTTGCACTGAATTTGGGAAATTAGAAAGTTTTTGTCTAGGATTACTTTTGGTACATTTGTCTTGATTATTGACAGTAATTGATATGAATCTTGACTTAGATTCCATAAATTTGGACTGTGTATTACTACAACTGGATTTATTTTTATAGGATACTGACCTTCTATATCCTCTTCCTCTATACGCACTACCATGTCCTCTTGCCATGCCTCTGCCCCCAGCTCCTCTCCCTCGTGCTGAGGGCCCATCTCGAAAGGGCGAACCTCTTTCCCTCCTTGGATTGGCATGTCTGTGTGTTGTCCCATTACTTCCATAGCTTGATTCATGGTCGTAATTGTAATTCATGTGGTGATATCCCCCTCGTTTCTTTTTCTTGAAACCACCTTTCCTTTTTCTTCCTTTTTTAATACTAAAGGCGATTTTCGAGGCTTCTTCCCAGGTCTTACTCGACTTTTTGAGGACTTTTTTGAAGCCTTCCCCAAATAAGCAATTTCCACTTTGGGATATTACATCCTCGTTTTTGTCCAAGAGTTCTTTGGCTTTTTTGTAATCCTCTGTCATTTTCAGTAAAGTGTTTACTCGTCTGTGCCGATCTACTGCCAGACTTGCCTGACCGACACAACATACAGTTTTTTCAACTAGTTGACACATGTGTGCTATGTCAACATTGTCCACTGTTGGGTTTTCTTTGGAATGTTCCCTAATGGAATCGGACATCTCCCACAGTTGCGAGTGGGCCCATTATTCGAAAATACGTTTTGGACACCTTGAATACCCTTTTCAGCGCCTCGATCTAAATCAGCATTTAATTTGTCCATTATAGGATAGACATACTCGTCTATTTGCTTACACTGAAAGTGTGGATCGTCGGGGATCGGAGCATGCTCAAGGATATTCTTTTCAACAATTTTGTCTTTCACGAAGGTTGAGAACTGTTTTTTGGCATATCTCAAACGTTCTTTTGACAATATCGTCTTACCCGCTGAACTACTTGCAATCGGGTTGAAACGTTCGTATGTAGTAATGGCGGATACCGTCTCGGAACAAACACTTCTCTTTGTTCTTGAAGACGAGTCAGTATCACTTTCACTGTCTGATTCACTGCTACTTGAATCAGAGCTATCAGACGAGCTTTCCGACGAACTGTCTGAGGAACTTACATATCGTTTTCTTTTTCTACCCTTGTTCTTACTAGAACTTGAAGGGGACGCGGCCGATCGACTACTAGGATCGCCATCTTGGACGCTATCGTCCGATAAGTCTGCACGACTTTCAGCTGCGTGTATACTAACACGATCTGCCATTTAGCAAAAGTTTATTTTGCAAATAAATAAGTGAATTAATATAAATATAAAAATTCCACTGTAATTTAAAAGTTACCGAGAATACGGTGAATACCAAGCGTTTTCCGATAGATGATGATGCTGCAAGCGAGCCAAGTTGGAGAATGAAACCAAATCTTTGGAACAAAGCTTTTAAAGGGCTACGGTGCTGCCATCTATCGACGGCCAAGGGGAGTAAACACTAGAATATCTTGTCGGAGGTTATGAAATAAAATTGAAATACACCAGACTAAAACTAAAGGGTATAATGCATCTGATATGGGATATCCATCTCTTTGATCATAACAGATATCAAGTTTTATACTTATATCACTGCCATAATAGCCGCAATGTAAGCATCCCTTTATCTCATATTTCATCGTAAACCATGGAAAAACGTTGATGACGTCAAGTCACATGACAAAATTATGTCTATGAGCTGATAAACAAAACAACGTCAGCCAATCAGAAGATGCGTTACATCCAAAATTAAATTATTTGTTTATAACCTGCTTTTTACAGTTCTGTATTCAGACTGACTTTTGAAATTACATTGAAATTTAATTCATCAGCTTTTCCTATTTGATTAAATACGCTAAAGTTTAAGTAGACAACCTGCCTGCCTTTGGAGGTACAATGCATACCTCTTTGTGCACTTTTATTTAATAATTTTTTCACATGATTTTGAAAGTTCTGAATGATCCACCTATTCTGTCCAAAGAGATAGGTATGTACACTGTGTCCAGCATGAATTGGTAAATAAATCTAAATCTACATGAGCTGTGCTGCAACTAATTGTAATTTTTACTAACCTGAACAGCACTGGCAAAAAATATATTCCTAACTTCTTTCAGCAAATGTAATGCCAGTTTTCTGGTAACAACTCTGTTACTACAAAGTAAGACAATAGCCAAGCCTTCAACTTCATGTAATACTCCAAGATTT
The DNA here is from genome assembly GCA_017311375.1 of Mytilus coruscus. Classification (NCBI taxonomy): domain Eukaryota; kingdom Metazoa; phylum Mollusca; class Bivalvia; order Mytilida; family Mytilidae; genus Mytilus; species Mytilus coruscus. The sequence goes on from CM029597.1 coordinate 82,256,640, forward strand.
GATGGTTCCAGTCGATTCACTACAATATTCTCTGTTGGCTGTTTTTCCTAAAAATACAAATTTTTAAATCACTCTTATGTTCTTTGCTGATTTTTTTATCGTTATTGACAGATGCTCATATTTATAAAACTATTCTTTGCCAACTATTTTTCCGGATAAAATACACAGAAAACAAGAAAATGCTGTTTTTTTATCAATTCAAGGACCATAACTCATGAACAGCAAAGTGAAAATCACCAATATCAAACTTGGCATCAATTTTGTCATCAGTTACCCATAATAAATGAAAATGACACCTTATAAATTTTGTGTGTTCGAAGCACTTTTCTGGATTACAATTTGAAAAGCATTGTTCGAACAGTTCTCTACTAATTGCACAGAAACAACACAAAGTGCCATTTTCCAATCAATCAAGGACCATAACTCCTGAACAGCTAAAGTTAATCGTCAATAACAAAATAAACTTCCATTTTGTCATCTTTACAACATGTTAAAATTTTTAAAGTATTGATTGAACAGTCCAAAAGTTATCAAACAGAAACAGTCACAGCCACCCTCCCACCCAGCCACCTATACACCATTCTACCCTAAAACAATTAACAGATTTCAAACAGAAAACCTCGTTAAGAAATGATAACAAATAAATTTGCAAAAAAAGGGGTGCAAAAGTTGTGTTTGTTATTAAAGTTGTCTCATTGGCACTCATACCACATCTTCTTATATCTATGGTAGTATTTACATTCAGGAATTTAGGTTGCTCTTTTGTGTACCCTAACTTAAGTTAATGTATCTGAACACTGTGATTGGACAAAAAAGACAGTATCTACTGATCATACTCTCCCAAGCTGATGCATGAATCAGGTGTAGAAACATATAAAATAATTTTACATACAGGTGAAAATGAATTTTTCTTAGTAATTTTGTATTCACTGCATGATAAAAGACCTGAAAGCACCAGTGGCCTTAGGTTTATAAAGATAGCAGAAAAAGAAAACAGTCGTCATGCATATTCAAATTTATATCTGAATATTAAAATGAAAGTTCTTCAGTTAACTGTGAATGTAAGCTCTTGGGCAGTTTTAGAAAGCGGTGAAAATTCTAAAAAGGCTATCATTTTCCCTATGGGTCAGGAAATACTACCGTGCCCCCTAAAAGGAAATTAAAAAAACTATGTGTAATCCGCAATTAAGTTTGGTGTAAATGCAGAAAATCCTGTATTTATAAATATTACATTTGAATACATAAAAAAAAATAATAAAATGCTCCGCAGGGCGCAGCTTGATATGACCGCAGAGGTCGAACCCTGAACAGTTGGGGCAAGTATGGACACAACATTCAAGCTTGATACAGCTCTGAATTTGGATTGTGATTAAATATTTGACACAGCATAGGTTTCTGACACAGAATGAATGTGGTCTAAGACCTTAAAATTTTAAATTGGACATTCACCTATAATGGTCCAATATCCAAAATCTAAATACATGGTTAGATTCAGCATATCAAAGAACCCCAAGAGTTCAATTTTTGATGAAATCAAACAAAGTTTAATTTTGGACCCTTTTGACCTCAATGTGGACAAAGTTGATAATGGGGCCCAAAAATCAAAAATCTAAATACATGGTTAGATTCAGCATATCAAAGAACCCCATATATTCAATTTTTGTTGAAATCAAACAAAGTTTAATTTTAGACCCCGATTTGGACCAACTTGAAAACTGGGCCCATAATCAAAAATCTAAATACATGTTTAGATTCAGCATATCAAAGAACCCTAAGAATTCAATTTTTGTTAAAATCAAACTAAGTTTAATTTTGGACCCTTTGGACCTTAATGTAGACCAATTTGAAAACGGGACCAAAAATTAAGAATCTAAATACACGATTAGATTCGGCATGTCAAAGAACCCCAATAATTCAATTTTTGATGAAATCAAACAAAGTTTAATTTTGGACCCCGATTTGGACCAACTTGAAAACTGGGCCCATAATCAAAAATCTAAATACATGTTTAGATTCAGCATATCAAAGAACCCTAAGAATTCAATTTTTGTTAAAATCAAACTAAGTTTAATTTTGGACCCTTTGGTCCTCAATGAAGACCAATTTGAAAAAGGGGCCAAAATCCAAAAACTTAATACACAGTTAGATTCAGCATATCAAAGAACCCCAAGAATTCAAGAATAAAACCCCATTGAAATTGGTCAAGAAATAAGCAATTTATACAAAGTATCTTCTTTTGCACAATACTGTGCAATTGAATATTTCTTTCAATTGCGCAATACTGTGCAATTGAATATTTCTTGCTATTGCGCAATATTGTACAATTGACAATTTCTTGCTATTGGGCAATATTGTGCTATTGGATATTTCTTGCTATTGCGCAATACTGTGCAATTGAAGATTTCTTGCTATTGCGCAATACTGTGCAATTGAAAATTTCTTGCTATTGCACAATACTTAATATATTAATTTACACATCCTGTTTGGTGTGTATCTCTTGCCTTATCATTATTATTTGCTTTTATATATAAATCAGAAATTTAATAATAAAGTTTTTTGGCAAATTTCCAATATACATAATTTAAAAGCAGTTTAGGTGAGATAAACAAAAAAGCTTCATCAGCAATATTTTATATTGGCAAATTTCCAATGAAGTTCATTAAACTAAAGTTATTGACAAATTTCCAATGGAATTTATTTATAATAAAGTTTTTGGCAAATTTCCAATATAAATAATTTAAAAGCAGTTTAGGTGAGATATTCAAATGAGTTTCAATTACCAACCTTACACTGCCTTTTAAATTATGTTTTGTACTTAAGTAATTGTCCATTAACCTGCAAACCCTTTTCCCCTCTTTTTTGCACCTTATTCCTTAACACTTTGAGCCACAACTCCCAAAGACAATTCTTACCATCCCTTTGTGGTATTCCAATATCCAAAATCTAAATACATGGTTAGATTCAGCGTATCAAAGAACCCCAAGAATTCAATTTTTGATGAAATCAAATAAAGTTCAATTTTGGACCCTCTAAAACTCAATGTGCACCAATTTGATAACCGGGCCCGAATATCAAAAATCTAAATACATGGTTAGATTCAGCATATCGAAGAACCCCATATATTCAATTTTTGTTGAAATCAAACAAAGTTTAATTTTGGACCCCGATTTGGACCAACTTGAAAACTGGGCCCATAATCAAAAAACTAAGTACATGTTTAGATTCAGCATATCAAAGAACCCTAAGAATTCAATTTTTGTTAAAATCAAACTAAGTTTAATTTTGGACCCTTTGGACCTTAATGTAGACCAATTTGAAAATGGGACCAAAAATTAAGAATCTAAATACACAGTTAGATTCGGCATATCAAAGAACCCCTATAGTTCAATTTTCAATGAAATCAAACAAAGTTTAATTTTGGACCCTTTTGGCCCCTAATTCCTAAACTGTTGGGACCAAAACTCCTTTTTGGCCCCAAATTCCTAAACGTTTAGGGCAATTACCCCCAAACTCAAACCCAGCTTTTCCTTTGTGACATGGAACCTTGTAGTACAATTTCATAAAGATCCATACACTTACACACAAGTTATTGTCCTGAAACTAGAAAAATGCTTGTTTTTTGCCCCTTTTTGGCCCCTAATTCCTAAAACTTTGAGGCAATTACCCCCAAAATCAATCCCAGCCTTCCCTTTGTGGTATGGTACCTTGCAGTACAATTTCAGAGAGATCCATACACTTGAACACAAGTAATTGTCTGGAAACTAGAAAAATACTTATATTTGGCCCCTTTTTGGCCCCTTATTCCTGAACGTTTTGGGCAATTACCCCCAAACTCAATTTCAGCTTTTCCTTTGTGATATGGAACCTTGTAGTACAATTTCAGAAAGATCCATACACTTACACACAAGTTATTGTCATGAAACTAGAAAAATGCTTGTTTTTCGCCCCTTTTTTGGCCCCTAATTCCTAAAATTTTGAGGCAATTACCCCCAAAATCAATCCCAGTATTCCCTTTGTGATATGGAACCTTGTGGTACAATGTCAGAGAGATCCATACACTAACACACAAGTTATGTCTGGAAGTTACCAAAATGCTTATTTTTGGCCCCTTTTTGGCCCCTAATTCCCTAACTGTTGGTACCATAACCCCCAAAATCAATCCCAACCTTCCTTTTGGGGTATTGAACCTTATGGTAAAATTTCATAGAGATCCATTCACTTAAACTAAAGTTAGAGTGCGAAAACCAATGTGTCTTCGGACGACGACGACGACGATGACGACGACGCCGCCAACGTCATACCAATATACGTCCACAAAATTTGTTTGCGGTTGTATAAAAAAGAGCTATAATTATGGAAAATACTGTTAATACTTTTTAAAGTATTTGAACAACTTTAATCCAAAAGAAAAGACCTGAAGCTGTCTAAACATTAAATTGGAAAGAATAACAAATTAGGTTCCCAACTCTATACATCATTAAGTAGATACAGGGAGATTTTTTTATGCTACGAGATGAAAGAAGAATTTTGAACTGAAGCTTAATATTTTGTTATTTATCAGTACTTTTTTCATTAAAATGACATACTAATATTGATTAGAAAAGAAAAAAATTGAAATTAGGGCACCCTCTAATTTGTCAACAAAAATCATGGTAGCAAAAGGTAAACAAAAATTGTAGAATCAACTTTTTCTCCTATTTCTTGCTTGTAGTAATATATAATACACAACCCTGCCTGGAAATTTGAATCTTGATGCCAAAAAAAACTATGAATTATACATGCCCAAATTCAGTAATATACAGATAGTCTACTGAGATATACTTGTATTTTAATCAAATTCTTTTTTAGTTTTTATGTGGTCAATTATTGTACATCCAACTTAATGAAAAAAGTATGCTTAAAAGATGAATTGTCAAGTGGAAAAAGTGCCTTTTTTGTAAATTTCCCCCATCCTGTAGACACCTAAATTGAGGCTTAAAGATTTTATGTGTATAAGGAACTACATGACCAGTTGTTTTGTATTCCCAAGAATCTAAGAAATGGTGTAAATTACGAAATATTAGGATCAAAATAAATTTCTTTTCTGTAATATTAAGTTGTTTAATGTTCATAAAATCCATGAATGTTTTTAAAGCTGGAATATAGGTTTTACTTTATGTGAATTGACATTAGATTTCCACTGAACAAGTAACTGCATGATGAGTCGTATTGTACTGTCTAGAATCTGTGTCTGTGTATCAGCTATATCTTTTTGAACAAACAATACAAAGCCTGAAACAAACAAAAAACCATAAACAGTTGTTGCATAAGATTTTTTTTCCCATTCTGGCCTTGTCTATTCTCAATTTAATTTTCCTTACAAATACAGGAAGTTAGGATATATGTTATACCAGTGCTGTTCAGGTTTTTAAAAATTACACTTAGTTACTGCACAGCTTAAATAGATTTTACCATCAATCAAGGACCATAACTCCTGAACAGCTAAAGTTAATCATCAATAACAAAATAAACTTCCATTTTGTCATCTTTAACAACATATCAAAATTTGAAAAGTATTGGTTGAACAGTTTCAATGTTATCACACAGAAACAGACAGAGCCACACAACCACCTATACACCATTCTACCCTAAAACAATAAACAGATCGGCAACAGAAAACCTGGTTTAAGGAATGTTAACAAATTTTATTTTTTTGATAAACTAAAACTATTGCAATATATGTACAGTTATGAGTACTCATGATCATACATCCTGTCCATACTGTTTACTTATATTTTGGCATTGTACAAGGTCATGTGTTTCTCAGACGTCTTTAAACTGAATCAGTTGGATGTGTACTGGTTGATACTTTAGTCTGGGAAAACATGATTTATTTATTAGTTGTTATTGGCTTTAAACTAGTTTCGTTGCTTTGTGTCTATTGTTTTTATGTTATTTGGTTTATTTGTGCTTCGTACCAATTAACTGAGTTAAGCCATTTGGTACTGATTTTTACAGTTTGTTCTTATGTTATGCTGTAACACCACTGTCCCAGGTAAAGGGGAGGGTTGAGCACTCACAAACATGTTTAACCCCACAACATTCTTTATGTGCCTGTCCCAAGTCAGGAGCCTGTAATTCAGTGGTTGTCGTTGGTTCATGTCTGTCATATTGGTTTTTGTAAATTGAATTATATAAATTAGGGTGTTAGTTTTCTCATTTGAATTGTTACACATTTTTCATGTTGGGCATCTTACAGTTGACTATATGGTATGGGTTTTTCTCATTGTTGAAGGTCATACGGTGACCTATAGTTGCTTTTATTTTCGTCATTGGAACTCTGGTGGATACTTGTCTCATTGGCAATCATACCACATCTCCTTATTCTATATTACAAAATAATTTTCTAAATTTCAAACTATTTTTCACCAGTCTTGTCTATACAGTATTTTTTATAAAGCTCAAGCTAGTATGTCTAGTTAAAGACCAATCCAGAACTCTTCTGTTAAAGAAAACTAACATTCTTGTCAATCAGGAATATCTCATCTTTCCTTTGCTTTTTTCCCTTAATTAACCAAGACTTACTTATTGGTTATGAGTATTTTAATCATTTGATTATAAAAATAAGGAGGTGTGGCATGATTATACTATTTTCTAAGATCTTAAAACTAGAGGCTCTAAAGAGCCTGTGTCACTCACCTGCATCTTTAACAATGGCCACTTTTTAGTAAAAATCATCATTAAAGGGGAATAACTCTATTGAGACAATTTCAGTCATGTTGACATATTTGTAGATCTTATCCTGCTGATCATTTTTCTTTATTGTAGTTTTATTTATCTATTATAGTTTTCAAGATAATAGGCACAACATGCATAAAAATGGTAAAAATTAAAGGGCAATAACAAGTTGACTGAAGATTTTGGCCATGATGGCTGATTTGTAGATCTTGTCTTGCTGATTATTTTTGCTTTTAAAGTTTCTATCTATTAATAATAGTTTTCAAGATAAAAGGCAAAAATGAAAAATTGGGGAAAATCATCACTAAAGGCAATAACTTTAATAAGGAGTTGACCAACGACTTTGGTCATAATGAATTATTTGTAGATCTTGTCTTGCTGATCATTTTTGCTACATAAAATTTCTATCTATCTATTATAGTTTGCAAGATGACAAGTGGTGATATAAATTAAATTCCCAGTAATGTGAAATTCATCAGGTAAACTGGGAGTCATATTTTTCTGGACTTTTAAAAATAAATTGAGGCAGATGCACATGAATTTAATGCATCGTCATATTACTAGGCTACTCCCTCATGTCCCAAGCCACAAATTTTATTTAGACTTAAGTTCAAGTTGACAGTACAAATGGTATCAATAAATAAATAACAACTATATTGTCTAAACCTTTTTATTAAGAACTTTCTATATATACATTTTGTACAATAACATGAAATAATAAAATGCTTCGCTGAGCGCAGCCTGATACGACCGCAGAGGTCGAACCCTGAACAGTTGGGGCAAGTTTGGACACAATATTCAAGCTTGATACTGTCTGAATTTGGATTGTGATTAAATTTTTAACATAATATAGGTTTCTGACACAAAAAATCTGGTCAAAGATCTTAAAAATTTGAAATGGGACATTTAATTTACCTAGAATGGTCTGATATCCAAAATCTAACAACATGGTTAGATTCAGCATATAAAAAAACACCAATAATTTAATTTTAGTTGAAATCAAACAAAGTTTAATTTCGGACCCTTCAAACCTTAATATGAACTTATTTGAAATCAGGGCCCAAAATAAAAATCTTAATGCACAATAAGATTCAGCAAATCATACAGCCGCAATAATTCAGTTTTTGATGAAATCAAACAAAGTTTAATTTTGGACCCTTTTGACCTCAATGTAGACCAATTTGAAAATGGGGCCCAATATCCAAAAAAAATATACACGGTTAGAACCCCCAAAAATTAAAGACTTAATTAATCCCATCGTAATTGGTTAAAACATTTGTATTTCTTTTCAATTGAAGATTTGTTGCTATTGCGCAATACTATGCAATTGAAGGTTATTTGCTATTGTGCAATACTGTGCAATTGAAGATTTCTTGCTATTGCGCAATACTGTGCAGTTTAAGATTTCTTGCTTTTGTGCAATACTGTGCTATTGTGCAATAGAAGATTTCTTGCTATTGCACAATACTGTGCTATTGTGCAATAGAGGATTTCTTGCTATTGCACAATACTGTGCTATTGTGCAATAGAAGATTTCTTGCTATTGCGACAGTTAGATTCAGGATATCAAAGAACCCCATATATTCAATTTTTGTTGAAATCAAACAAAGAGTGATTTTGAACCCTGATTTGTACCAACTTAATACTGGGCCCATAATCAAAAATCTAAATACATGTTTAGATTCAGCATATCAAAGAACCCCAAGAGTTCAATTTTTATTAGAATCAAAATAAGTTTAATTTTGGACCCTATTAAAATAGAAAATGACATAATAATCATGGCTAAAAATAAACAAAAAAGCTTCATCAGCAACATTTTATATTGGCAAATTTCAAATGAAGTTTATTTAACTAAAGTTATTGGCAAATTTCCAATGGAATTTATCAATAATAAAGTTTTTGGCAAATTTCCAATATACATAATTTAATAATTTACATAGATAAATAAATCGTATGATATAAGCATAATGAGGATGTTAAATTTGATGTATGCCCTTTGTGTGCTTCTTCATTAACATTTGTTTGTTTTTATAGTGATTAAGATGATAACACAATGTTGACTGCTGTAACCCTATTTTTGACATTTTTACCAATTGTGTCTGTTTGTTTTGTTCACGCATCGTTGTCAATATAATGGAATTTGATGCGACTGTCATACAAGTGAGAGGTTTGACTAGCCATAAAACCAGGTTCAATCCACCATTTTCTACATAAGAAAATGCCTGTACCAAGTCAGGAATATGACAGTTGTTATCCATTCGTTTGATGTCTTTGAACTTTTGATTTTGCCATTTGATTGAGGACTTTCCTTTTTGAATTTTCCTCGGAGTTCAGTATTTTTGTGATTTTACTTTTTAAAAGCAGTTTAGGTGAGATAAACAAAAAAGCTTCATCAGCAACATTTTATATTGGCAAATTTCCAATGAAGTTCATTAAACTAAAGTTATTGGCAAATTTCCAATGAAATTTATTAATAATAAAGTTTTTGGCAAATTTCCAATATAAATAATTTAAAAGCAGTTTAGGTGAGATATTCAAATGAGTTTCAATTACCAACCTTACACTGCCTTTTAAATTATGTTTTGTACTTAAGTAATTGTCCATTAACCTGCAAACCCTTTTCCCCCCTTTTTTGCACCTTATTCCTTAACGGTTTGAGCCATAACTCCCAAAGACAACTCTTACCATCCCTTTGTGGTATTCCAATATCCAAAATCTAAATACATAGTTAGATTCAGCGTATCAAAGAACCCCAAGAATTCAATTTTTGATGAAATCAAATAAAGTTCAATTTTGGACCCTTTAAACCTCAATGTGGACCAATTTGATAACCGGGCCCAAATATCAAAAATCTATGGTTAGATTCAGCATATCGAAGAACCCCATATATTCAATTTTTGTTGAAATCAAACAAAGTTTAATTTTGGACCCCGATTTGGACCAGCTTGAAAACTGGGCCCATAATCAAAAAACTAAGTACATGTTTAGATTCAGCATATCAAAGAACCCCAAGAATTCAATTTTTGTTAAAATCAAACTAAGTTTAATTTTGGACCCTTTGGACCTTAATGTAGACCAATTTGAAAATGGGACCAAAAATTAGGAATCTAAATACACGGTTAGATTCGGCATATCAAAGAACCCCAATTGTTCAATTTTTGATGAAATCAAACAAAGTTTAATTTTGGACCCTTTTGGCCCCTAATTCCTAAACTGTTGGGACCAAAACTCCCAAAATCAATCCCAACCTTCCTTTTGTGGTCATAAACCTTGTGTTAAAATTTCATAGATTTCTATTTACTTATACTAGAGTTATTGTGCGAAAACCAAGAAAAATGCTTATTGGGCCCTTTTTTGGTCCCTAATTCTTAAACTGTTGGGACCAAAACTCCCAAAATCAATCCCAACCTTCCTTTTGTGGTCATAAACCTTGTGTTTAAATTTCAAAGATTTCTATTAACTTATACTAAAGTTGTAGTGCGAAAACCAAATGTTTTCGGACGACGACGACGCCAACGTCATACCAATATATGACCGCATATAAAAACTGCAAGTATATTTTTTATTGCATCCAAAACAATTTCCTTAGTGATAAGCACGAAAACACTATGCAACCGAAACGGTAAGGGAATCTCACTTCTCCAAGAAATTGACCACTTTTCCCTTCTCTCTCATGGAAGGAGAAGTCACTTCTCCCTCTCCAAAATCCTAGATTAGGCCCTGCAGAATATGCTTTTTAGAAATAATAAAAGGTTATTGTGTCATAAAATTTACTGAATCAACTTCGAATTTAATCCAAATTCATATAAAACTGCTCTAAATATGCTAAAATGCAAAGGGTATTGAAATACAAAACAAAACAAAGCTGACTTGAATGCTGTAAATTCAGAAATTATCGCATGCATTTGTTATTGCCATTTTTCAAGAATGGACAAAAATGTGAGACTAATTATTGCAATTTCAGGAAAATCTGCATAGTATCAGATATCAGAATGCAAGTTCTTATTACATGTATTATTGCGAAAATCACCAAGTCGCATTATTGCATTAATAAAAACCTCACAATAATTTCTGAATTTACAGTTTTTAGTTCGTCAAATATTTATTTGTTAGTCATCTACTTCAAATAACCCATACTTAAATAAGGAGATGTGGTATGATTGCCAATGAGACAACTATCCACCAGAGTTTAAATAATGTGGCTGTTAGCAGTTATAAGTCACTGTACAGACATCAACAATGAACAAAACCAGTACATTGTTTTCAGACAGTATCACAAAAAGAGGAGTTGTTGCTTGGTGGCATACAAGAGGTGCTCTAAAATCAGAAGAAAAGAGAGACAAGAAAAGACCGGACTTAGCCCCTGGACTATATATAAATCTTAGAGGAGCTGCTCTATACTTAGAAAAGAAAGATGTTAAGGACTTAGCCAGAGCAAACAGAATTTCGAGACATATAGGAACAACAGAGTAGATGTGGGGACACTAGGCCAATCTGCCCGCTTTGCACCCATCTATTAAAATTGATGCCTAGGGTGGGAATTGAACCCATGTACATCTACTCCATTGTTCTCTATGTACATACATAAAATATATTAAATGCAAAAAATGCAGCTGTAATGTGAACATGGTAAATTTACATCATTATAGACTCAACTTTTTATAGGGACCGAGCTAAACCTATTTTTTAGGCGAAAAATAGGTGTATTATATAACTCTTGAAAGCAATAAATTACAATCTGTAAATACTACTTATATTTACTGTTAAACAATAAGAACAAAATAGTGGTTATTGCTAAGTATGCAGGGACAAAAACATGCATTTTAAGAAAACAAACATCAATGAACGACCAAATGTTTGTGTGCTGTGCTTGAATTATAAAACAACCCATCAGCTTCAATTAAACATGTCTGCATACTTTATAAGTTGTATAAAAAAATGTATTTGTTGTTATTACTTGTGTATGCATGGAAATGTAATAAAGATAACATTGATTTTTAAGGTAAAAAAAATGAATACACACATTCCAGAGATGTACACATCAAACACATTCTACTTTTGTAACGATGGATAGTAACCTATAGCCACTTATATAACAGTAAATGTCAAGCTACTCAAAACAATAAATAATTTGCATATTCATGGACAGACAAGCAATTGTGTCAGCTTTTGTTTTGATGGAAAAATGTAAACATTGGAAACCGCCATTCTGACATAGGAAACAAACTTATTTTCAATCTTCGATTAAAGGACATTGCGCACATTGCCAGCATATCATGCATAACCAGTCATGTGAAAATACATCTTTGAATTTGTTTTCTACACTTACTTTTCTATGTTTTAGTTAATTTAATGTTTTAATTTCCTAAATAACGGAACATCATTCTCAAAGACAACAAAGAAAAAAATATAGGTGGCACTATTTATAGGCGTGAACATTTTACATACGGGTACTTTTTGTGTCGACAGATTGACCTTTATCTGTCAGATTCAGGCGTTTGCCGTTCAACTGTATATAAAGTTTCTGTCTATTTGTGCAAGTTTGTCTGACATCATACTCATTCTTTATGAAAAAGACTTTTATAACTTTATTCATAAATGCACATTTATACACCGATGGGTTGAAGGCGAACAATACATAAATACAAACAATGCAAAAATTCTAAAATATCAATACATAATATAACAATAGTAAAAAAAGTAATAATAGCTATGCAGATGTGGTGTCCACTCTCCTCAATGGAAATGACTTTTAGACACTTTATGTTGACCTCTAGATGTCATTTGGTTTTTTTTTGTCATTGGGTTGGTGTCACATTTAAGGACAACATACATTTCCTTTAGTCTGTGGTATTTGTTTGTGAAGATTTATTAGATAAAGTAAATGAAACTTACCAGAAATAACATGTTCCCTCCATATATTAGATTCCAACATCAGGTTTTGTAAAGCTTGGAAAGCATGACTTAAAATATAATAAATCATATTTCATAGAACATACAGTAAAATATTTCTGATCACTTTTTAACAATTGCTAAATATGTTCAATCATTCAAGTAAAAATTGCATTACTCAAGGGTTATAAATAGTGGGAATTAATGATTGGTAATTGCCCTTTCTAATCATGCTAATGTCATTTAAGATATGTCTAACCTTGTATTGGAAAGGTCCAGTACTTTTTATTCATATACCAATAATATAAATCATAAAATAAATCATATGTAAATGTGCATCAAGTCTAACCAATAGTGTTAGCTGTGTTAAACAAACATCCCATAAATCAGGTAAAAAACTATATAATCTGCTACTTCGTAGCCTGCGGTATGTTAACAAGCAATGACAGACAACAGACAACATCCAAGTGATAGCAAAAGCTGAAACTGGCTCACTTATTATATAAATGGCTGTATGTCATTCAATATCTGACAACTAGATGTCAACTCACAAAAATGTGGCTATGAAGATTAGATCCAAAAAAAAGTCTTATTTCTTTCGACTTGTTAGAAACTGAAAATAAAGATTATAAATCTAAAATGTTGAATTAAATATTTCAATAGAAAAACAAAGGATATGGGATATCCATCCATGACACCAAATCAGTACATGCACAGCAAAAACACACAAAAGCAAAGGAACAGCGCTTTTATTACTGTTCTTCATCTCAAAGTCACAGTAAGGCCTTCAACACAGAGTAAATAAACCTCTCACCTCACTGCAAGTTTAGGACGGTCCCTAGCACTGGTGAGCGGATTTTTTTGCAAAAATGATTCAGAAAAACTTGGTAAGATGTATCACCACCAAACAGCACATTTTGTAGTTCAAAGCAGCATAAGATTATTTATCCAATTTTGGATTCCCAGCTTTCTTATTTTAGCTTTTCTCAGTGAGGGTAAATCTAGAAATTAGCAATCTCTGTACTCTTGATGACAACTCACCCTTTCAATTCTTCGTCCATGTGGACTGTTAGTCTAGTAAGAAGTTCTACTAGTTCTTGACTGGACATTCCATCTGGTATAAGTCTAGGTATAGCAGCGATGCAGGTCCTGAACAACTCTATCTTAGCCTTTCGTTCCCCTCTGCAAATCAAACAGTAAGTTTCATATTTATCATAATTAACTTATTTTCTAGATTTCAAGGAAGAGAGGGGGGAATCTTCAGTCAGAAAATTAGTTAGGGTCCTTCATTTCTATTTTCTTCAATTTTTTACCCCTTTTTTCTCTATTCTTTATTTTTTTCCCCTTTATTCAGCACTTTTTGCTCATTATTATCTTATCTATAAACCCCATCCAGACCCTCAGTTGTTGAGTTGAACAAGGTATAACCTGCATTAATAAGGTAAATTAACAGGTATTTCTTATACTTGAAAATCATGAATTGAATAAGATATGGCATGTATGTGAATTTCAAGTGTTTAGGAGGAATTGTTGATACATAATAATTATTCCTTTTTGCATCTGTAGCCAAGTTCAAATGAGTCTTACAAATAAAACTTCTTATCATAAAATTAGTGTTATACAGAAAATTGTATATAACATGCATAGACTTTTCTTTTATATAAAATTCATGAAAATATGGAATAATCATGCACTGTCTTGAAATATAAACTTTATTTGCACGAGGTGTAGAATCAAATAAATATGAAAAGCTCCAAGCATTTCATAGCCTTACTGTAGTTGTGATTGAGTTAAGAGCTTACCTCTGCTGCTTGACTATTAAACTTATAAAGAAATGTTTTGTCTGTATAGATGTAGAAACAAAAGCAAAAAAAATCATTTTCAGTACAAATATATACATACATGTGATAGACTGTGAAACTCAGATCAAGAGATTAGGAAATTGGTCAGGATTTTAGACATCAGATCAGACTTTTTATCTACATTTTTGTTGTTTGATGTAAAAATTGTCTTTTTTGTGTGTTTTTTCTTCAATCTTCCATCTCAATGTAATATATCAAAGTGTTTACTGTACCCTTGTAGCATGTCTATTTGAAAGATATCAGTTCAAAGAATTGTGTTTCTGCTTTTGCTTTTCATTGTTTATTGCTGACTGATCATGAACAAAGTACTGTGATTAAAACTTTCCTTTGAGTACAAAGAGAGAATTAAAGGATAGTGTTCTATTCATGCCTCAATATTTTTTTTATTTATATTCAATGGCATTGGCCTAGATATATAAGAAAGACATATGCTATACTTCTATAATATGATAAAAAGACAACAAACAATAACAATAGTTACTTAGTTATGCATGGTTTTTACCTATTGATAAAGTCATTTTGCTAGAAAACTTAACATTGTCATTGTTTCAAACACAAAATATATTAGCTAAAGCATTGCCTATATTACATTGACATTGTCATTAAATAACTAAAGCACTGGTCTTGGAACACTCGGTCATGTAAGAATAAATGGGGAATGTGTCCATTGAACACAGGTGATGCCCCCGCTTGCATATAACATTATAAAGGGACATAACTCAAGAACGGTAAAAGTATCGCTACCCAAATTTGTACTTGATCTGAAAGCATTGTGAATAAGTTTCATAACATTTGGTTGAGACAAACTTAAGGTAGACAACAGAAACGAAAAATTCAGCAATTTTTCCATTTGTAAAGGGGCAGATCTCAAGAACGGTAAAAGTGACGCCACCAAAATTCAAATTTGATCTGTGCTTTGTGGTAATAAGCATTGTGTATAAGATTCATAACAGTTGGTTGAGGCAAACTGAAGTTAGAGAATGGAAACGAAAAATTCAGCAATTTTTCCATTTGTAAAGAGGCATAACTCTAGAAAGGTAAAAGTGATGCCACCCAAATTCAAACTTGATCTGTGTTTTGTGGTAATAAGCATTGTGTATAAGTTTCATAACATTTGGTTCAGGCAAACTAAAGTTAGAGAACAGAAACCAATTTCAGGACTTACAGACGGACAAGGGTAAAACTTAATGCCCCTCCGCTACAGCATTGGAGTGTGAAATAGTGAGCATTACTTTGCTGAGTTGAAAGTTTATAAAATATTTTTTGCATCAAAACCTTTCCGAACGATGATTTGACAACAACATTCCACTTTTCTATCAATGCCGGTATTTAAATGTAATCTTCCTTGGTGTGCATCATAAACAGAAGCCATATGGAGCAATTAAAATCCTATCACCAGTTGACTGTGCAATCTAACTATAATCACTTGTGAATTAGAATTAGGGGCAAAATCTAACTGAGTTGCGTAATGTATAAAGTTACACCAGAAAGAAATTGTAAAACATGCCTTCCATAATCTTCTGGTTTTTACCACAATAGTGAATGTTTGTAAACAGGCGTAGTAAGAATGGTGTCTGAAAATTTTCATTCATTAAATTTGTGATACACAGGATTTTGATTGCTTCAATTGGAGAACAGAAGGAGACCCCTGAAAACAGGATTATTGTATTGAAGAACAGATGGTTCAAATGTATGCATATATTCAGGATGTACACCTTTATTTTTCTATTTTCATTTTTTGTTTAGTAAAGGAAGATAATGAATTTATTACATTAACATTGGTCAGTATCTTACGTCATGAGTTCCTCAGGTTCTTTACTGGCATTTTCAGACTTGGTCATCAACCAACTTCTCCCTACTTGTAAATCTAGTGCTCGTAATATAGAATCAAATGCCTTAAGTATGTGAGGGTAGTACTGCACAAGACCAATAGTTTTGGCAGTTGGTTCTGTAAGCATTTTATTCAAAAATGTCCTTTTTACACGGACTGTACTTCCAGATGGCAGTATTGGTTGTGACTGAGGCATTGGTGGATCTCCATCCTTCTGCTGCAAACTATCAGCTATGACAAGAAAAGCTCTTAACCCAATACTCATTCGCTGAAAATTTAAGATTGTGTTAAAATATTTTAGAAGAGACACACTAATTATTTTGAGCATGCTTAAAATGTATTGACTTGAAGAGAGGAAAAGAAATCACCTGTTGTTTTTGTTTTGTTTTAATTTTTTTGTTTTCCAAAGAAATTACTAAATTTTAAAATATATCAAATACATGTAACATCAATCAGATATCAACTAGACATTTATCAGATGCTTTTTTCTTTAGATTTATGACTCATACATATGCATAAAAGGAGATTAGAAAAATTAGTCCAAGAGACAGCAGCCCAAAAACACAAAAAAATAAGGATATCTAGAGGTCAGCATATTGTCTTCAACAATCAACAAGTAGCTAAACAATATGTCAAGGTCTAAATTACCAGGATTCTAGAGAGTTGTGAATAAGTTTGAACGAATTAAACTATAATCACACGAAATTCCCAAGAGGAAGAAAAAATATTAAATTATAAAAAAAAATTAAAAGGTTTCCAGAGCTCAGTGTATTGCTTGAGACTGCTGATATGAGTGAAAGAGTGTAAAATTGATTGCTAAAAAATGCCATTTAAAAGTCCATTTATCAGCAAAAAGAAGAAAAAAAGAAGAAAAAAAATCAAAATATTGCTCAGGGTTCTATCCTTTGATTAACATGATTAAGAAGCGTCTGTCCAAGTTTTGTAAAATTTCATGATGATTTAACAAGCAGAACAGTTTGAAAAAGTTTGTTGATGTTCAAAAATTTTAATCGTAGACTAAAAATAACAAGACCATTTATCAGTAAAATACGGAGAGGAAAAAAAAAGTGAACATGAAGAGTGACAGTCTTCTAACTATATCAGCAAAATTTGACTTGTTTGTGGATCTTGCTTTGCTGATCATTTTTGTTATTTAGTTTCTATTTATCTATTATAATTTTTATCATATAAGGCAAAACACAAAAAAATTCGTAAAAATCTTCACTAAAGGGCAATAACTCCAAAATTTCCACCATATCGTCTTACATGTAGATCTTGTCTTGCTGATCATTTATGCTTATTTAAGTTTCTATCTATCTATTATTATTTTTAAGATATAAGGCAATAAAATTCTTCGCTGAGCACAGCCTGATCGACCGCAGAGGTCGAACCCTGAACAGTTGGGTCAAGTTTGGACACAATATTCAAGCTTGATATTGTCTGAATTTGGATTGTGATCAAATTTTTGACATAATATAGGTTTCTGACACAAAATAAAATGTGGTCAAAGATCTTAAAAATTTGAAATGGGACATTTAATTTACCTAGTATGGTCTGATATCCAAAATCTAACAACATGGTTAGATTCAGCATATAAAAAAACACCAAAAATTTAATTTTTGTTGAAATCAAACAAAGTTTAATTTAAGACCCTTCAAACCTTGATATGGACTAATTTGAAAACAAGGCCCAAAATTAAAAATCTAAATGCACAATAAGATTCAGCATATCATAGAGCCGCAATAATTCAGTTTTTGATGAAATCAAACAAAGTTTAATTTTGGACCCTTTGGACCTCAATGTAGACCAATTTAAAAATGGGGCCCAATATCCAAAATAGTAATACAAGGTTAGATACCCCAAAAAATTAAAGACTTTAAATTAATCCCATTGAAATTGGCAATTACCCCCAAACTCAATCCCAGCCTTCCCTTTGTGGTTATGGAACCTTGTAGTACAATTTCAGAGAGATCCATACACTTAAACACAAGTTATTGTCTGGAAACTAGAATAAACAGCCATGCCATGAGCGCATGATACACTCGTCGCATTTTTTAAGAATAAAGTTCAATAACTTCTCAATGTCATATCAGAAGTTTGTGAAAAACTAAAGGGAGGTTATCTTAATTGATGTAAACCAGTCACCAAAGTTTAATGAAAACTGCTCAAAGCACTTTAAAGGTATTGTCCAAAAACTGGAAAATCACCCCTTTTTTAATGAATAAAATCCCATAACTCGGAAGTGTAAAATCTAAAATTTATAAAAATTGAAAGGGAGCTTACATCAATAGATATAAACAATTCTCCAAAGTTCCATGAGAACTGCTGAAAGCATTTTTGAGTTATTGTCCGCAAACTGGAAAATCACCCTTTTTTTTTAATGAATAAAACTTCATAACTCGGAAACATAAAATCTAAAATTTATAAAAATCAAAAGGGAGCTCATGTCAATAGATATAAACAATTGACCAAAGTTTCTTGCAAATTGGTGAAAGCATTTTTGAGTTATTGTCAGAAAACTGGAAAATCCCCCTTTTTTAATGAATAAAACCCCATAACTCAGAAACGTAAAATCTAAAATTTATAATAAAATGCTCCGCAGGGCGCAGCTTGATACGACCGCAGAGGTCGAACCCTGAACAGTTGGGGCAAGTATGGACACAACATTCAAGCTTGATACAGCTATGAATTTTGATTGTGATTAAATATTTGACACAGCATAGGTTTCTGACACAGAATGAATGTGGTCTAAGAACTTAAAAATTTTAAATTGGACTTTCACCTATTATGGTCCAATATCCAAAATCTAAATACATGGTTAGATTCAGCATATCAAAGAACCCCAAGAATTCAATTTTTGATGAAATCAAACAAAGTTTAATTTTGG
The DNA here is from genome assembly GCA_017311375.1 of Mytilus coruscus. Lineage (NCBI taxonomy): Eukaryota > Metazoa > Mollusca > Bivalvia > Mytilida > Mytilidae > Mytilus > Mytilus coruscus. The sequence continues at coordinate 82,275,829 of CM029597.1, forward strand.
ACCCTTTTGACCTCAATGTGGACAAAGTTGATAACGGACCCAAAAATCAAAAATCTAAATACATGGTTAGATACAGCATATCGAAGAACCCCATATATTCAATTTTTGTTGAAATCAAACAAAGTTTAATTTTGGACCCCGATTTGGACCAACTTGAAAACTGGGCCCATAATCAAAAATCTAAAAACATGTTTAGATTCAGCATATCAAAGAACCCTAAGAATTAAATTTTTGTTAAAATCAAACTAAGTTTAATTTTGGACCCTTTGGACCTTAATGTAGACCAATTTGAAAACGGAACCAAAAATTAAGAATCTAAATACACAGTTAGATTCGGCATATCAAAGAACCCCAATAGTTCATTTTTGATGATTCAATTTTTGATGAAATCAAATAAAGTTCAATTTTGGACCCTTTAAACCTCAATGTGGACCAATTTGATAACAGGCGTCAAATATCAATTTCTTGCTATTGCGCAATACTGTGCAATTGAAGATTTCTTGCTATTGCGCAATACTGTGCAATTGAAGATTTCCTGCTATTGCGCAATACTGTGCAATTGAAAATTTCTTGCTATTGCACAATACTTAATATATTAATTTACACATCCTGTTTGGTGTGTATCTCTTGCCTTATCATTATTATTTGCTTTTATATATAAATCAGAAATTTAATAATAAAGTTTTGGCAAATTTCAATATACATAATTTAAAAGCAGTTTAGGTGAGATAAACAAAAAGCTTCATCAGCAATATTTTATATTGGCAAATTTCAATGAAGTTCATTAAACTAAAGTTATTGGCAAATTTCAATGGAATTTATTAATAATAAAGTTTTGGCAAATTTCAATATAAAATTTAAAAGCAGTTTAGGTGAGATATTCAAATGAGTTTCAATTACCAACCTTACACTGCCTTTTAAATTATGTTTTGTACTTAATTGTCCAATAACCTGCAAACCCTTCCCCCCTTTTTTGCACCTTATTCCTTAACACTTTGAGCCATAACTCCCAAAGACAATTCTTACCATCCCTTTGTGGTATTCCAATATCCAAAATCTAAATACATGGTTAGATTCAGCATATCAAAGAACCCCAAGAATTCAATTTTAGATGAAATCAAATAAAGTTCAATTTTGGACCCTCTATACCTCAATGTGGACCAACTTGATAACCAGGTCCGAATATCAAAAATCTAAATACATGGTTAGATTCAGCATATCGAAGAACCCCATATATTCAATTTTTGTTGAAATCAAACAAAGTTTAATTTTGGACCCCGATTTGGACCAACTTGAAAACTGGGCTCATAATCAAAAAACTAAGTACATGTTTAGATTCAGCATATCAAAGAACCCTAAGAATTCAATTTTGTTAAAATCAAACTAAGTTTAATTTTGGACCCTTTGGACGTTAATGTAGACCAATTTGAAAACGGGACCAAAAATTAAGAATCTAAATACATGGTTATATTCGGCATATCAAAGAACCCCTATAGTTCAATTTTCGATGAAATCAAACAAAGTTTAATTTTTGACCCTTTTGGCCCCTAATTCCTAAACTGTTGGGACCAAAACTCCTTAGGGCAATTACCCCCAAACTCAAACCCAGCTTTCCCTTTGTGACATGGAACCTTGTGGAACAATTTCATAAAGATCCATACACTTAAACACAAGTTATTGTCCTGAAACTAGAAAAATGCTTGTTTTTTGCCTCTTTTTGGCCCCTCATTCCTAAAATTTTGAGGCAATTACCCCCAAAATCAATCCCAGCCTTCCCTTTGTGGTATGGTACCTTGCAGGTCAATTTCAGAGAGATCCATACACTTGAACACAAGTAATTGTCTGGAAACTAGAAAAATACTTATATTTGGCCCCTTTTTGGCCCCTTATTCCTAAACGTTTTGGGCAATTACCCCCAAACTCAATTCCAGCTTTTCCTTTGTGATATGGAACCTTGTAGTACAATTTCAGAAAGATCCATACACTTACACACAAGTTATTGTCATGAAACTAGAAAAATGCTTGTTTTTTGCCCCTTTTTTGGCCCCTAATTCCTAAAATTTTGAGACAATTACCCCCAAAATCAATCCCAGTATTCCCTTTGTGATATGGAACCTTGTGGTATAATGTCAGAGAGATCCATACACTAACACACAAGTTATGTCTGGAAGTTACCAAAATGCTTATTTTTGACCCCTTTTTGGCCCCTAACTCCTTAACTGTTGGTACCATAACCCCCAAAATCAATCCCAACCTTCCTTTTGTGGTATTGAACCTTACGGTAAAATTTCATAGAGAACCATTCACTTAAACTAAAGTTAGAGTGCGAAAACCAATGTGTCTTCGGACGACGACGACGACGCCGGACGACGAAGACGACGACGACGCCAACGTCATACCAATATACGACCGCAAAATTTTTTTGCAGTCGTATAAAAAACGAAAGGGAGCTCACGTCAATAGATATGAACAAGAAAGTTTTATGCAAATTGGTTGAGTTAATGTCTGACATGTTGACGACGGATGGACGGACAGACGGACGAACACATGGATGGACGAACGAACGAACAGATGCACAGACCAGAAAACATAATGCCCCTACTACTATCGTAGATGGGGCATAAAAATACTTTAGTAAACCAGGCTTGCAGTTACTGGAAGCAAGTTCAAATCCTGTTGATATTGAAATCATGCTTAAAGCCTTCTTGCATAGGCAATCATAACACATCTCCTTATGGTTATATTTCTTTATTAACTCTATTTTATAAATCCTACCTCTGGTGTCAGACCAACTTTTGCCTGGCGTCCCACACCCAATAAATCAAAAATGATTTCCTTCATAGCAAAATCTAATCTCTCCTACAAAATAAAGAAAAAATACATCATCAATGTCATAACATGATTACCGGTAAAATGACATTTAATTAATGTTGACAAATTTACTACTTTTCTTTGTATGAGTGTTGTATACAAGAAACCTTGTAAGCTAATTTTCTTGCAGTGATCAATTCTAATCTTATCTAAAAATAAATGACCAACTTTCATGTTTTAATACTAAATTGCTAAAGGTAAATATCTTGTAAAGTCACTAGAATCCAGCTGTTTCACTTAATCATTAATGAATATAATGCTCCATATCATGGTCCCAAAAAAAGACAAGTTTTTACATTCTTCATTACGAGGACCTGAATTTACTATGTAACTCAACTGATATATCAAAGTCTTCATACAGGTATAACAGAAACTTATTGGAAATGGACCTAATCACGAAAACTTAACCTAGACGGACAGGAATACCTTTCAATCATTCCATACACCAAATATAGTTCATCTACTGCTTATGTATAGAAACACAGATCTAATCATGAAAACTTAATGTTGATGACAGATCAATGAAATCAGGTAAAGGTCAAGTGAACCCTGTCTGACAAACATGTCAGAGATTGACTTCCGGTTCTGCCAAGATGGCATGGCTAAATTTTGCTCTCCTTTTTATAAGTAATTTAACTTGATTTTATCCACCTATAGACCATTACTATGAGCAAGTACTTGTTAAAGCTGAAGATCTAGGATACTATGCCAGTACAAACATAGAACATTTGAAAATTAATGACTTATCAGTTGAAAATCTGATGCAAAAAAGTTTACGGAAAATTAAAATGGCGGCCTCCATGCCCTAAATGGAAAAGCACTTTTTTCTCTTATCAACATTCTGGTATGTGGTGACATAGCTTCCAATCCTGGACCAGCGAAATACCCATGCGGCAGCTGTACAAAGCCTGTTCGTTCCAACAAGAAAGCAATAATGTGTGATGAATGTGATCTATGGTTCCACATTAAATTCATGAACATTACTGTAAAAACATACAACATCCTATCTCAATGTAATGATGAATGGTATTGTTCAAAATGTCAAATACCAAATTTTTCAGACTCTTTTTTCGAGGATGATGACCAACATGATGGTAACAGTTGTGACCCAGTGTCAGTGAGTTCTGCCGAAGCTCCAAAAAATGACAATTTATATTCTGATGAAGTCTTTAAATGTTTTCAGAAGCTTAAGGGAATGCACTTTATCAACCTGAATGCCCACTCGTTACTTACAAAAATTCCAGATTATTGCGTTTAAAATAATGCGCTCCGTCTGGAGCAGCTGGATACAACCGCAGAGGTCAAACTCTGAACAGCTGGGGCAAGTATGAACACAATATTCAAGCTTGATACAGCTCTGAATTTGGATAGTGATTAAATATTTGACACATTATAGATTTCTGACACAGAATAAATGTGGTCAAAGAACTTAAAAATTTGAAATGGGACATTTAATCTACTTAATGGTCCAATATCCAAAATCTAATTCCATGGTTAGATTCAGCATATAAAAAAAACCATGAATTCAGTTTTTGATGAAATCAAACAAAGTTTAATTTCGGACCCTTTGGACCTTGATATGGACTTATTTGAAAACAGGGCCCAAAATTAAAAATCTGAATGCACAGTTAGATTCAGCATAACATAGAACCACAAGAATTCAGTTTTTGATGAAATCAAACAAAGTCTAATTTTGGACCCTTTGGATCTCAATGTAGACCTATTTAAAAATGGGGCCTCAATATCCAATATAGTAATACACGGTAAGAACCCCCAACAATTCAAGACTTTAAATTAATCCTCATTGAAATTGGTTAAAAGATTTGTATTTATTTTCAACTGAAGATTTCTTGCTGTTGTGCAATACTTTGCTGTTGCACAATACTTAGTAAATCTGTTTACAAACTATATATAACAAGCATTCTGAGAGTATTGCATAGCAATACATAGTCCCTTACTGGTTAAAAATTCATTGTACTGGAAGAAAATGCTAACTTGATCTATAACTTGTCATGGTGTAAACTATATAACAAATATCAAGTCAATATCTTCAAGCATGAGGATAAAAAGTGTGGAAAACTGATTATTTAAGTAAATTTTCTAAGTCAAAGGACCATAACTCTGCACAAAATCATCAGACCGGAACAAAATTCAAACTTGATCTGTTACTTGTCATGATAAAACTATATACCAATTATCAAATCAATATCTTCAAGCATGACGAAAAAAAAGTGCGGAAAACTGATTATTTGAGTGAATTTTCTAAGTCCAAGGACCATAACTCTGCACAAAATCATCAGACCGGAACAAAATTCAAACTTAATCTGTAATTCGTCATGATAAAACTATATACCAATTATCAAATCAATATCTTCAAGCATGAAGAAAATAAGTGCGGAAAACTGATTATTTGAGTGAATTTTCTAAGTCCAAGGACCATAACTCTGCACAAAATCATCAGACCGGAACAAAATTCAAACTTAATCTGTAATTCGTCATGATAAAACTATATACCAATTATCAAATCAATATCTTCAAGCATGAAGAAAATAAGTGCGGAAAACTGATTATTTGAGTGAATTTTCTAAGTCCAAGGACCATAACTCTGCACAAAATCGTCAGACCAGAATATAATTCGAACTTGATCTGTAACTTGTCATGATAAAACAATACACCAAATATCAAATCAATATCTTCAAGCATGAAGAGAAAAAAAGTGTGGAAAACTGATTTGCCGGACTGACGGATGGATAGACAGACAGACGGACGGAGTGCAAACCTAAAGTCCCCTTCGACTTTGTCAGTAGGGGACTAATAATTTACTCACCCTGTTTGGTGTGTATCTCCTGCCATATCAGTATTTGTTGTTTCTTTATATTGATCAGAAATAATTTATGTTAGAACCAGCTTAGCCAGTATTAGAAATGTCTTGTTTTTGGCCCCTATTTGGCCTCTAGTTTCTTAACGATTAAAGCCATAACCCCCAAAATCAACCCCAACCTTCCGTGTGTGGTATGGAACTTTGTGGTACAATTTCATAGAGATCCATCAACTAATACTTAAGTAATTGTCTGGAAACCAGAAAAAACCTTGTTTCCCCCCCTTTTTTGTCCCCTTATTCCTGAACGGTTTGAGCCATAACCCCCAAAGTCAATCCCAACCTTCCCTTTGTGGTATGGAACCTTGTGGTACAATTTCCACGTGTTCAGAGAGATCCATACACTTATACACAATTCATTGTCCGGAAACTAGACAAATGCCTTTTTTGGCCCCTTTTTGACACCTAATTCCTAAACAGTTGGGACCATAACCCCCAAAATCAATCCCAACCTTCCTTTTGTGGTATTGCACCTTGTGATTAAATTTCATAGAGATCCATTCACTTATACTAGAGTTATTGTCTGGAAACCAAATGTCTTCGGACGACGACGGAAATTTTTTTGCAGTCGTATAACAAAAGCAGCAGTTATATCTGTAACTGAGACCTGGTTTGATGAAACGACAACCAATACAGAGGCTAACATCCCTGGATACACTATCCTCAGAAAAGACCGCAACAGATGTGGAGGTGATGTGTGTATGTACATTAAAGAAAACCTTGTGTTTACACCAATAAATTTGGACGAAATAAACAATAATGGTGAATTTTTGTGAATTGAATTATCATTACCAAAATCTAAACCAATTTTTGTAGGGACTTGTTATCGACTCCTCAAAATTGTAATTTTGTTGAGAAATTTGAAATTTTTTGTCTCAGCTAAGAGAGGATTGTGAAATAATATTACTTGGTGACCTGAACATATGTTTTAAAGATCAGAGTGGATCACTGTATAAATCTTTTAATGAGCTTTTAAAATTGTTTAACTTAAGTCAAATTATTAAAGAGCCAACAAGAATTACAGAATTTACAGCGTCTGTAATAGATCATATTTTATGTAATAATACTGAGAAAATCTCTCAGACTGGTGTATTAAATATTGGTTTCAGTGATCATTGTATGGTATATTGTACTAGAAAATTAGCAAAATCTGTATATAATAAGCACAATAATGTTTAAGTCAGATCTGTGAAATTATATAATAAAGATGAATTTATAGCTAAGCTTACTAAAGCAAAATGGGAAAAGTGTTTCAGTGCCTCAGACATAAATGAGGCCTGGCCTTTTATTAAAGAGATTTTTATGGATATTCTTGACAGTGTTGTCCCTTTTAAAGAAGTTTGTATTAAACAAAGAACAGAACCATGGATGTCAGCTGAAATTTTGATAAATATTCAGCTGAGAGACAAATTTTAATCTGACTTTTAAGATTTCTATAAATCCTGAAGATTATAAAAAGTTTAGTAAACTTAGAAATCATGTTTAAAGATCAAGTAAAACTGCAAAATCTGACTACTATAGTAGTGAAATTGAAGAAAATAGAAATAATCCTTTTTTCCCTTTTGATAATACAAAAGTAAACAACTTTGGAATAGTTTTAAAAATTTGGGATATCAAAAGGATCCTAAATCAAATCCAAATATAGTACTAAATATTGATGGGCAGAACTGTCATGATAACAAAAAAATATCAAATAATTTTAACATTTTTTTTACAACTATAGCTGCAAAATTGGTAGAAAAACTACCAAGCGCAAAGGGTTTGTATAGTGCCACTACAAATATTGTTAAATCTGTCTATGTTCAGAGAAGGAAATCAGATATACTTTTTAATCTAAAACATATAACAGAGGAATTTGTTTATAAAGAACTATGTAGTTTAAATATAAGTAAGAGCATGGGCCTACATGGTATTCCAGCAAGGTTTCTTAAGGATGCAGCCCCAATTCTGAAAATTCCCATTACTTTCTTGATAAATTTATCTATCTCTGAAGGTACGGTACCTGACGATCTGAAAATGGCTAAGGTTAAGCCCTATTTAAGAAAAACGACAGACTCAAGCCTGAAAATTACAGGCCAGTTAGAATTTTAAGTATTGTTTCTAAAATTCTAGAAAAAGCTGCCTATAAGCAACTTGAAAAATTCTTGATTTCAAATAATTTATTATTTGAGGTTCAATCAGGATTTAGAAGTTCTTATTCAACTGATTCTTGTCTCATTCACTTTATAGATCACATTAAAACTCAAACAGCCAAAGGTCTTTTTACAGGCATGGTCCTATTAGACCTACAAAAGGCGTTTGACACAGTAGATCACAGATATTATGTGACAAATTAGAAGTTATTGGGGTTAGATCTATACCTTGGTTTGAGTCCTATTTGACAAACAGAAAACAGGTTGTAAGTGTAAATGGGGTAACTTCAGAAGTGTGTAATATTACATTTGGTGTCCTTCAAGGCAGCTTACTGGGTCCACTATTGTTTTTGGTCTATGTCAATGATGTTCAAACTAGCATTGACTCAGATTGTAAAGTTTTGATATATGCAGATGATACTGCAATTTTATTTTCCCATATATAGACCCTGGGGTCATCTCACATAAATTATCCAAAATGCTGGAGTCATGCCATGATTAGTTGACTGACAATAAATTGTCCCTACATTTGGGAAAGACGGAGAGTATAATTTTTGGTCCTGGTCGAAAACTTCGGTCTCTAATACTGGGTGATTTTGCTATCTCCTGTAATGGTATTAATATTGAATCCAAAAATTTTGTAAAATATTTGGGAATAATAATTGATCAGTTTCTGACTGGTGATTTTATTGTCAATTCTATAGTGAAAAAAGTCAATCAAAGGCTGAAGTTTTTATATAGAAACAAAGAGTGTCTAAATTTTCAATCTAGGAAAACATTGTGCTCTTCTCTGATTCAACGTCATTTTGATTATACATGTGCATGCTGGTATGAAGGTATATCAAAACAAATGAAGAATAAACTTCAAGTGGCACAAAATAAGATTGTGAGATTTATTCTGCAATTACATCCTAGAAAGAGTGTGACATATATTGAATTTGAGAAATTGGGTTATTTAAATATTAGTAATAGAGTCAAACAACTAAGACTCAATCAAGTTTTCAACATTTTTAACAATATATGCCCAAATTATTTGCATACTAATTTTGTTAGAAATGAAACATCTTTCAATACAAGATCTAGTAATAAGAATTTTTATATACCAGGAATAAAAGGGTGTGAATCTACCACTTTTTTTTATTCTAATTTATAATGGAATAACAGACTGGAACTCGCTACCAGAAATAGTTAAAAGTTCCTCAAAGAAATATAATTTTAAAGTACAAGTGAAAAAATTTTTGATGGATAAATTTAAATCCATCTTCAATAGTGAATTTGTTTTTTATTAACTTTACTGAGGCTTTGACCATTTATCTGTGATAATTTTTAATGATTTTTGTTATTTATATGTGTCAACCTTTGGTGAGAACTGGAAGTCTCTTTTTAAAAGGACCACACTGGAAATAAGTTTCAATAACTTTTGTGGGTCATCCGAGGGTATTAGGCTGCAGTGATAATCTAGTCTATATAATTTACTTATTAAAATCTAGTCTAATATCAAAATATCATGATAATTTCCATAATTTTATTTTTTAAATTATAGTTTTAGTAAACATATAAATCATTTTAGTGTTGTAACTATTAATGTCTAGTGCTATATCTGTATGTCATTTTAATTAATTGTCTGTCAAAATTCATGCCTTTTATCTTGAATAAATATATATATATATATATATATATATATATATATATATATATATATACAACTCTAAATTGAAAACAATGTTCAAACCTATGATTGCATTGGATAAAAATCGCAATTTTTATATGTGTGCATGTAAAACAAATTTCTTGGTAGAGGGGTCTAAATACAGCACAAACAACATTTTCCAAAAGACCAAAAAGTGAAAAGTATATTGAAAACAACGTTCAAACCTATGATTGCGTTGGATAAAAACCGAAATTTTTATACGTGTGCATGCAAAACAATTTTCTTTGTTAGAGGGGTCTAAATATAGCACAAACAACATTTTCCAAAAGACCAAAAAAGTGAAAAAGTAAATTTTAACAAAACACATTTGACTAACAGGTTGAACAACAAATGTTCTTAAACCCTGCTGACTGCCATTGGCGATTGCCAAATAAACGGATCACCAATGTAATAAATGGATATTAAATTTAATACTAAACAGAAAACAATAAACTTGCAGAAAAGATGGTATACCGCAAACAAAAGGTGCAAAGGTTTTTGTACGCCATATCTGGATTTCGACAATTAATGTCTCTTCAGTGATGTTAGGAATCGAAACGGTATTTGGAAAACCATACAATTTACCTCAATTTAGGATAGACTCTTGAATTTTGAGGAGTCAAAATAGGATGAACGGATCATATAAACCAGAAGGCAAATATAATACAAGCCCAAATGAAAAAATATAAACAAGTCTAAATTGAAAACAACGTTCAAACCTATGATTGCGTTGGATAAAAACCGAAATTTTTTTATGTGTGCATGCAAAACAATTTTCTTGTTAGAGGGGTCTAAATACAGCACAAACAACATTTTCCAAAAGTCCAAAAAAGTGAAAAAGTAAATTTTAACAAAATGCATTTGACTAACAGGTCAACCAACAAATGTTCTTAAACCCTGCTGACTGCCATTGGCGATTGCCAAATAAATGGATCACAGATGTAATAAATGGATCTTAAATTTAATACTAAACAGAAAACAATAAACTTGCGGAAAAGATGGTATACCGCAAACAAAAAGTGCAAAGGTTTTTGTACACCATATCTGGATTTCGACAAATAATGTCTCTTCAGTGATGTTAGGAATCGAAACGGTATTTGGAAATTAAGCCATACAATTTACCTCAATTTAGGACAGACTCGACTCTTGAATTTTGAGGAGTCAAAATAGGATGAACAGATCATATAAACCAGAAGGCAAATATAATACAAGCCCAAACGAAAAAATATAAACAAGTCTAAATTGAAAACAACATTCAAACCTTTGATTGCGTTGGATAAAAACCGCAATTTTTATACGTGTGCATGCAAAACAAATTTCTTGTTAGAGGGGTCTAAATACAGCACAAACAACATTTTCCAAAAGACCAAAAAAGTGAAAAAGTAAATTCTAACAAAACGCATTTGACTAACAGGTCGAACAACAAATGTTCTTAAACCCTGCTGACTGCCATTGGCGATTGCCAAATAAACGGATCACCAATGTAATAAATGGATCTTAAATTTAATACTAAACAGAAAACAATAAACTTGCGGAAAAGATGGTATACCGCAAACAAAAGGTGCAAAGGTTTTTGTACACCATATCCGGATTTCGACAATTAACGTCTCTTCAGTGATGTTAGGAATCGAAACAGTATTTGGAAAGCCATACAATTTACCTCAATTTAGGATAGACTCTTGAATTTTGAGGAGTCAAAATAGGATGAACGGATCATATAAACCAGAAGGCAAATATAATACAAGCCCAAACGAAAAAATATAAACAAGTCTAAATTGAAAACAACGTTCAAACCTACGATTGCGTTGGATAAAAACCGCAATTTTTATACGTGTGCATGCAAAACAAATTTCTTCTTAGAGGGATCTAAATACAGCACAAACAACATTTTCCAAAAGACCAAAAAAGTGAAAAAGTAAATTTTAACAAAACGCATTTGACTATATATATATATTAAATGACTGAATAATAGCCAACGATAAATCTTACGGGGCAATGGATCATATGAATATGATACAGTACACTACAAAATATAATATATAACCAGTCTAAAAGGGTACAACATCACCAAAAAATGACAATAAACGAACAAATGTAACTATAAAAATTTCGGATAACAGATATCCTTCATCAGTATGAGCACGATGTAAAATGAATCAGATCAATCTATTCTGATTATTAAACTATAGCAATCTTGAATTCTATACAATAAAAAAAGTGAAACAGTTTCACCCGAACATCATATGTAGAGACGGTAATAAATTTTTTAAATTTCCAAAAAACGACTCAAAGACATGCCTAAAATGAAAATAGTAATTAGAGATATGAACTGGCACAACTCTAAAATTCCAAAATGACGTCAGTTAAGATGTAACAACAACTGCGTGTAAATACATTCCCAAATAAAATGCTCCGCAGGGCGCAGCTTGATACGACCACAGAGGGTGAACCCTGAACAGTTGGGGCAAGTATGGACACAACATTCAAGCTTGATACAGCTCTGAATTTGGATTGTGATTAAATATTTGACACAGCATAGGTTTCTGACACAGAATGAATGTGGTCTAAGAACTTAAAAATTTAAAATTGGACATTTACCTATTATGGTCCAATATCCAAAATCTAAATACATGGTGAGATTCAGCAAATCAAAGAACCCCAAGAATTCAATTTTTGTGAAAATCAAACTAAGTTTAATTTTGGACCCTTTGGACTTTAATGTAGACCAATTTGAAAACGGGACAATACTGTGCAATTGAATATTTCTTGCTATTGCGCAATACTGTGCAATTAAAAATTTCTTGCTACTGCGCAATACTGTGCAATTGGATATTTTTCTTGCTATTGAGCAATACTGTGCAATTGAAGATTTCTTGCTATTGCGCAATACTGTGCAATTGAAGATTTCTTGCTATTGCGCAATACTGTGCAATTGAAAATTTCTTGCTATTGCACATTACTTAATACAATAATTTCACATCCTGTTTGGTGTGTATCTCCTGCCATATCATTATTATTTGCTTTTAAATATAAATCAGAAATTACCAACTTAAAATGGAAAATTTTAAAGAAAAAAAAAGGAAAAAAAGGGAAAAAAAAGGAAAAAAATAACCCCCCCCAAATTTTTGAACCCCCTTATGATTCATCACCCCCAAATTCAATCCCAGCCTTCCCTTTGTGGTATGGTACCTTGCAGTACAATTTCAGAGAGATCCATACACTTAACACAAGCTATTGTCTCGAAACTAGAAAAATATTTGTTTTTTGGTCCCTTTTTGGCCCCAAATTCCTAAACTTTTAGGGCAATAACCCTCAAACTCAAACCCAGCTTTCCCTTTGTGATATGGAACCTTGTAGTACAATTTCAGAAAGATCCATACACTTACACACAAGTTATTGTCCTGAAACTAGAAAAATGCTTGTTTTTTGCCCATTTTTGGCCCCTAATTCCTAAAATATTGAGGCAATTACCCCCATAATCCATCCCAGCCTTCCCTTTGAGGTATGGTACCTTGCAGTACAATTTCAGAGAGATCCATACACTTAAACACAAGTTATTGTCTGGAAACTAGAAAAATGCTTATTTTTGGCCCCTTTTTGGTCCCTAATTCCTAAACGTTTACGGCAATTACCCCCAAACTCAAACCCAGCTTTCCCTTTGTGATATGGAACCTTGTAGTACAATTTCAGAAAGATCAATTCACTTACACACAAGTTATTGTCATGAAACTAGAAAAATGCTTGTTTTTTGCCCCTTTTGTTGCCCCTTATTCCTAAAATTTTGAGGCAATTACCCCAAATATCAATCCCAGCCTTCCCTTTGTGATAAGGAACCTTGTGGTACAATGTCAGAGAGATCAATACACTAACACACAAGTTATTGTCTGGAAGTTACAAAAATGCTTATTTTTGGCCCCTTTTTGGCCCCTAATTCCTTAACTGTTGGTACCATAACCCCCAAAATCATTCGCAACCTTCCTTTTGTGGTATTGAACCTTATGGTAAAATTTCATAGAGATCCATTCACTTAAACTAAAGTTATAGTGCGAAAACCAATGTGTCTTCGGACGACGACAACGACAACAACGACGACGACGACGACGACAACGCCAACGTCATACCAATATATGACCGCAAACATTTTGCAGTGGTATAAAAACAGCACTGATCGATATAAGCTGGTAAAATATGTCAAACAGAGGCTGCGTATTTATCATCCCAAATAAATAGCAGTTTTATAATGAAAAGAAAATATAACAGTAAATTTGGACTAAGGTTAATTGGACGTGGATGCTTACTTGTACATCCCTACCAAATAAAAAGAAATCAGGTATTTAAACTAGTAAAATTCAAAAAATTCCAAAAGAATCCTTAAAACTGTAAGAGTCAAGTGAGGAAGCCGGAGTAACTGGAAAAAAATGATGTCAGGAAAATGAGTGATGGTAGGGAAAATGAGTGACTCATTCTATGTTTTTTCATTTATGCTAAATATTTATAGTTACATTTGTTCGTTTATTGTCATTTTTTGGTGATGTTGTACCCTTTTAGACTGGTTATATATATTCAAGAGTCTATTATCCTAAATTGAGGTAAATTGTATGGCTTTCCAAATACCGTTTCGATTCCTAACATCACTGAAGAGACATTAATTGTCGAAATCCGGATATGGTGTACAAAAACCTTTGCACCTTTTGTTTGCGGTATACCATCTGTTCCGCAAGTTTATTGTTTTCTGTTTAGTATTAAATTTATAATTAAAATCCATTTATTACATCGGTGATCCGTTTATTTGGCAATCGCCAATGGCAGTCAGCAGGGTTTAAGAACATTTGTTGTTCGACCTGTTAGTCAAATGCGTTTTGTTAAAATATACTTTTTCACATTTTTGGTCTTTTGGAAAATGTTGTTTGTGCTGTATTTAGACCCCTCTAACAAGAAATTTGTTTTGCATGCACACGTATAAAAATTGCGGTTTTTATCCAACGCAATCATAGGTTTGCACGTTGTTTTCAATTTAGACTTGTTTATATATATATATATATATATATACATAAGTACGTCTGAACCAGTGACAACTCTACAACAGATTTCTCCATCGGATCACCAGCAGTGATGGCGATACATGGCTGTGTACATTTCTGTATATACAACTCGTCTAAACATCAGCCCAACAATGTTAGATCTGTAAATTTGCTTTCGCAAATTTTTTGTTCTTCCCTACTGTACAATGATTCTATATACCCAATATATAGTTGGGCTATTATTCATTATAACTGAAAAAAACATGTGATAAGAAAACAAGAGTGCACAGCTGAAATGTCTCGCCTACTTTACTACCATTGATTTTATGTTGATAGCCCTAAATATAAAGTTTTACTACAAGTATCACATTAACTTATCATGATCCAAGAAAATGAGGTCATGGTCAGATAAACCAAGCCAGAAATACATGTACACCTTACAATCATTCCATACATTGAATATAGTTGACCTACTGCTTATAGTATACAAGAAACAGATCAAACCATGAAAACATTATATTGACCAATGAACCATGAATATGAGGTCAAGGTCAGATGAACCCTGCCAGACAGACATGTACATTTTACAATCATTCCATACACCAAACATAGTTGACCTATTGCTTATAGCTTAAGAAAAACAGACCAGAACACAAAAAATTAACATTGAGCAATGAACTGTAAAAAAGAGGTCAAGGTCAAATAAAACCTGCCAGACTGACATGTACATCATAAAATATTTCCATACACCAAATAGAGCTGACCTATTGCATACAGTATTAGAAAAATAGAGCAAAACACAAAAACTTAACTTTAACCACTGAACCATGAAAATGAGGTCACGGTAAGATAATACCTGCCAGTTGGACATGTACACCTTACAATCATTCCATACACCAACTATAGTAGACCTATTGCTTATAGTACCTGAGATATGGACTTGACCACGAAAACTTAACCTTGTTCACTGATCCATGAAATGAGGTCGAGGTCAAGTTAAAACTGTCTGACAGGCATGGGGACTGTGTAAGGTATGCACATACCAAATATAGTTATCCTATTACTCATAATAAGAGAGAAATTAGCACTAAAATAAATCTTAACTTTATTTTCAAGTAGTCACTGAACCATGAAAATGAGGTCAAGGACAAAAGACATATGACAGACGGAAACTTCATAACATAAGGTATCTATATACAAAGTATGAAGCATCCTAGTCTTCTACCTTCTGAAATATTAAGCTTTTAAGTAGTTAGTTAACGCCACCGTGGTCCACCCGCCGGATCACTATCCCTATGTCGAGCTTTCTGCGTCAAAAGTTGCAGGCTCGACAAAAACTACCAAATTCAGTCTTGTATTGTCCGCTGTATTTTACTCCAAAATATGGCAAGCCGTTTTACTATTTATTCTAACTTCAAGATATCTAATCAACTTTATAAGATATCTCATATAGTTTATAAGATATCTTATATAGTTTATAAGATATCTTATATAGTTTATAAGATATCTAGATATCTTATATAGTTATATGAGATATCGTTGGGGTGTCGATTATACAGCACAATTGTAAGAGATAAATTAGTCCTAGTAAAGCGTGTCCAGGTGGACACAAATTGCTAGTTTTAAAAGTCCATGGTTACAGAATTTACTAGTATTTTTAGTCCGATGTCAATTGTCTTAGGTATTCATGTCCATGTCCTTAATATTCCTAGGTAAAAATGTCGTTGTCCTTTATTTTACTTGGAAAATTCTTTGTATTGAAAGAAATCATTTACTTGTAAACAATGGAATCAGGGATCTCCATGACCTGTTTTATGATGGCGCACCGCCATCGTTAATTATCTTCTGCCATTGTCAAATGGTCCCAACATGGTTAAATAACTGCACTATGATTGAAAGGTGTAGTCAAAATTTGTTTCTATTTCACTAGCTGCCGCCATTTTTGTTAGCAATTATAACCAATTGCATGTAATTGCATAACCCCTACTGTACTATAATCCTCCTGGTTAGTTTTAACGCCCTGAGGCATGTCCAGTTAATTATTGCTAATCACTTGTACAGGTAGATCGACACACCTGACAGGAGAACACTTGACCAAGAGAGACGATTTACTGCATTATTTAATTACTTTTTAGCAAATGCTGATGAAAATTTAGATTAAAAAACAAAATTTGAATTCAATTATGAAGAAAAAAGTTGAATAAGTCGAACACATGCTTTTATTGACTTGCGCAATCAGCATCCCCCTTTTTAAACAATTACAAGGTCAGACCCTTAACTGTAAAACTGAACATAATTTCATGCCAAATATGGACAATTATCCATCATAATGAATCACTTAAGTAGTTTTAAAGTAAATACTCGAATATTAACTGCAACTTGATAACCTGAAGAAATTTCATATCGTAAATCCGAATACAATCAAATTAATACATCCGGTTTATATTCATAATCCAAAGATGCATGTTTCATGATCTATTACTGTGGAATTTGCAATTTTAAGTCATTAAAATTAGTTCAGTTTCACACTTTTGCCCTCCACAAATCTTTTAAAAAACTGGGTACAAAACTTCCTGTTGTTGATGCTGCAAATCATCAATCCCAGTTCTTGACTTCTGAATTGAATTTGACACTACTAATACGTGGGTGTTATACAGTGAGAAAAACGGTGCCCATTTTAACAAGATTACCAAAATAGCGGAAAAAACCTTCTGACAGGAAAAAACTGTGACGTTAACTAGGTTAACAGAACAGCTGAATTGTGGTTATCCTTGACTTAGAGGAGCCATGCAGGCTTGACATTGCAATTGTTACAAATGACAATTAAGGAAGATATTGGTTTATATTCTATAATGAAATGAATATAATAAACAATATATTGATCAGTCTATTCACTATTTCTTACAATGAAATATAGGAATGAAATATTTTCGATCACAACACAGGGTTTTGTCCTGGTGAGAGTTCCTCCATCGTTAAATTTTCATCCATGAAGATCCCTGATGGAATGTTTAATTATTATGTCTCAATATTGTTTTAACAGTTATACATTAATCTTTCATTATTTTATTAAAATATGGAATTTTTTTTAAATATTACACTGGAATTTTTTTCCTAGGAAAATTGTGTCAGACTTTTATCATGCTTTTAACTAAAACATTTGTTTCTTTATTTATTCTTTTGAAGTTTGAGTTGAAGGACTGTCATATTGATAACACAGACTTTTATATGGAATGTCATTTTGATAACACAGACTTTTATACAGAATGTCATATTGATAACACAGACTTTTATATGGAATGTCATATTGATAACACAGACTTTTATACGGAATGTCATATTGATAACACAGACTTTTATAACTATAAGTCATATTTTTCATTATTCAAATATTTCATATTTTTATAATTCAGTCATTTTCAGAAGAGTTTGATACAAATTTGAAAATAAGTGCCAGACTTTCTTCATAGCTATGGACTTATTCTCCTAGGAAAATATATCCTGGGACTTATTTTTCTAGTAAAATTATGGCCATGGACTTGATTACCTAGAAAACAAAGTTTGAGGGACAAATTTTACTACCGGGCAGAATTTACTGTTACACTATAAGCAAGAACAAGAGAAAAACTTGATTTTGCAAAGTTTGTTTACGTTTCTCCATGTATGTTATTGAAATTGTTGAGGGCACCCTTATTTCTTTTCAAAACTGATAATTTACCTTATCCATATTAATATGTAATTTTAATATAAAATCCAATATTATCTGATAAATACAAACAATAGTTCACATGCTGAAATGTCTCCCCTGCTTTACTAATCATGATTTAATTCATGCTGATAGTGTGCAATATGAAGGTTTTACTATAAGTTTCAAATAAAACTAACATTACCAATGATAAATGTAAATGAGGTCAAGGTAAGATGAACCCTGCCAGAAAAACATGAACACCTTATAATCATACAATACATAAATTATAGTTAACCTATTGCTTATGCATCAGAGAAACAGACCTAACTACGAAAATTGAACATTGACCAATGAACCATGAAATAAGGTCAAGATCAGATGAAACTTTCCGGTCAGACATGTACACATTATAATCATTCCATTGGGTAAAGTTAGCTGATATATTGGTCATTTTCTTTTGGCCTAATTACCTTAGCAATGAACTGTATTATTTTAACAAAAAAGTTAAGAGGTACATCTCTGGGTGTGACCATTTTGGAACCTCTTGGGAACAAACTGCTAACAATACTCTGCAGTCTACTATGTGTAGCAGTGTTACTTTCACACTTAATACGGACCATGTAAATCCTACAAATACAAATACAATATACAGTACATACAAATTCAAATAAAGGCATTTTGATGAAATCAATATTAAAATAATCTACCTGCAAACTTATTTCTTCTTTACAAGAGTGCACACACTGAAATGTCTCAACTGCTTTACTTATGATTAAATTTATGTTGAAAGTCTGTAATATGAAGGTTTTACTACAAGCATCACATAAACTTAACATTATCAATGATCCATGAAAAAGAGGTCACAGAGTCAGATGAACCATACCAGACAGACATGTACACCAAACAATCATTCCATACACCAAATATAGTGGTCCTATAACTTATAGTACCTGAGAAACAAATTAAACCATAAAATCTTAACATTCTCCAATGAACCATGAAATTAAGGTCAAGTTCAGATGAAACCTTCCAGTCAGAAATGTACACCTTACTATCATTCCAAACACCAAATATAGTTGACCTATTGCTTATAGTACTTGAGATACGGACTTGACCACAAAAACCTTGATCACTGATCCATGAAATGAGGTTGAGGTCAGGTTCACCCTGTCTGACAGACATGTAAACCTTGCAAGGAACCCATATCAGTACCAAATATACAACTACCTCCTGCACCCGAGATGAGAATATTACCACAAGTAGGACATTTACCCCTCCAACCAGGTTGTACATACAGCAAAACTTCCCAGGTTAAAACCTGGTATAACCCACCACATTCTTTTGAAGGTGCTTGTACAAATTCAAATCAATAACGGATAATTGCATATTGTTTTCATGAGGATTGTTTGGAGCTTTTTTAAAGAGAATCTTGATATCTTTAAACTTCGTGGTTTCTTATTTCTTCACATGAATGTGCGTTTTGTTGTTTAATCTTTTTAACTTCATTGGATATCAGTTTCTTAAATTAAATATTTTTTTCTGTTTTACTGCTATGCTCATCAAGTATTAGGTTCAAGGAAGATTTTTCTGGATTGAACTTGAAGTAGTTGCTGTGTTTTATTTTTCAAATATTATGGCAGTAAATGTAATGATTTGCATTGTGTGTAGTAGCAGGAAATAGATATTCCAAAAGGAAATATTCTATAAAACATGTTTAAATAAATCAGCAGAAATTGATAATTGTGGCATAAATATTAATGTACTTTCAACAATTTGCTTAAATTATATTCATATCTTTAATTTTTTCAGATTTTCATTTTTTCAGAATCATTCCAATTCAGCAAGACAATTTTAAATTCTAATTTTGTTTTACATTAGCCAGTAGATTCTAGTAAAAATTGTTAAAGCCAGAGAAAAGAAGTTATCTACATTGAACTTAAGGATGTAGTTTGTGATATTTGATTTTTTTTAAATGGCGGGAAAAGGCAGACTCAGACTTTTACCTTATAGCATTGGCATTATTTGGGTCTCAAATTGTACGAAAAAAAATATAGAATCTGCTTAAATTTTGGTAATGACCTTTTTATGAGCTATTGAAGTTTTCTATGAAAAGTAAAGTGGGTGATATGGGGCAAAATATTTTACCCTGTATCGTAGGAAAAAACCCAAGAAGTCCGAACATCTGACAAAAATTCATAAACCTGACCTGAGTATATCCTTAAGTCTGCATTCATAACATATTTAAATTTCATAATGCTATATAAACATTCTGTTGACTTATAGAGAGTTAACTCTCATAAGTGTAATGTTCCACAAAAAACAAAGAATTTTCAATTTAACCAGATTGAATCACTTACCACAAAAGTCGATGTAGAGAATCCAGAGCTATCCTTGACATCTTGGTATCTTTAGATCTGAGTTGTGACAAACACATGGTAAGAAAGTATGGCCAATTTTGTAAGAAAAATTGTTTCTGGCTGACACATAAGAGACAAGTCACTAATGGAAACATGTGCTGTAAATAAGAAGTTACAGTCAGAAATACAGGTAATAGTTGTTAATATACTTTTTTCATTTTATTATTATGTCACCTATAGTCTATTGCTTTTCCTCCGTTTCTTTTTCCCTATTATTATTCTTCCACCTATTTTTGTCCCAGGCAATCCTGGAGGACTACTGGACCAATGTTGATGAAACATCAGCATAATGAGGCGCACCATATGTAGATGTGAAGTTACCATGGAATCAGAACAAATGCAAATAAATGTGCTTCGCCGAGCACAGCTGTATATGACCGCAGAGGTCCAACCCTGAACAGTTGGGGCAAAAATGGACATAATATTCAAGCTTGATACAGGTCTGAATTTGGATTGTACTTAAATATTTGACACATTATAGATTTTTGACACAGAATAAATGTTGGCAAAGAACTTGAAATTGGTAATATGATTTGAATTTATATTTAATTGAAGATTTCTTGCTATTGTGCAATACACTGTGCTGCTGCGCAATACTTAGTAAATCTGTTTTCAGACTATATACAAAGAATTAGCAAAATCAAAATAAATTGTGACCCCAATTTTTTTTTTTGGAAAATTGATAATTTCTTAAATCTTGAGGAAAAAAAATTGACCCCACCCCAAAAAAAATTTTCACCTCTCCTCCCCAAATAAAATTTGAAGGAATTTTCTTTTTGTAAAATGTGGTACAATTTAAGAGACATCCATACACTTAAACACAAGTTATTGTCTGAAAACTAGAAAAATGCTTGTTTTGGCCCCTTTTTGGCCCCTAATTCCTGAATGGTTTGGGCATTTACCCCAAAATGAATCCCAACCTTCTACTTGTGGTATTGAACCTTGTGGTACAATTTCAGAGCAATCAAAATACTTATACACAAGTTATTGTCCTGAAACTAGAAACTCAAACTTAATCCAACTTCACACAAATGTTAATTGGCATGTGTAGATATGGCATTTTACTTTGGAATTTCCAAAATGGCTGCCAATGCCATGGAAACTGTGAAAATGTGAAAAAATTGAAAATGCTTCAAAATAAATGAAACTTTACAGAGACTTTAACTTGCATGTGTAGATGTGGCTTTAATACTACTTACGATTTTCAAAATGGCTGCTGTTTAGTGGTAATTGGGAAGGGTGGCATCTGCTTTTGCTTGCAATAGTAAATCTCGTTACATATTGTTATTTAAGCACAATGTACACGTTGAAGAAAATGAGAAACTAGCTGTTAATACACTAGTGGGTGTCAGAAGACATTTACCCATGAGTGGGGTTCATTGCTGTATGAAGTGTTTTTTCACGAAAAAAATTTATACTTCATTTTAAGCAAAGGAGTCACAATAGAACCACGAAAACACCATTATTGGCCATATTGCAATAAAAATGACAAAGACAACTAAGTGTTTCATGATATTTTCAATAAATTCATACCACTCCACAAATGATGAACAGGTGATGGACATGAACTTTAACACTTATTCTGATGAGGAGAAAGAACCACAAGTTGCAGCATCAGATGACGAATTTGACTATGAATTAGCCAAAATCTTCAAAGAAATTTGATGAAGATGTTCTCGAGTTAAAGGTTTTTGACAGTATTTGTAAGAGAAAATCTGATGTGTCAGTCATGACCAAAGAAATGAAAGTTCCAGGCAATAGTAAATGTTTGGTAACCCCTCCATTAAATGCCAAGATGTGGCAATTTCTTGACTGTAGAGCCAAAACTTCTGATTTAAACCTACAGACAGTACAATAAATTGTTGACACAGAGCTTTGTCTGGTCTGTGGCAGAAAACTCAGAAAAAGACAATCTAATGGACAGCAACATTGCTAATTAATTCAAAGTTGCTGGACCATGACACAGAGGGCAGTGCGTCAAAATGATTGCCAAACTGAGATGTACTGATAGTACTGCAACTTTATAGAAAATATCATTGTCTATCATAAGTAGTTCCTATCATACTAACTTAAGCAGAAATCTTAACATTGAAAATTGCTAATTAATTCCGAGTCACTGGACAATGACCTAGGTAGCAGGGCCTTGAAAAAATCGTCAAACTAAAATGAACTGAGAGTAATGCAACTTTATAGAAAATATCATTGATCTATCACAAATAGTTCATATCAAACTAACTTAATAAGAAAATTTAACAATTGTTGTAGCTGACCACGCCATCGTCAGAAAAGCAACACCTATGTCTTGCTTTCAACGACTTTTGTAGCAGGTGAGACAAAAAACTTTAGGTTGTGGTATGGTAAAGTGGCAGAAATTCAAAAATCAAAGACTTCTGATGTAAAAATGATAAGTGAGTATATCTCAAAAGCTTTAGCTATCCTAAGTCATACACATTTTGAACATTTAATCAGAAGCATGTCATTGAAACCACAAATTGACAGAAAATATCATCAGCTTTGTAACCAAAGCGAAGATGTCGGAAGTAATCTTTTTGGAGATGATATTGGGAAGAGGCTCAAAGATATTTATGAAACAAATAAGATTATTAAAAATATTTTTAACTATGACCAATTACAGAGGTAGAAACTAGAACTGTTTTTAAGGTAGAAGGGGCAGTGGCTCAAGCTATCAGCACCCAAGACAAAATTATCAGAGGGGTCAGTCAAGAGAAGGCTCAAACAGACCCAGTGTTTACAGTCAGAAAAGAAAGTTATAAAGTTGAGAAATAAAATTTGTAAAACTAAAAGATTGATTGATTGTTGGTTGCTTAACTACCAGTGGCAAATATTTCATGCATGTTCAGGACGATACAAAAAAACAAACAAAACGAAGGTCAAGCAAACAAAGAAACTTTATTTCTATTTGGAAATATTCAAAGAGAGACAGTTGGATCCTCTCTACATTTAAGGGATGTAAAATAGAATTTGATAAAAAGCCAGTTCAGGAAAAAAATTCCAGTTTCTACAAAATTTAACAATAAGGAAAAGGAACTTATTGATAAAGAAATATTTGATATGCTAGAGAAAGGTGCCATCAAAGAGACTTTTGATGATTTCAAATGTATTTAAAGTGAAAAAGAAAAATGCTAAATTGAGACCTGTCATTAATTTGAAAACACTGAATCAATTTATTAGTTGTGATTTCAAACAAGAGATTTGATTTTAATAGGATTATAAATTTGGATTTGACAGATAAAATTGAGAATGGAAATGGGGAATGTGTCAAGGAGACAACAACCCAACCACAGAGCAGAAAACAGCCAAAGGCCACCAATGGGTCTTCAATACAGCGAGAAAATACCGCACCCGGAGGCGGGCTTCAGCTGGCCCCTAAACAAAAATATGTACTAGTTCAATGAAAATGTACGTCACACTAAACTCCAAAACATATAAATGAACTCAAATTAAAAAAAAACATACAAGACTAACAAAGGTCAGAGGCTCCTGACTTGGGACAGGCGCAAAAATGTGGCGGGGTTAAACATGTTTTGTGAGATCTCAACCCCCCCCCCCTCTATACCTCTAGCCAATGTAGAATAAACAAACACACAGCAATACGCACAGTAAAACTCAGTTTAAAAGAAGTCCAAGTCCAATGTCAGAATAGGTAACAAAAGAAACTAAGCAAAATGGCAATGATACATAAATTAACAAAGGACTACTAGCAGTTACTGACATGTCAGCTCCAGACCTCAATTAAACCGATTGAAAGATTATGTCTTCATCATATGAAAATCAAGCACAATCCCTCTCGTTAGGGTTTAGTATCATACCATCATAAAATATATGAGAAGAACATAACCCGTATCATGCCAACAACTGGTTTTAGAATAAATGTGTTTATTTCCGATGCAAAGACCCTATGAGTGAATCAATATTAATACCAAAATATGGATATTTTTTTCATTTCAATCTACTAATGAAGACAGAAAATATTTAAAATTTGTTTGGAATGAAAAGTTATATGAATTTTTATGTCTACTGAATGAAACTGCCTCTGCTTCAAAAGTATTTACAAAATACTGAAAGTAATTTTTTTACATATTCAAAGTATGGGTATTGATTCATATTTTTACATTGATGATTCACTTTTGCTGGCAGAAAGCTTTGATCGTTGTATACACAACATACAGAAAAGGTTAAACTCTTAGAGAGTCAGTTGGGTTTGACATCAATATTGAAAAATCCGTCTTTATTCCAACAAATTATAGACAGTGCTTTTTAATGTATTAACAATTAACAGGACTTTATTCATCAGCAGTACAATATGCTCACCTATTTCATAGATATTTAGATATAGAAAAAAACATGAGCTTTACTTGCATCGAAATATAATTTCAATTCGTATGTCATGTATGTACATATTTATGAAAATGGCAAACGGCAGCCATTTTGAGAATTCCAAAGTCAAATAGCTCTTCTATTAATATGCTAGTTAACATTTTTGTAAACTTTCATCAAGTTTGGAGCATTTAAATTTTTTTGCATTGTTTCCATGGGAACGGCAGCCATTTTAAAAATTCAAAACTTAGATGCCACATCTCATCATGACCAGTGACATTTCTGTTAAGTTTCAATAAGTTTGGAACACTTTCCTATTTTTATGCATTTCTGCTGTTTCCATGGTACCGAAGGCTATTTTAAAAGTTCAAAAGTGGAAATGGTGATTACCATTATGCTAAAGTTTTATCAATATTGGTTCATTAGTCTTCCAGGAATGCTTCTGAACAAAAAAGGTGGAAGAATAATAATAATAGGGAAAAAGAAACGGAGGAAAAGCAACATTGTCAATCGGATGACATAATTACTGGCCGACAAAAAAATGGTTGGTTTAATCTTTTATAATAGGGAAATTTTTAAAGATTACTTTGATATCAGTTTCTATATTTGAAATTGAAAAAATGAAATAAAAAAAATTCATAAACCATTCACCCCCATTCTGCTGCTTACACAAAAGTAACAGAAACTTATTATCTCCAAGATATAAGGGACTAAAGGTTTAAAAAACAAATACTATTATACGGTTATAAGGTAGTATTTTACATTCAATTTTGATTGACAATTTTTAATTTGGTTCTACTTTTCAAGAACTTAGATTTAGATAAGTAACTACTGTTCTTTATCTTGATATATAAGCTCATAAAGTATCAATTAGAAGCTTGGCACAATTGAGTTTATTTATTCTGTCAGTTTAAGGCAGATTTTTATATTAAACTGTCCCTGATAGGTGGAACAAAAATGAACAATTTTTTTCACAGAATGATTTGTTTGAGAAGTGTGATCTCACAATGATTCTCAAAGATTCCAGATTCATAAATATTTTATCATTTATTCTGAATCTAATCTTCTACAAATTCAAATATACATTTCTGTTCTCAACAACATGACTCTAATAGGTCTTGATTAAGGTTGTACCTTCTTTTATAAATGCTATTGCATGTTACTTACAAAATTATGTTTTTTCTTTGTGGTCATATCTACAGCTGATGTATACAGGGAATCAACTAGATTTTTCAGAACTGGAACATTTACTTCATTCTTAGCAGTCTACAAAAGAAAAATTAAGGAATATGAAAGGAGTAGAGATATTTATAGGCCTTTTTTTAATATTGTTATAACCTCACTCAAATGGAAGAGAATACTGGTCTCCCATGATACATTTTACCTAATACTGTGAAAGTATGTTTATTCGTGGGGTATCCAACGAAATAAAACAACTGTTGTCCAAATCAAGACATGGTAAGATCCCCATGTAGGTTTGACTACATGGATATAGGCATATAGTCTAGAGAATACATCAAATATCAGCAAACACACTATGAACTATATTTACAACTTCAGACAGGATTTTACCCATTTATTCTTTCAATAAACTGTTATCACAGAGATATGTCTCGCCTTCTTGTAATTTTGATAATGCAAATGTTGAAATTAAAACAGCAATACTTTAACATGTAAGTTATGCAAATATTCAAAGTCGATGAACCATGACTGAAGGTACATGGCTAAACAATCTCCATGGAATGAGATGTGCCAATGCTAATACAACTGCATACCAAATACCATTGACTTATTATAAGTCGTTCCCTTTAAACAAACCTAAACACAAACATTAACATTAACTTGTAAACTATGTAAAAGTTTCAAAGTCAATGAACCATGATCAGGGGTGGGGCTATATAATCTCCATGGAAACAATACTTGCAAATGCCGATACATTTGCATACCAAATATCATTGACTTAACATTAGCAGTTCATCTTAAACTGATCTAATCACAAACTAATACATGTAAACTAAGCAAAAGTTTCAAAGTCAATAGACCATGACTGAGGGGCGGGTCAAATATTCTCCATGGAAATGAGATGTGCTAATGCTTATACAACTTAACACCAATTAACATTGGCCTTCCACTAATGGTTCCCTTGAACTGACCTAATCACAAACTAATACATGTTAACTTAGCAAAATTTTCAAAGTCTATAGACCATGACTAGGGCGGAGCAAATAATTTCCATGGAAATGAGATATGCCAATGCTTATACAACTGCATACCAAATATCATTGACCTACCACTAGTGGTTCCCAATAAATTGACCTAATCACAAACTAATACATGTAAACTATGGAAAGTTTCAAAGTCAATAGACCTTGACTGAGGGGGCAGGGCCAAATAATCTCCATGGTAATGAGATGTGCCAATGCTAGTACAACTGCATACCAAATATCATTGACCTACCACTAGTGGTTCACCATGAACTAGACCTAATCACAAACTAGTACATTGTTGACGCCGCCGCCGCCGACGCCGGAAACAGCATACCTAAGTCTCGCTTTTTGACTTCGTCAAGGCGAGACAAAAACCTTAACTGTACAACTTTAAACCTTTTAATTCTCATGAAAAAGTAGTTTTGATCGATGAAAGTCAGACCTCCGGTGATGATATGCGATGATATCTCCTCATAATTCTCATACGAAAAAAAAAAATAATTTCATTATGGGCTTGCTTTTCATAATTATTAATTCTACAATTCAAAGTACCTTGTAGCATTTTTTTTAGTTTAGTTTAGTTTTTTAGTTTAAACAGTATTTTATTCAAATAAATTGAATTGGATTGGGCAACAGGCATAGCCTATGTAAGCATTTTTTTTATTAACCCTTTTCTTCAAGTGACATGTTTATGGCCCAATTAACACCTTAAATGATCGTTAATCTGTTGATCATTTGATCTCAGGTTAATTAGTGTCATCACTTCTGATTACACCTGCACAGTGCAACAATTGAAATGTTTACTTTACAATTTCTTTCCATCAGACAATTAGTAAGCATAGATGAATCAGCTTATTTCTGAAAGCAATTAATTCATTATAAAATTTGATGAATGTTATCAGTACGGAAAGACTAACAAGTAAGTGAAAATGAACACCATATTTTGCAATGTCCCACAATTCATTATAAAACAACATATGATTATTTTCAAGAATCTTTGTTTCTGATAGCTCCAAATTCTTCACTTGCATTTTTCTTCTTCAGAAAACTTAAATCCACGAATTTAAGAACCCAAGAACATGTAACTTTTGCTCAAACCACGAAATTGACAAAACAAGAGGCTCCAGCGAACCTGTATTGGTCATCTGGTATCTATGCATGTATGCCCTTATATTTTTCAGTTATTGGTTGTTTGCCTGTGAGAGAGCTTTCACATGTTTATTTTATCTTAGTATTAAACCTTTATTGTGTATTCAATATTACGGCGTTTGGATGTATTGATACTCATCCACGCCTGCTATTTTTTATTATTGCCCCCTGCTATGGTTTTACTAAGATTTCTTACAACCTCTGTTTTTGCCCTGTGTTTGTTATATATGTCAGTTTTGTTATATTTAAGTCTTTACGCCGGGCCTTTTATAACAGTTTTGTAAGAGTTCTTTACTGCATTCCCTTTATTCCCTATTCCGTAACTGTGATCCTCATTCAATGTCATAACCTCCGGTCTTTTGTATTGTTCCTATACCCTATTTAATAATCATGATTTTACGGAATGGAAAGAAAATTATAAACAACACATCTTGTAGGTTATCTACGTGCATAAATAAACGTATTGGTAATGCTACTACAGCCAGATTATTTAACAAAATGCATGTGGATATCCACAAATTTTCCGTGCAATGCCAAAAATGACTAACCTGTTTTAGATTAACTTCTCAAAATACTATACGGTCAACAGTGAACGGAGAACCTTTTCGCTCTCCTTTTCCTGTGATATTACCTGAAAACTCAAAACCTAATATATGTGGTAACTTGAACCCAACCTAAGTGTGGTATTCAATATGTGGGACAGACGGGACGAGAGTATTACAAAAGAAATCAAGAACATCTCTACCGCTTTCAGAGACCCAAAAATTCAAAAGTTTAGTATATCAACATTTAAATAAGCATAATCACAATCTTAAATATATAAAATTCCAACCCTCGAAACCGCTCAGAAACAACCAGGAGAATCACACAAGCAGTTTGAAAATCACGCGAAGTTCGCGAATTGTTTTGGATAAAAAGACTTCAAACAGCTTATCCTCTCGGTCTCAATGACAAAATATTAGGACAAGGAACATATCTAAAACTTCTATCGATGTCATTAATATTGTTGATAAACGACTTAGAAATAATAGGTCTCATGGTAAACGCAAAACCGTAATCAACGTATTAAACATCGTATAAATTATACACTTGCTGATCTGTTATCTATAATAAAGAATAATGGTAGACATCAAGTATTATGCAAACT
The DNA here is from genome assembly GCA_017311375.1 of Mytilus coruscus. Taxonomy (NCBI): domain Eukaryota; kingdom Metazoa; phylum Mollusca; class Bivalvia; order Mytilida; family Mytilidae; genus Mytilus; species Mytilus coruscus. The sequence continues at coordinate 82,305,367 of CM029597.1, forward strand.
GGGTCAGATACCTATAAGTAAATTATATGCTATTTTTCTGGAGTGTGATAAAATTTCTTTTTAGCCCGCTTTATGAATACACCGTATTATTACAGCCTTTTGTCATCACAGGCTATTTCCTAGTATTGATAAACCTGAAAATCATAAACGACATTTTCTTAAATTAAAATATATAAATAGAGGTATTGATTTTATTAATTTGTCTAGCATATTCAATGACTCTTCCGTATATAGCTTAATACCTCCATATTTTGATAATATAGAACAACCCATTATTTCGTATTCTTATAAAAACCGAGCAGAAATTTGATTTTTAATTATACGTCAATTACATCAGACGTCAATATAGAAAATAATGTTCCTTCCACTTGAGACTGCGAAACATCTAGTTTTATATATGTTCCCTATGGTCATGTTATTACAGGAGACCTCAACATCGTCGAAGACCGTGAGGTCATAACTTTTCTAAAGAAAGGACCGAAATACCGTCCTCCATCTATAATAGATTGGAAACAGTGTCGTCAGGTCATTAAAGACGCCTGTCTGCCTACTGTAAAATTGGTGCAAACGTGAAAATCGGATAAAAATCTTTAGACAGTTATTTGAATAAAATTATGAATACTGTTAATATTCGAATATCTCATTTAGAAAACAATTCTGAAATTAATAATAGGATCCATGATATTCTCATTTCAAGAATAAAAATAAACTCAAGGTACTTTGAGAGCGGTTTGTGTTCGCACCGGCAGACAAGGCAGCCAATAATGTAGTGGTGGTGTGACGATATACTACACGGAAGTTCTTCAAAACGAAATTATCAATTCCTCTACATTTAGGTCCGTTCGCACCACAGAGAGTCAAATCGTTAACAAGCATACCACTGCCACTACCCAACTTAAAGCATCTTCTGAACATTTGAAAGTCCCTACCATGTACTGGTTACCAAATTACACAAAAACCATTTAAATTCCGTTTCATCTCCGCATCGAGTAAGTGTTCTACTACTAATCTATCAGTTCTTCTAACTACCTCCTTACTACTATCAAAGAACTGGTTATTAACTTTGTAATAAAGCTTATGAAAATAATGGTATTAATTATTTTTGGAGTGTTAAAATTCTTTAGAGGTTTTAGATAAAATACATGCTTTTGATGGTCCTTATAATTCTGTTGACAGTTATGATTTTTCTACTCTGTACACTACACTTCCACACAATCTTATAAAGAAAAAGTTTTTGTATTTGATAAAATGGTCTTCGAAAAATCTCATTGTAATTTTATTTGCTGTAACTCATTTAAAGCCTTTTTCTGTAACGAAAAGGAAAGTATGCTAGATACACTTACTGGAAATGTGAGGATATGATTGAAGCTTTAAATTTTCTGCTAGATAACATTTATGTACGTTTCGCGATAAAGTGTATCGTCAGGTAGTAGGTATTCCTATGGGCACTAACTGTGCCCCTTTAATAGCAGATTTATTTCTATATTGCTATGAATCTCAGTTTATGACCAAACTCAGTAAAGACCCATCATTGTTATATTTAGTTGATACATTCAACAATACCTACCGTTACCTGGATGATATTTTTCGTTAAATAATCCAGAGTTCTCTAAATATACTTCGAAATTTACCCAAAAGAACTTACTTTAACTAAATCTAACATAAACAGCAGCAGTTGCCCTTTTCTAGATTTAGACATTTCAATTTCTAACAGGAAACTACATACTAAAATTTACGACAAAAGAGACGATTTTTCATTTCCTATTGTTAATTTTCCATTTTAGACGGCGATGTGCCTTTGGCTCCATCATACGGTGTTTATATATCCCAACTCGCTCGGTATGCCCGTGTGTGTTCTGATGTCATAGATTTTAACGAACGTAATCAATGCATCACTGGGAAATTATTGTGTCAGGGATTTCGATACCATAAATTACTTAAAACTTTTACTAAATTCTTTCATAGATACAAAGATTTGATTAGTAAATTTGGCTGTACCTGTAGAAAACTTATTAAAATGGTATTTCACATCCTAAATTTTACGGTAATATTGTACTTAAAGTGAGGAAATCACTATGTGATCCGTGTAAACTCATCGAACCTTTAAACAAACTTATAAGTAAGGGTTATCGTACCAATATTGTAATTAGATCTCTGAATATAGTTTACATTGGCACTAATATCGATTTTGTCATTAGCAAATTAAAACATAACTAAGTTGTATCTTCTTTTGAGGCGGATGTTTAGAGACACACACACGTTATTTTTATCTCTTAAGAAGTAGCTCCTCACTATCCTACTACCTGTCGATACATTTATTTTTGGCATTGCACAAGTCATGTCTCTCTGACTGTTCATGACGTTAAAATACTAAATCCCTGGGATGTGTTTTAGTTGATTTTAGTCTCTGATGCATGATTTTTATCATTAATTGTTTTTGGCTTTTAACTAGCTGTCAGTAATCTGTAGTACTCTCAAATCGTACTTTCTTTTAATTTGACCTGTTGATACTATTTTTAATACTTTTTGTTATTTTATATTAATATGGATCTTGTCTGTATACCAGCTTTGATTATTTGGAATATCTACTAATTTTCACTTCTTCATACTACATTTGTATGAACATCAAGATTATTCTCCTTTAATCTGTACAGGAAGTTTTATTGTTGATATTTACCCTTATGTATCTAGTGTTAAATTAGGTATTTATATGACAGACCTTTCTTGGTATTCCTAATTATTGGAAGATTTTATATAGACAGAAAAGTATACCTAAACGACAAAGTTATTTTTCATTTACCTGTATATATTATGAAACCTGTTTTTCAAAAGTGATTATTTTCTAAGGGTTAAATATTTCATGGTGGTGTATTGCCATGGCTTTATTTGGACTTGTTTGTTTGCTTTTGGCCTTGAATGTTTGTCCCTAATATTTTATTAACTATGTATTTACTTTCAGGTATCACAGATCGAATTTATTCGTTCATAGTGTGTTAATTTACGTTTTGATTGAGTTAAGCCTTCCAATTGATGTTTTATCGTGTGTTTTCTATGTTGTGATGTTATACTATTGTTTCAGAAAAAGGAGAAGGTTTGGTACCATTAAACGTTTAATCCCGCTGCAAATGTTTGCACCTGTCCTAAGTCAGGAATCTGATGTACAGTAGTTGTCGTTTGTTTATGTAATTTATACGTGTTTCTCGTTTCTCGCTTTTTATATAGACTAGACCGTTGGTTTTACCGCTTGAATGGTTTTACACTAGTACTTTTGGGGCCCTTTATAGCTTGTTGTTCGTGTGAGCCAAGGCTCCGTGTTGAAGGCCGTATATTGACCTATAATGGTTTACTTTTATAAATTGTTATTTGGATGGAGAGTTGTCTCATTGGCACTCACACCACATCTTCCTATATCTATTGAAAATAATGGTATTAATTATTTTTGGAGTGTTAAAAATTCTTTAGAGGTTTTAGATAAAATACATGCTTTTGATGGTCCTTATAATTCTGTTGACAGTTATGATTTTTCTACTCTGTACACTACACTTCCACACAATCTTATAAAGAAAAGTTTTTGTATTTGATAAAATGGTCTTTCGAAAAATCTCATTGTAATTTTATTTGCTGTAACTGTTTAAAGCCTTTTTCTGTAACGAAAAGGAAAGTATGCTAGATACACTTACTGGAAATGTGAGGATATGATTGAAGCTTTAAATTTTCTGCTAGATAACATTTATGTACGTTTCGCGATAAAGTGTATCGTCAGGTAGTAGGTATTCCTATGGGCACTAACTGTGCCCTTTAATAGCAGATTTATTTCTATATTGCTATGAATCTCAGTTTATGACCAAACTCATTAAAGACCCATCATTGCTATATTTAGTTGATACATTCAACAATACCTACCGTTACCTGGATGATATTTTTCGTTAAATAATCCAGAGTTCTCTAAATATACTTCGAAATTTACCCAAAAGAACTTACTTTAACTAAATCTAACATAAACAGCAGCAGTTGCCCTTTTCTAGATTTAGACATTTCAATTTCTAACGGAAACTACATACTAAAATTTACGACAAAAGAGACGATTTTTCATTTCCTATTGTTAATTTTCCATTTTAGACGGCAATGTGCCTTTGGCTCCATCATACGGTGTTTATATATCCCAACTCGCTCGGTATGCCCGTGTGTGTTCTGATGTCATAGATTTTAACGAACGTAATCAATGCATCACTGGGAAATTATTGTGTCAGGGATTTCGATACCATAAATTACTTAAAACTTTTAACTAAATTCTTTCATAGATACAAAGATTTGATTAGTAAATTTGACTGTACCTGTAGAAAACTTATTAAAATGGTATTTCACATCCTAAATTTTACGGTAATATTGTACTTAAAGCGAGGAAATCACTATGTGATCCGTGTAAACTCATCGAACCTTTAAACAAACTTATAAGTAAGGGTTATCGTACCAATATTGTAATTAGATCTCTGAATATAGTTTACATTGGCACTAATATCGATTTTGTCATTAGCAAATTAAAACATAACTAAGTTGTATCTTCTTTTGAGGCGGATGTTTAGAGACACACACACGTTATTTTTATCTCTTAAGAAGTAGCTCCTCACTATCCTACTACCTGTCGATACATTTATTTTTGGCATTGCACAAGTCATGTCTTCTCTGACTGTTCATGACGTTAAAATACTAAATCCCTGGGATGTTTTTAGTTGATTTTAGTCTCTGATGCATGATTTTTATCATTAATTGTTTTGGCTTTTAACTAGCTGTCAGTAACTGCAGTACTCTCAAATCGTACTTTCTTTTAATTCGACCTGTTGATACTATTTTTAATACTTTTTGTTATTTTATATTAATATGGATCTTGTCTGTATACCAGCTTTGATTATTTGGAATATCTACTAATTTTCACTTCTTCATACTACATTTGTATGAACATCAAGATTATTCTCCTTTAATCTGTACAGGAAGTTTTATTGTTGATATTTACCCTTATGTATCTAGTGTTAAATTAGGTATTTATATGACAGACCTTTCTTGGTATTCCTAATTATTGGAAGATTTTATATAGACAGAAAAGTATACCTAAAACGACAAAGTTATTTTTCATTTACCTGTATATATTATGAAAACCTGTTTTTCAAAAGTGATTATTTTCTAAGGGTTAAATATTTCGGTGGTGTATTGCCATGGCTTTATTTGGACTTGTTTGTTTGCTTTTGGCCTTGAATGTTTGTCCCTAATATTTTATTAACTATGTATTTACTTTCAGGTATCACAGATCGAATTTATTCGTTCATAGTGTGTTAATTTACGTTTTGATTGAGTTAAGCCTTCCAATTGATGTTTTATCGTGTGTTTTCTATGTTGTGATGTTATACTATTGTTTCAGAAAAAGGGAGAAGGTTTGGTACCATTAAACGTTTAATCCCGCTGCAAATGTTTGCACCTGTCCTAAGTCAGGAATCTGATGTACAGTAGTTGTCGTTTGTTTATGTAATTTATACGTGTTTCTCGTTTCTCGTTTTTTATATAGACTAGACCGTTGGTTTTACCGTTTGAATGGTTTTACACTAGTACTTTTGGGGCCCTTTATAGCTTGTTGTTCGGTGTGAGCCAAGGCTCCGTGTTGAAGGCCGTACATTGACCTATAATGGTTTACTTTTATAAATTGTTATTTGGATGGAGAGTTGTCTCATTGGCACTCACACCACATCTTCCTATATCTATCATATCAACCTATGTTCCTGTGTAAAAATTTTAAAAAGAGTAGAGAAGTTCTTACAAATTAAAAAGATTAAGATGGTTTTATATTTATCAATCCTCTAAAGTTTCAAAACATTTACCATGTAGTTTCAGAGTTTTTTTAACTAGAAAGCACACACTGAAATGTCTAGCCTGCTTTACTGATCATGACATAATTTTATTTAAAAAGTCTTTAAAGGGACATAAGCTTTCAATTTCATTTTCACCGATTTGACTCAAATTCTCATATTTGATTTATAACATACTAAAACGTATATCCAAATTACAATAAGTCTAAAATAAACAATTAACAATGCATGGACTCAATAATATATATCAGCATTTCGTGTGTATTATAGTCTAGATATAGTATAGTATAGCCTACATCCCTCCCCTCTCATCCATCTTTTTATACTGGCAAAACAACTGTGCAAAGTACATCCGTTAACAAAGAAAACAAACAGAGTATGATGTCAGAATACAATGCAAACTAATGGTATACATACTGCTGCCACTGGAAGTAATATATCCACAAACAACTGGGCCAGGGCATGCTTGATGTCACGATCTTTCACATCCAGGAAATACTGAGCCAGTTCATGTAAAAATGACACACTTGCTTCAAACTCCTCTATTGGATGCATCTACAGAGAAAACAGATTAAAATGTTATTAACATTGGATTATTTCTGTAAAACTTAAATTAAAACCACCTGCTTTATACACAGAGGTTGAAACAAGTTGAACTGTGAGCAGTAGCTCACTAATGATACCCTGGCTATAAGTATTCAGTTAACATAAAGTTGAAAAGCAATGACATCACATGGTATAGCATGACATTCTTTCATTGAATTCATTTGTTATTTCTGTTAACAAATTATCAAAGTTATAAGGCATTAACCAGACCACAACATAGTGAGGAAAGTCAAATAAATCAAACAGAATACAATGGTCAGGAGATAATGAAAGTCAAATATATTGTTATGGATGTGAATTTTATTTATCCTACTTCACATTAAAATGCCAGATTTGAATTGTTGAACTCGTTTGACAATATTTTCTCGGGGTAACAATTTGCTTTATCACCCTCTCAGCTATAATGTTTCTAGATTTTTGTACATTTGACTATGTTTTACTTAAGTTTTGTCCATTTGTAAATAAAATTTTGAGTTCTATTTAATTCATGTCTCTGTTCAGCTAAAATCTGATTTCCTGTTGATAGTATAGGGACAAAGTGTTGGCCACTCATACCTGCCAACTTTCACGATTTAGGCGTGAACTACACGATTTTGACCCCTTGTCACGATTGCAAGATCATGATCGTAAAAAAAGCTCTAAAACACGCTTTTGTGAAATTCTACAAGAAAAAAATGATTGTTTCCGATTTTGTGCTAAATTTTTTACTTATTTGGAATATTTGAGTTGTATTCCTCTGTCTGTATGTCAGAATTGTAAAAATCGTGATCATGGCAGATGAATTTTCATCTGCAACAAGGTTCTTACACAGGTTAAGAAGAAAAGCATGGCTGATTAACAAAATTCAAAGATATAGTACTACCATAAACATAATAAATAGTAGCTTATGGACATTATACTTATTGTAACAGGTCATGCAGTGTTGTCATTCTTGTAATTAAATAACAAAATCATTTAAAGTACAATGTACTATCTTTTATTTTTCACAAGGAATCAGATAAATGTCCTTCTTTGTGCATATTTTCAAATCGGAAAAGTCAACAATCACTTTAATATTCCTACACACGAAAATATATCCTAGTATTCTAGCTACATGTTCATCTTTTCTACACAATAACTTAAGTACTAGAATCATGCAAATAAAAAGAAGAAAAAGGCTTATACGGTCATCATCAGTATACCATATAAAAAAAGAAAAAGATAAGACACTTTTTTTAGAGCACAAAACAGCGCACGCAAAAAACGCCACAAAAAATTGTAACCTTTGAAATTGTTGTCACGCACTAAAACCCCACTGGGGATTTTCAAAAGCTGGCATGTATGGCCACTACATGTCCTGAGTGGACTCGATACCAAATCCCTCCTGTTATCCAGAATTTGTCTAATATACTGAACAATATATAACTTGCCAATATAACTGCATCCTAACAATGTGTTAAAATTTTATGAATTCAAGCAGGGATAACTACAGATTTAAATTCTAGCATCTTAACAGTATTATTTCTCACCTTTACTTTGAAATACTTCAGCCCTGTAAGCAAGCTAATTATACTCTGAGCTGTATATGGTGTTTGATCACGAATCTTTAGTTCACGTAATTCTAGGTTAAAGTGTTTCTTAACTGCATGAAATCTGCAATCAATCATATATAATATAGAACAAGATTATTTACTGTAACATGTGACGTAAGACAGTTTTACCATTTTACAACTTACCAAAAATTAATAACTCATTGATAGTTCTTATATTTGTATTTGAATGGGATTGGTCTGTTCGAATTTTTTTCCTTGGCTTACATTTCAATCGACCATATAATGGAAAATTTCACTGTGATTTATTCATGTGTGATACACATACGAAATTGAAAAAACCCTACAGAACTGTTATTCATATTCTTATACATAACAAAAAAGAAATTATGCATTAGTCCTTCTGACTTTTATTCAGTTTGTGAGTTATACGGCCCAGTTTACACTTCAATAACACTTAGAACTAGAGGCTCTAAAAGCCTGTGTTGCTCACCAGCATCTTCAATAATGGTCACTTTTTAATAAAAATCATCATAAAACGAGAATAACTCTTATACAAAGTTAACTGACAATTTCAGTCATGTTGACATTTTTGTAGACCTTATTCTGCTGATTATTTTTCCTCTTTAAAGTTTCTATTTATCTATTACAGTTTTCAAGATTATAGACATATAAAATGCTCTGCAGGGTGCAGATTGATACACGGTTAGATCCAGCATATCAAAAAAACCCAATAATTCAATTTTTGATGAAATCAAACAAAGTTTAATTTTGACCCTTTGGACCTCAATGTGGACCAATTTAAAAACTGGCCCCAAAATCCGAATCAAAATATACTGTTAGATTCAGCATTTCAAAGAACCCCAAGAATTCAAGACTTTGAATTAAACCCCATTGAAATTGCTCAAGAAATAAGCAATTTATACAAAGAATTAGAAAAGTATTGTTTTAGCCCCTTTTTCCTAAACGGTTAGTGCAATAATCCCCAAAATCAATCCTAACCTTTCTTTTTTGGTATGGAACCTTGTGGTACAATTTCATAGAGATCCATCCACTTATACATGAGTTAATGTTCTGAATCAAGAAAAATGCTTGTTTTCTGCCCCTAATTCCTAGACAGTTAGGACAATAACACCCAAAATCAATTCCAACCTTCCTTTTGTGGTGTGGAACCTTGTGGTAAATTTTCATAGAGATTCATACACTTATTCTCAAGTTATTGTCTGGAAACCAAATGTCTTCGGACAACAACGATGACGACAACGTTATTACATTATACAACCGCAAAAATTTTGCGGTCGTATCAAAAGGCTAGTCATTCCTGCCTATCAAGTTTATTAATTTTTCACAAACCCAATGAAATTTGGTCAATAAATATTTCACTTATATAATCATTTCAAGCTTTTTGTCAAATTTTGTCACCTTATGGTCCTAATAATTATGCAATAGTAAATGTAAATGGCACATTTAAAAGTAAACGATACTATTAAAAGTAAACGATACTGTTAAAAGTAAATGATACTGTTAAAAGTAAACGATACTGTTAATAGTAACCGATACTATTAAAAGTAAAAGATACTGTTAAAAGTAAACGATACTGTTAAAAGTAAACGATACTATTAAAAGTAAACGATACTGTTAAAAGTAAATGATACTGTTAAAAGTAAACGATACTGTTAAAAGTAAACGATACTGTTAAAAGTAAATGATACTGTTAAACAAGAGTGCACACACTGAAATGTCTCGCCTGCTTTACTAACCATGATTCGTTTTTGTTGATAGTCCTAAAGCTAAAGTTTTACTACAAGTATCACATAAACTTAAAATTATCAATGATCCATGAAAATGAGATTAAGGTCATATAAACTAAGCCAGACAGACATGTACACCTTACAATCATTCCATGCATCAAATATAGTTGACCTTATTGCTTATAGTATCTAAGAAGCAGACTGAAACAGGAAAACTTATCTGACCAATGAACCATGAAAATGAGGTCAAAGTCATTTGAACCCTGCCAGACAGACATGTATACCTTTCAATCATTCCATACACCAAATATAGTTGACCTATTGCTTATAGTATAAAAGAAAAAGACCAAACCATGAAAACTTAACATTGACCAATGAACCATGAAAATGAGGTCAAGGACAAATGACACCTGCCAGACAGACATGTACAACTTACAATCATTCCATACACCAAATATAGTTGACCTATGGCTTATAGTATTAGAAAAAACAGATCAAAACACAAAAACTTAACATTGACCAATGAACCATGAAAATGAGGTCAAGGACAAAAGACACCTGCCAGACAGACATGTACACCTTACAATCATTCCATACACCAAATATAGTTGACCTATTGCTTATAGTATTAGTAAAACAGACCAAAACACAAAAACTCAACATTGACCAATGAACCGCGAAAATGAGGTCAAGGTCAGATGAAACCTGCCAGACTGACATGTACCCCTTACAATCATTCCATACACCAAATATAGTTGACCTATGGCTTATAGTATTAGAAAAACAGACCAAAACACAAAAACTTAACATTGACCAATGAACCATTAAAATGAGGTCAAGGACAAAAGACACCTGCCAGACAGACATGTACACCTTACAATCATTCCATACACCAAATATAGTTGACCTATTGCTTATAGTATTAGAAAAACAAACCAAAACACAAAAACTTAACATTGACCAATGATCCATGAAATGAGGTCGAGGTCAGGTGAACCCTGTCTGACGGACATATAGACGTTGCTAGGAAGCCATTTACCAAATATAGTTATCTTTATACTCATAATAAGTGAGAAATTCACATAACAAAAAAACTATAATTTTTTTTCAAGCAGTTGCTGAACCATGAAAATGAGGTCAAGGACAATGGACATATGACAGACGGAAACTTCGTAACATAAGGTATTTGCATACAAAGTATGAAGCATCTAGGTCTTCTACCTTCTGAAATATAAAGCTTTATACAAATAGTTTACGCCGTCACCGCCAGATAGTAATACCTATGTCTCACTTTGCGACAAAAGTCGCAGGCCAGACAAAAGCCCTTCAAATGTCTTACCTAGAGAGCGTTAGAACGCCAATCACTTCAGCATAAAGATCACTAATAATACTGATGTTACCAGAGTTAGGGTTAGTCTGAATACTGCAAAATAACAATTAAATGCATTAATCATAATGAGTATGGTGATCAAATCTGCCTGTCCTATTTTGATTTTACAAAAATCAGGATCTGATATTTATAAACATTTTTTCTAATATCGCTATCAATTGCGATGTAAGACATATCGTATTTTGTGATGAACAGCAACGTGTTATTACAGCTTCTGATTTGCAGATCTTATTGTGGAGAACAGTTTTGCATTTTATGTTTCTATATATTATATAACTGCAAAAATGGAAAAAAAAAATCCTCTTTCAAGAACTACTCTCAGGGGTCAATTGACGATTTCAACCATGTTGACTTAATTGAAGACCTTATTTTGTTATATTTTGTTGCTCTTTATCTCTCTTTGTTTCTGCAAAAAAATCATAAAATGGGTAAAAATGGTCATTCAGGGGCAATAATAACTAAACGGAGTCAGTTGAATATTTCGGCAATGTTGACTTATTTGTAGATCTTTTTATGCTTAGCATCTTTGCTTTTTACAATTTTTCTCTATCCATAATGGTCTCTGCAAAGAATGAAAACATGGGTAAAACCGTCTTTAAAGGGCAATAACTCCTATAAGCAGTCAATTGACAATATCAGCCAAGATAACTTATTTGCACAAGGTCAAGTTTTTCTCTGACTGTTAATGACGTATTTACACTAAGGATCCGGAAATTTTTCACACAGTTTTAGTCATTTTGAGATGACTTGAAAGTTCATGTCTTTTTTCAAACTGTCGAAATTGTTTACACTAGATTCTTGGCATCAACGAACTTGTATTGGCTGGTTTCATTGCTTTTACTTCATGAAGTTTCTAACCGTTTTACTAAAAACATTCCAGAAAGATTTATGGAATGCAACAGTTTAAAACTGAAATGAATTTAATGACTAAAAACAGTAAATTCTTAGGAATCTGCAACGCTTCTTTCGATTTTGAAGAAAAAATAAAAACCAGATGTTTCAAGTTAAAGTCATATGAAACGACTTTCTTGTAATTATAATGTTATCGAAATTATCAACCAATGCATGCATATATACTAAAGAAAGTCCTGTATGCACGTTTTTTACATTTATTACAAATCTATAACATATTATAGACAAATAATATTTCATTCAGTGATTTTTGATCGCATGTTAATTAACTTTCGAGTATGTTGCCGAAGTTTACTGGATCGTGACATTGATAAACAATCAACACAGAGCACGAGGAGCCCTTAAAAAGTAAGTGAATTGATAGAGACATATAGGCAAGATAATTTTTTTTAATAATTTCTATGCGTTCCCATTTGTTAATTTGTTAATCAAACTTTTCCTTAACAGTTGTTAAATGATTTGGTGTATTTAATAGGTTACTTATATGTAATATAAGTAATGTTTATACAAATAATATTTCCAGCCAACTTTGATCATTAATCTTTTCAGTAAACATGCTGACATCTTGGATACATTTAATTATAATACACAGACCACTTGCTACATCTTGAGATTAATTTCTCTGGCATTTGACACTTTGAAGTTACACTGCAATCTCACCAGGGACATACTAATCTATTCTTAATCAGATACATATTACAATTATTCACTGTGTGTGATGAAAAGCAGAGTAATTTCAGTCTCATAAAATAATTACACATTAATTAGTATATATAAACTGAAGGTCAGTGATTTCAGTCTCCTCCCACTAGATGATAGATGTACCCAAAAAATCTGTGTGTTAAGCCATATGCATGGTCTTGGTGCAATCAGTTTCTTGGTTCAAAGCAGTCAAACTAAGTTGAACTTGACAGTTTTACAGTGCTAGAATTCAATTTACCACCCACCAACCCCTTCCAAACACCTTCAATAATGTTCATGACATGAGAAACATCTCAGCTTTTACCAGTGATATTTTTTTATTTTATTACTTGTTTTCCTTGATGGAATTTTATCACTGGTCATTTCTAAAATTTCATTCATCCCCAAGCATTTCGGGGAAAATTTTATCAAATTTATTCCAGCGCCAGATTGATAGACCCTGCTACTTACTACTTGTAATAGCACCACATGGGCTATCCCCCATGCAGACCTTGCACAACCCGGCTGCAGATGAGACGCCTAGTCTCATCCCCTTCGTGGAGACCCTCGCTCACATTCCTGGCTGGCGATTGTCGGGCAGGCAGGTTCTTCCTCACACAACAGGTTGCAATTTGACTTGCTCGGCAGGAACTCCTAAATTCTTAATTATGCTGAGTGTTTCTCAAGGGCCAAAATATTTTGTTATTGAATTTATTGTATTAATAAATATTATTCATATGAAAGTTCTGTCTGCTTTGAGCCAGTATGATTTATTGGGACTATGTTTTGGTTTACACAGATACCCCTTTATCACTTGTGCTAACATTTCATTATTAGGAGATGGTTTAGATACATAATGCTCAATTTCACTGATGGTGAGTTTATAAAAAATTTGACTTATTACAATTTACTTTTGACTTAAAACTCACCATTGGGGACTTTGTGGATTGTGATATTATATTTGAGTTTGGCTATCAAGAGAGTTACATCAGAACTAAGAAAAGATTGGATCTATAAGGATTTGTTTCATTACCATACAAACAGAAAATTATATGCATATTTACATACCAGGAGACAATTACTGATAATAAAACACCACCAATAGAAACCTTCAAAAAGTATGTTTACATTATGGGACAACAATTAACACAGCACAAAATTTACACCATACACAACTACAAAGACAATATTGTGTGTATAAATTTGTTCTTTAAGAATCAGTTATTACTATTTACCTTCCAGTGTACTTTTGTTTACATTCTTTCACTTGCACTGTGCGGTGGCCGAAGTTCTAACGAGAAGTCCCATAGTTAATGTCACTGCATACAGGAAAATATCGGCGAATTAGTGTACAGGAAGACAATAATTCAACAGCAGTACATTTAAGTAGATTTTGATAAAAGAAAGGATTTGCTTTTACAATAAAGTTCACGTACACTTGTTTTATAGTAAAACTTAGCCATTCCAGTATATAAAACATATGCAACTTTTTTTTTAATTTGAAGTTTCATATGACTTTAATATTAAATTACGAGTGATTCCAGATTTATTTATGGGATTTGTTCTGTTTATCAAATGACAGGAAATCATCTTATTTTTAATTCTATTACCTGTAAAAGTGCTTGAATATTACTGACAATGGTTTCACACGTTTAATTTAGCATGAAATCATTTTGCATTTTACAATTAAGTGTCTAATCTGGTGAAGACAATTTCACACATGCATATTACATAGTAAATAAAGCACATTTTTGACTCGTGAAAAATTACTTAATCCAACGTACATTTAATAAAAAATCAAATTTTTAAATCAGAATTGGCGATTTTCTTTACTGAAAAGTTCTTAAATAATGAAGTTAGTTGTAATCTGGGACTATTATACTAACGGGATTAGAATCTTGTAGGTTTTTCTTTACGATATGACCTAATTACCTGTCTCCACGAGATTAAACGAGACTTGCGAGGATTTGGAGTGAAAGATGTTAACGGCTGTGTAAATTTACGGAATAATTCCAAAAGATTGCCAAAAAGTTTTTATTGTTAAGTATTAAATGAAACAAAATATAATTTGTCATTAAGAATGACACATAAAATAGAGATTTTCAGGTAGTGAAATTGCCACTGTTCTTATTTATTATCCCTTTGCATTTAGGCACAATTCTGTAATGCAATATATTATTATATAACTAAAATTAATTTTATTGTATGTCTCAGTTGATAATAATCAAATAGAAACAAACAAAAAAGGAAAGAAAATTATAATCGCAATTGCCTTTTAGTGTTGTAAATAATGAAATTATTATTCATTATAACTATCTTTCTGCTTAAAACCAGTATGATTTGCTGATACTATGTTTTGGTTTACACACAGAAACCCCTTATGTTAGCCTTGGTTTAGTTTGTTTGGAGTCAGTAAATAGTCTATTAAGATCAATTATGTGGGTTGCTGTCTTGACTTTAATTGAGATTTGCTCTATCAGGACCACTCAACAGTTACAAAATAATTACACAACCTCCTACTAAAACTACAGAAATAATATTTACACTATGAGACTTCAGGAAATATATAATAAGAGACTACAATGAAAATACAATATGAGACAACAGATTACAAACATGAAGTTTGTATAAGCTAATAAAATAAACTTTTTTTTTTTTTAAATTTCTGTCTTATTGTTTATTTTATCATTTGGAATATTAAATTAGATATTTTTACATTATTAAGACAAAGAAGAAATATTTTTGCTGAAAATGCAAAATCAAAGAGTAAATAGTGTATCAGACAAAGTAAAGACAACTCATTCATTGTTACAAAATGAATAAATAAAAGGTACCTTTGATCGGTAATCAAATGTATAATAATTATATTAATAATTTTCTACTAAGTGAACAATTTGTGATTAACACAAATAATATTTAATGAAATTATTTATTTTAAGATTTGTTTTCTCCAATAATCTGTTCCTAAAAACCCACATTTTGACACTTTTTAGGTGAAAGTTCGTTTTTTATTGTTTCATAATTGGAAAATAGAAACAAAAAAGGAGAGAAAGTTATAATCGCAAAAACAACTTTAGTTACTGTATAATTGTTCATTTCATCATTTTGGAATTGAATAATTATTTTTTACATTATTGTTATAAAATACAAGAACATTTCCAATCATTATTTTAAACTGTTTCGAATTGGTAATGTATGGCCGTATATTATCTTCAATAATAGCAAATACATATACGTAATTTGACTCATCTCCGTTTCCGTAACATATCGGTAATTATAAAATGACCCGACAATGTAATCATGTGTCGAGTGTGTCCAGTGTCAAGTCCAGTCAATATATTATGTCCCAGGTTGTAATTGAATCGAATATCTTAAAAATATTAGTTCTGAGCTTGATCAATTCTGTCAGGTGTGAAGAACACAGCTAAAAATAATTAGCGATCATTAGCCAATATCTCCCAGAGGCATTAATATAGTTATTAGGAGAGTCTTCAGGATATTATACTATACTGGAAGGGCAGTTTTATTACCAGAACAGCATTTCAAAACAAAATTGAGTGAAAAATGGCGATTAAGAAACCCCACCTCAAAGAAATGATCGAAATTATTTCTGTAAAAAATAAAATTTGACCTAAATCCCAATCTGCCGTTTAGGACAAATAGCTTTTAGTTTCGGTCATGACTGGCAATTATGACAGTTTCCGGACCCTTGGTACTGATAGACCTTTTAGTCTAAGATACATGACTTTTTTATTAGTTGTTATTGGCTTTGAATTAGCTTTCAGTAACTGTGAGTACTCTCAGATCTATACTTTGTGTCTTTTTTTAGGGGTTTTTTTTGTGCTTTGTATGGATCTGATGAGTTAAGCCCTTTTCAACTGATTTTTATAGTTTGTTCTGCTGGTCCAAGGACACAGTTGTCCTCCTTTGATTTTCCGTCGTATACAAATATAGTCCCTAGTGCAGACAGTGTATAACTTGCAAAATTTTTTTCATACACTTTCCAAATTTATTTCTTTATATTTTATGCATGAAATATTAAGTAGGGGTATGAAATTACATGTCCAAAAAATTTGGATTTTTTCACCAGTTTTTTTTTTTACAGCAAAGCCTTTCAATGTTTTTTATGCTTTGTAAAAGTCCAATTCACCAGAAAATGTGTTAAAATCTTCTTGAGATAGAGCAGGTACATTTTTTTTAATTTGATTTTACTGTCTAAAAGAAATGCACTACCAAATAACTGTGTTCTCGAGCCTGTTCAACTGTTACACCACTGTCCCAGGTTAGGTGGAGAGTTTGGCGCCAGCAGACATGTTTAACCTCGCCACAATCTGTATGTGCCTGTACAAAGACAGGAGCCTGTTATTCAGTGGTTGTCGTTTGTTGCTGTATCATATTTGTTTTGTGCATCAATCAAGCCATTAGTTTGCTCATTTGAATTGTTTATATTTGTCATTTCTGGGCCTTTTATAGCTTACTTTGCGGTATGGGTTTTGCTCATTGTTGAAGGCTGTACAGTAACATATATTTGTAATCTTCTACTTCATTTGGTCTCTAATGGAGAGTTGTCTCATTGGCAATCCTCCCACATCTTCTTATTTTTAAATTATTGGTAGATCATATTTTGCTGAACACTTTTGTATTTAAAATTTCTAAAATTGCTCTGTATTTATTGTAGTTTCCACAAAAAAGAAAAAAATAGGTAAACTAGTCTTTCAAGGGCAATAACTCCTATAAGGTCAATTGACAATTCATCCATGTTGACCTGTTTATAGATCATATTTAGAATAACATTTTTACTATCAAGAGATTCTCTCCATCAACTATAGTTTTCTAAAAAAAAAATGCAAAAAGGGTAAAATCATCAATAAACAGCAATAACTTCTATAAGATTAAGGAGTCATTTAAAGATTTCTGTCTAGTTGACTTTTTGTTCTAGTTATTTTTGCTGTATAAAATTTCTCTCTTTCTGTTATAGTTTTCAAGATAATAGCCAAAAAATGTGTAATTCGCAAAAATTGACATTTCAGGGGCAATAACTGCAAAATTTCTGAAAATTCTGGATGAGATAGACCTTAGCCTGCTGATCAATTAACCCATGTTGTATTTGCTCTAACTGCTTTAGTTTTAGAGATATCAGCCAAAAACTTTAAAATTTACTAAAAATTTCATTGACAAGAACTCCAAAATGAGCTGTTTTCAAAAAATTCCACAGGAGGTATAATCTTAACCTGCTGATTATTTCAACCCCATTCAGATTTGATCTTTAACCTGCTGATATCATTTCAACCCCATTCAGTTTTGCTCTAGCTGCTTTAATTCTTTAGATATAAGCCAAAAACTGCATTTTACCCCTATGTTCTATATTTAGCAAAAGCAGTCATTTTTGTTGATTAATCAAATCCCCAGATACAATTTTTAACTTGACTCTATAAAGGAACATTCAGGTAAAGTTTGGTAACATTTGGCCAAGTAGTTTCAGGAGAACATCTTTTTTTAACTTTCCGACAATGGACGAATGACGCAAAGTGATGACAAAAGCTCTCATTGCCTTGTAAGCCAGATGAGCTAATAAAAGTATGATACATTTAATAATGACAATTTTTAGAATCTGACCTAAAAAATAAAGGCTTTAAGACAAGTGAAGTACAATGTATTAACTCAGGCTTGATGACAAGATTCAATTATGATATCAATAAGTTGCTTTCATAAAGGAGATTTGTCAATTTTTTTTAACAAAAATAGGCAAATTTCAGGAACAATTTCGTAATTTTTACTATGCGGTATGGGTTTTGTTCTATAACCCATGGAAACATAATATTTTAAAACTACATTAAAATGTTTTACTGAAATACATATAATCAACAGTAAGTTTGTCAAGTTTAAAAATTTTAAAGATACATTAAATCTTTCAACAAATCTGCCACATAAATGTACCTTTCCAGACAATTCCTGAGCAGAATGTGCTTGTAAATTTTGCATTAGAATTTTGACAGTCACATAAATACTTAGAAAATGATAATAAGGTAAATTGGTATGCCAAAAAACAAGGAAAAGACTCATATTTAATAGAGACTGAATAACTCTTCTTAGGACAAGACTTCAAAATTCATACATAATTTTTATTTCATTGTTCTTTTGGAAGACAAATATGGTTTTGATATTCAACTTTTCATATACTTTTTACCTGAAAACAGGTTATACAATGTGATGCAGCAGTTTATGTTTTGTAATGAATGTTTGTTTTAAGTATCTAGGAAAAAAATAAGTAACTTTCATTAAATCATCCCCTTGAATATTCAGGAAATATTTGCAACTAAGCATTAAACACACAACAATCAACTAATCATTTATCTATATGAGGAAGAATGAGTTTTTAAGTTTATTTTTCAAAAGTAGACATTATAGATTAGAATTTAGATATTTTTCACTGGTCCATTGATTTTTTACTATTAAGAATGATATCTTGGAAGGTGACATTTCCAATAGTAATATTGTTTCCCTTACTCAACACATTCATAATCATGTCAAATAGTACATATTATCTTACTTGTCTCTATATTTGAAATGTTTGAATGACTGAGCAATTACATGTTGAACCAAATCATCATGTCCTGGATGGAAGTTTAACTGAAAATAAAATATTAATCAATTTTAACAATAATAAATGTGTGGTAAAATCCATATGAGGCAACAACCCAACAAATCAATAAAAAACCAAATCACATCAAAATCAGAAATTCAGTATAGTAATATAATCATGACATCATATCATATCGATAAATTGTTTAGCTTCTAATTAATTTGCTCAGTTAACAGTTTTTCAGAACAAATACATCTATATGGCAGATATAACATCATGTAAAATCTTATAACTATCTTATAATAAGTGATCCCAGTGAAAAAAAAGGGTTTTACAAAAAATTACCAGAGTCTGATTTTTTCACCAGTTTTCTTTTTACAGCAAAGCCTTTCAATGCTTTTTTATGATATGAGAATCAAGCTTTGTAAAAGTCCAATTCACCAGAAAATGTGTTAAAATTTATCAAAGATTCAAATGGCAGGGGTGGGCAGTTTGATTCTTAAAAAATATATAGAGAATGGTCTATACTGAACATTTAAATATATGGAAATATAAATTGTAAATGTGGGGAATCATCTTTAAACAATTCCATAATCGATGGTGCACAACCTCATAGGTTTACAAACCCTCTGAAATTCCAAAGATCTAGATTAAAAACAATAATTTTTACATTTTCAAAATTTTTGGCAGAAAAATCACTAAGTTCTCCAGTCTAAAAATGGGAAAAAATTATTTAAACAATTCCATAATAGCGAGTGCACATTGCAACTAATTTTTACAGTTTGTTCTTATGTTGTGCTGCAACACCACTGTCCCAGGTTAGGGGGAGGATTGGGTTTTCACAAACATTCTTTATGTGCCTGTCCAAAGTCAGGAGCCTGTATTTCAGTGGGTGTTGTTGGTTAATGTCTGTCCGATTTCCTGACCATACTTTTACTTGTGTTAGGTAGTGTAGCAGGTTATTGACAAAGTTTTGTTTAGGAAGGTAATGTGTGCAAGGAGAACACATAGAAGGTTAAGAAGCTACATATAAGGCTATATAAGGAAAATTATATAGGAAACACTAAAAGGACTAGTCTTAACGGGTCCCATTTCTAGGATTAAAAACAAAATTCAGGTACCGCAAAGTGTTTTGTGTTCATACCAGCAGACAAAGCAGCCAACAATGTTGTAATGGTATGATGTAAATACTACATGGAATTTCTTTTAAAAGAATGAAATTATACATTCAAGACTGTGCCCAACACAGAGAGTCAAATAGCAAATAATCAAGTCACTACCACAGCTCAGCTTAGGCCAATTAAAATTAATTGATAGATTTTCATTATCTTCCGAGAATACAGATTGATTACGAAAAGGGCATGAAATATTCGGGTTACAAGTAATAAGTGGTGTCCAAGAAAGCTAATCGTGGTATGTCACAAATTTCAGTGATTAGAAAACCGTGGATTTTTTTATTTTTTACAATGACTTTGTGTCAGGAATTTGGACTGTGAATGATATCCAAAGCGCAAGAATCGTGGAATACATTGACACAAAAACATGACTGGAATAAAGTAATTGACACAAGCACAAACTTCTGTGATTTATGACCTTTATTGAGTACAAAAAGTCAGCCAACGCACAAAATGTATTATAGCAAGCCTTTAGATTTACCCCTAGGCTGTCGTTTTTTGTTGACAAACAGCAAACATCCTCGGTCCCCAGCCCCTCAATAGAGTAATTTAACAACTTCTTCTTGGTTTTGGTTAAGTTCATGTTTTACATTGTAATTATATTTCCACCTTGCGTAAGAATCTTAAAAGCATCAACCCTAGTATTTTCAACACAGTTTGAGTTTTCATTTCACTCTTTATTCATAATACTTGTATTGCATATCAATGCATATGCTTCATTTTACGGGCGCTGCAAACCATAGCTTAGAAAGCAAAATAAATTTGATGTAGGTAGTCTAAAAGAGAACATTTCTCCACATTTTGCTATATTTACTAAAAAAAAGGGTTTATAAAGCAGCAATTACATGTAGAACAGTGGTTGTCAATTATAAATATTTATTTAAGAATCTGAAAAATAATGTAGAAGTCCTTATATATGCATGATATAAGCTTAAATTACCCTTGCATATAAAACACGTCACAAAAGGGTTTAGGAAGAAATAAAAATTAATAAAATGCTTCGCTGAGCACAGCCTGATACGACCACAGAGGTCAAATCCTGAACAGTTGGTGCAAATTTGGACACAATATTCAAGCTTGATACTGTCTGAATTTGGATTGTGATCAAATTTTTGAAATAATATAGGTTTCTGACACAAAAAAAATGTGGTCAAAGATCTTAAAAATCTATTGCACAATACTGTGCAATTTGAAATTTCAAAAATTTTGAAGAAAAAAAGTATGAGCCCCCCAAAAAAATTGGAACCCCTAAACTTTTTGAACCCCCCCCCCCCCCCCTTGGAGTAATTACCCCCAAACTCAATCCCAGCCTTCCCTTCATAGTGTGGAACCTTGTAGTACAATTTTAGAGAGATCCATACACTTAAACACAAGTTATTGTCTGGAAACTAGAAAATGCTTGTTTTTGG
Source organism: Mytilus coruscus (assembly GCA_017311375.1). NCBI lineage: Eukaryota > Metazoa > Mollusca > Bivalvia > Mytilida > Mytilidae > Mytilus > Mytilus coruscus. The sequence goes on from CM029597.1 coordinate 82,327,258, forward strand.
CCCCTTTTTTGCCCCTTAATCCTACATGTTTGGGGCAATTACCCCAAAACTCAATACCAGCCTTCCCTTTGTGATATGGAATCTTGTGGTACAATGTCAGAGAGATCCATACACTTACACACCAGTTATTGTCCAGAAACTACAAAAATGCATGTTTTTGGCCCCTTTTTGGTCCCTAATTCCTAAACTGTTGGTACCAAAACCCCCAAAATCAATCCCAACTTTCCTTTTGTAGTATTGAACCTTCTGGTAAAATTTCATCGAGATCTATTCACTTTAATAAAAGTTATTGTCCAGAAACCAAATGTGTCTTCCGACAATGCAGACGACAACATCATAGCATTATACGAACCCAAAAAAATTTTTGCGGTCGTATAAAAAATTAATCGGGTTATATGACCGTCGGCAGTCTTCAGAGGTCATCTAGATGACGTCTAGACAAAAATACACATGAAATGTTGATACATATTATCAAGTCCATGTATTGTTAATTGTTTGTTTTAGACTTTTTGTAAATTGGATATACGTTTTAGTATGTTATAAATCAAATATGAGAATTTGAGTCAAATCGGTGAGGATGAATTTGACAGCTAATGCCCCTATAATATTAAATATTTGTGTAGCTGATCAACATAAAAACCCAATAGGCCAATTTTCATTCGTATTTCAGAAATTCATATTTTTAATTGATATGCCTAGAATATATGCAAACTTTAGAAAAAACAGATACAACTTCTATGTATTATCCTATTTTATAAAAATCTAGATTGCTGCTAAGTAATAGTTTAAATGTCAAATCAATATCTTAATAATATTTGTGCAGTTGATCAACATAAAAATCCAATAGGCCAATTTTCACGCCCGGCCAACATCACCGTACTTTAAGCTGGTTTATGGACTTCGTCCAACCAAGCCAAACATTGCACCTGTTAAGAGAATCTAGCACTGTTATAAGGGAATTGAATACAGAAGAGGGACAGATAATAACTCAATCAAATTTAAAGCTTTGTTTTCACAACATTTCTAATGAAAAGCTCTCCAAATGTAATTTTAATAACATAATCAAATTGGTTGCATGGATTTGAAAGAAGTTGCAAAAGAATAAGGTGTTTATCTAACCACACAACACCTAATGCAGGGTCTTCTGAAGAGAAGAAAAATTCAATTTATGACAATGATTGGTATAATTCTGATAGCTGGAATAGCTGCACAACCTAGTTGCATTACAAATAAACTATAATACATAGTAATTAAACACTAAAAAGGCAAATGGGACATCTAAGTGTTAAAAAAACTAGGTTTTCTGTGTACTGCTTCAAACATTTGTCAAAAATGGTATATCAAATTTGCAAGAAATCATCACCTATGAATTGTTTTTAATGAGATAAATATACAGCACAAAATGTCATTTTTTTTAAAATCATGAACAATTGATAAATATCAATTGTTTAAAAGAACTGTTGACACATATTTAGAGCATATATGAAATGAAGATATGCAAAATATTACAAAAAAAACACTTGTGTTTATCTTTAGAGACAAAAAAGTTAGTTGTTTTTGCACAAAAGATAGAAATGTCTATTAAAAAAATCCAACATTTTCAGTAAATATCTAAATTTTTTATCCCATCTTTCTCTCAAAGTAGCAACTGCAGTTTTTTTTTATATAACATACTTGAATTGATCAGGTAAAAAATAGACCATATTCAAATTTTTGTAAAATTATTCACTGTTGGATCAAAGCTGTATTGAATGCTACTAAAATCAGGATGCTTCAATTGAGTAAAGGCAAAAATATCCCCCTGAAATATTTCAACGACTTAAATAAAAAGTACAAATTCAAGCTTTTGAAACGGTTTAAATGATCTTATTCAATAAACCTATATGTAGTTGTTATGTTTTTCAACTAATCAGAACTAAACAAGGATGGATAGTTTGTAGAGAGGTCTTACTATACATCATTACTGCAAAGTTTGCTTCACTGGCCTTTTCATATGAAACAGTCTCCCAATCAATCCTTTTTTAAATCTCTAAACATTTAGCCTTGTACCTTTTGAAAAGAAGATATTTTAGACACATCTGGCTGGTTTTTTTTTGTTCAATCGGAATCAAATGAAGATAGTAATAGGTGAATCTTCTAAACATCATTCTGTCAAGTTTGTTGAATTTAGTCAATTGTTTTTGGAGGAGTAGATGAAAATGTCAAAAATAAACTTTGACAGATGACGAAGAAAAATGATGTCCAAAGATGACAATAGCTCACATGGCCTTTCAGGTCATAGTTAATATGGTTATGATTATTTTCCTCCATGAAACATTTATAAATATAACAACAGAGCACGATTTTTCTTGAAAAATTACAAAAACCCAGGACTTCTGGCCCATTTAGCCACCTGTGTATCAACTTAGGTAAAGGAGTACTCCACTAGCCCAGCTAAATCGACTAAGTTAAGAGAAGCACTACTATACTTCCAATAACTTCAACCAAACATTATACCATAATGAAAATCACCATCAAATCTTGCTAAACTCCTTTAATTTCTTTTATTTACCATGTTTTGTTTAGTTACAGTGCCAAGTGTAACAGTATAGCATGATTAGAATCAATAAAGGATCAGCCAATTTTTATAAAGATTCAATCTTTTCTAGACTATTTTCTTGAAAAAGATCTAAGATATATACTTTTGGTGCATATAAACAGAAAGTTGGTAAATAAAATTCACAATAAAAGTCTACATTCAGTCTTCTATATCTGCCTATTCAAAACTTAATGTAATAATAAATTCTTAAATTTGATATCAACGTGGCCTTGTTATATTTTAATAGAAATTCATGTTAGCTTTAAATAAAATACCTAAGCTACTAGACCCCTGTATCTCTCATAGTTTCCATCACTCCCCTTTTAGGCATGTGAGCTAAACTAGAGACTCTAAAGAGCCTGTGTCGCTCACCTAGTTTTATGTGTATCTTGAACAATGGACACTCTCCAACAATGTGTTCTAGAATAGAATTCATTAAAAAGATCTCTTTTTTGTCGATCTTGTATTGCTGATCATTTTTACTGTTTACAGTTTCTCAGGATCTTCTTTAGTTTTACCCAAAACAAAACATAAAAGGGTTAAAAAAAAAATCATTTAGGGGCAAACATTCCTATACAGAGTCTTACAAATGATTTTGGCAATAATTTGACTTATTTTTAGATCTTGTCTTGCTATTTAAAGTGACTTTCTATCTTTTATAGTTTTTAACATGATATGCAAAAATGCAAAATATTGGTAAAAATCATCATTAAAGAGCAAGAACTCCAATAACGAGTCAACTATCGATTAAGGCCATGTTGATTTATTTGTTGATCTTGTCTTGCTGATCATTTTATCTTTTTAAAGTGTTTATCTATCTATTATTTTCAAGATAATAGGCAAAAAACTAAAAATTGGTAAAAATCGTTATTAAAGAGGAATAACTCCAATAAGGAGTCGACTGACAATTTCTGCCATGTTGACTTATTTTTTCTATTAAAAGTTTCCATCTATCTATTATATTTTTTAAGATATAAGTTAAAACACAAAAAATATTAAAGATCGTCATTAAAGGGCAATAACTCCAATAAGGCATCGTCTGACTATTTCGTCTATGTTTAACTTATTTGTAGATCTTGTCTTGCTGAACATTTTCAATATTAAAGTTTCACTCTAACTATTATTCTTTTCAAGATAATAAACAACAAGAGGCTCTCAAGAGCCTGAATCGCTCACCTGTAATTTTTTGCTTAAATCTTTCATCAATGATTATTTTTGCTTTTCAATATATATTAATGAGTGGCTTAAAAATGCCATTAAAATGTTCTTTGTATCTGTCTTATTTTCTTCAAAAGCAAAAAAAATTCATTTTACCCCTATGTTCCATTTTAGCCATAGTGGCTATGTTTCTTGACGTACAAGGAAATAAAATACAAAATTTATACAAGATACTCTGAAACTCATTCAGCCCAAGTTTGACTGAAATTGATTCAGCAGTTTCAAAGGAGAAGATTTTTTAAAGTAAGCAAACTAGATTAGATGAACAAATTGTGAAAAATTGTCTTTAAAGGACAATAACTCCTTAAGGGGTCAATTGACAATTTTTGTCATATAAACTTATTTGTAGATCTTACTTTGCTGAACATTTTTGCTGTTTACAGTTTATCTTTATCTATAATAATATTCAAAATAATTACCGAAATCTGCAAAATTTCCTTAAAATCATCAATTCAGGGCAATAACCTAAAAATCAGATACCCGACTTGGCTGATAATTTCAGGGAAGGTAGACCTTGACCTAATGAATACTTTAACTTTTGTCTGATTTGCTCTAAATGCTTTAGTTTTTGAGATATAAGTCAAAAACTGCATTTTACCCTATGTTCTATTTTTAGCCATGGCGGCCATGTTTTCTGAGGAAACAGAAAATAAAACACAAACTTTATTCTAGATAACTTAAGAATCATTCAGCTTAAGTTTGGTTTAATTTGGTTCAGTAGTTTCAGAGAGGATTTTTTAAAGTTAGAAAACATGATAAATAAATTGTGTAAAATTGTCCTTAAAGGGCAATAACTCCTTAAGAGGTCAATTGACAATATTGGTCATTAAACTTATTTGTAGATCTTACTTTGCTGAACATTTTTGCTGTTTACAGTTTATCTTTATCTATAATAATATTCAAGATAATAACCAAAAACTGCAAAATTTCCTTATAATTACCAATTTAGTGGCAGCAACCCAACAATGGGTTGTTAGATTCATCTGAAAATTTCAGGGCTGATAGAACTTGACCTAATGAAAATTTTTACCCAATGTCAGATTTGCTCTAAATGCTTTGGTTTTTGAGATATAAACCAAAAACTGCATTTTACCCCTATGTTCTATTTTTAGCCATGGCGGCCATGTTTTTTGACGAAACAGAAAATAAAACACAAACTTTATTCTAGATACCCTAAGGATCATTCAGCTTAAGTTTGGTTGGAATTGGTTCAGTAGTTTTAGAGGAGAAGATGTTTGAAATAGTTTACACCGGACGGACGACGACGACGGACGAAGACATACGACGCCAAGTGATGGTAAAGGAACGGTGAGCTAAAAATGAACTAGAGACTCTAAAGAGCCTGTGTCGCTCACTTGCATCTTCAACAAAAGCCATTTTTGGTAAAAATCATAATGAAAGGGCAATAACTCTATATAGAGATTACTGACAATTTCAGTCATGTTGACATATTTGAAGATCTTGTGCTGCTGATCAATTTTGCTTTTTACAGTTTCTATCTACATTTGTATCTATTACACTTTTCAAGATAAAAGGCAAAAACTCCAAAAAATGGTAAAAACATCTTGAAAGAGAAATAACTCTGAAAACGAGTCGACTAAAGATTTCAGCCATGATGACTTATTTGTAGATCTTAGCTTGATGATCTTTTTTGCTATATAAAGTTTTGATCTTCTGTAAACCAACCTATTTTTGCGAGCGATTTATTTTCGCAACTTTCGCGAGTAGAAAAACAACGCGAATATATAAAACTTTTGTTATTCAACTACATCGTATAAATTTGAAAATCGCTAAGTTATTTCACTGCCAAGTGGGCTAGGAAGGACATATGGTGAAAATAAATTGGTTTACAGTATCTATTTTAGTTTTCAAAATAATAGTCAAAAAAGATGAAAATCATCATTAAAGGGCAATAACTTCAATAAGGAGTCAACTGACAATTTCAGCCATGTTTGACCTACTGATCATATAGGCTTCTTAAAGTTTCTTCCTATCTATTATAGTTTTAAAGATATAAGGAAAAAAATGGCATTGAAGAGCAATAACTCCAATAAGGAGTAGTCTGATGATTTCAGCCATGTTGACTTTTTTGTAGATCTTGTCTTGCTAATCATGTTTCCTTATAAAAATTTCTCTGTATCTATTATAACTTTCAAAATAATAAACAAAAAAATGGAAAAAAATGGATAAAGTTTGATATCTAAGGGCAATAACTCCTATAAGAAGTCGTCTGACAGTTTTGCCATAAATGGACAGAGGCAGATCTCAATATTTTGCCATAAATGGACAGAGGCAGATCTCAACATTCTCAGCATTTCTGGCTTGTCAGATTTTCTCTATTCATAGTGGTTTTCAAGATAATAGACAAAACTTGCATTTTACCCCTATGTTCTATTTTTAGCCATGTCTGCCATCTTGATTGACAGGCGGAGTCATTGGACAAATTTTTTAAACTAGATACCCGAATGATGATTGAAACCAAGTTTGGTCAAATTTGGCCCAGTGGTTTCAGAGGAGAAGATTTTTGTAAAAGTTAACGGAAGATGACGACTACGAAGGACGCCAAGTGATGTGAAAAGCTCACTTGACGGTAAATTTGTCAATTTAGGGTAATAACTCCTATAAGTCTTCGTCTTGACAGTTTTCACTTAAATTGGCCCAGTAGTTTCAGAGAATAATTTTGTAAAAGTTAACGACAACAATGGGTGATGATGGACTCCTGACGACAAAGGTCGCCAAGTAATGAGAACAGCTCACTTGGCCCTATGGTCCTGCATGACCATAGTAACCCAAGTGTTTATTGACAGCATTGTACTATTCAAAGGATAAAGTGAAATCAGATACACTAACATGGGTTTCTGAAAAGTAGACTTTTAACACAAAATTTAACTAAAGGAAATGTAGGTCATTGTGAATAAATGCATTTTGATATACAGTAGACTCCGACAAATCGGATACCCAAAATGTCAGCAAAAAATATCCCATTACCCGATATATTCAATTAGACGATGAATGTATATTCATTGAATATTCTGCAATAATGAGTAGACCTAATCCTGAGATGTTACTAGGCCTGACCACTGCTCTATATATATAAGGGCTGGAGTGATTTTTATTAGTTACATCACCACGATGTTTGTGTAAAAAATTATCAGCTGGTTATGATCGGTTATGTTATGCTCATATTTGTTTTCAGCTTTTAAATCCTATATTTATTAAAGTAAATCAAATGTCCTGAAATATTTATGTGAATAAATATCTACCATCCATAGTTTGTGTCTTTATTTGTTTTGTAAACGAATTAATATCCATTATTTACATTTATCACAGTAAGCTAATTTGGCTATAAATAGATCAAAGCATGTCCTGTGTAGTCTCTAAACTAAAATCGTATTTGTTATATATTTTATTTCTTTAAATAATCAAATTTAAATTTATGAAGATAATCATGATTGATAAAATATTATTGCATCAAGTTTAAGTTTTCTGAAGACTGTTTATGTTTAGGTCATGGTTCTCGAGGCTTCTTCACATTTTGTAAACAAAACAAAATGGCATCCATGACATGTGGTCATGCCCATGTTTCAAAATTATATCTGACAAAAGTCAGATTTCTCTTGTCAAAAGGGATTTATATGTATATTGCAATAAATTATTCAGAAGGAGGTACATTCAGTTTGAATTATATTTCTGATTCTGTGAGCACTTTGAGTTTTAACAAAATTCTCCCAACGTACTGCTCTTGTATATTTTATAAATAAATTCAAACCGTTTGAATTTAAAGGGCATCTAATTCACATTACAAAGGAAGACAATGAAAAAAGACAACAATTTATTAAGAAATAGTTCCTTTATATTTAGTAATAAAATGCTCGCAAGGCGCAGCTTGATACGACCGCAGAGGTCGAACCCTGAACAGTTGGGGCAAGTATGGACACAACATTCAAGCTTGATACAGCTCTGAATTTGGATTGTGATTGACTATTTGACACAGCATAGGTTTCTGACACAGAATGAATGTGGTCTAAGAACTTAAAATTTTAAATTGGACATTCACCTATTATGGTCCAATATCCAAAATCTAAATACATAGTTAGATTCAGCATATCAAAGAACCCTAAGAGTTCAATTTTGATGAAATCAAACAAAGTTTAATTTTGGACCCTTTTGACCTCAATGTGGACAAAGTTGATAATGGGCCCAAAAATCAAAAATCTAAATACATGGTTAGATTCAGCATATCAAAGAACCCCATATATTCAATTTTGTTGAAAATAAACAAAAAGTTTAATTTTGGACCCGATTTGGACCAACTTGAAAACGGGACCATAATCAAAAATTTAAAGACATGTTTAGACTCAGCATATCAAAGAACCCTAAGAATTCAATTTTGTTAAAATCAAATTAAAGTTTAATTTTGGACCCTTTGGACCTTAATGTAGACCAATTTGAAAACAGGACCAAAAATTAAGAATCTAAATACATGGTTAGATTCAGCATATCAAAGAACCCCATATATTCAATTTTTGTTGAAATCAAACAAAGTTTAATTTTGGACCCCAATTTGGACCAACTTGAAAACTGGGCCCATAATCAAAAATCTAAATATATGATTAGATTCAGCATATCAAAGAACCCTAAGAATTCAATTTTTGTTAAAATCAAACTAAGTTTAATTTTGGACCCTTTGGACCTTAATGTATACCAATTTGAAAACGGGACCAAAATTAAGAATCTAAATACACGGTTAGATTCAGCATATCAAAGAACCCCATATATTCAATTTTGTTGAAATCAAACAAAGTTTAATTTTGGACCCTTTTGACCTCAATGTGGACAAAGTTGATAATGGGGCCCAAAATCAAAAATCTAAATACACGGTTAGATTCAGCATATCAAAGAACCCCATATATTCAATTTTGTTGAAATCAAACAAAGTTTAATTTTGGACCCGATTTGGACCAACTTGAAAACTGGGCCCATAATCAAAAATTGAAAGACATGTTTAGATTCAGCATATCAAAGAAACCTAAGAATTCAATTTTGTTAAAATCAAATTAAGTTTAATTTTGGACCCTTTGGACCTTAATGTAGACCAATTTGAAAACGGGACCAAAATTAAAAATCTAAATACATGGTTAGATTCAGCATATCAAAGAACCCCATATATTCAATTTTTGTTGAAATCAAACAAAGTTTAATTTTGGACCCTTTTGACCTCAATGTGGACAAAGTTGATAATGGGGCCCAAAATCAAAAATCTAAATACACGGTTAGATTCAGCATATCAAAGAACCCCATATATTCAATTTTGTTGAAATCAAACAAAGTTTAATTTTGGACCCCGATTTGGACCAACTTGAAAACTGGGCCCATAATCAAAAATTGAAAGACATGTTTAGATTCAGCATATCAAAGAACCCTAAGAATTCAATTTTGTTAAAATCAAATTAAGTTTAATTTTGGACCCTTTGGACCTTAATGTAGACCAATTTGAAAACGGGACCAAAATTAAAATCTAAATACATGGTTAGATTCAGCATATCAAAGAACCCCATATATTCAATTTTGTTAAAATCAAACAAAGTTTAATTTTGGACCCTTTGGACCTTAATGTAGACCAATTTGAAAACAGGACCAAAATTAAGAATCTAAATACATGGTTAGATTCAGCATATCAAAGAACCCCATATATTCAATTTTGTTGAAATCAAACAAAGTTTAATTTTGGACCCCGATTTGGACCAACTTGAAAACTGGGCCCATAATCAAAAATTGAAAGACATGTTTAGATTCAGCATATCAAAGAACCCTAAGAATTCAATTTTGTTAAAATCAAATTAAGTTTAATTTTGGACCCTTTGGACCTTAATGTATACCAATTTGAAAACGGGACCAAAAATTAAGAATCTAAATACACGGTTAGATTCAGCATATCAAAGAACCCCATATATTCAATTTTTGTTGAAATCAAACAAAGTTTAATTTTGGACCCTTTGGACCTCAATGTGGACCAAGTTGATAATGGGGCCCAAAATCAAAAATCTAAATACACGGTTAGATTCAGCATATCAAAGAACCCCATATATTCAATTTTTGTTGAAATCAAACAAAGTTTAATTTTGGACCCCGATTTGGACCAACTTGAAAACTGGGCCCATAATCAAAAATTGAAAGACATGTTTAGATTCAGCATATCAAAGAACCCTAAGAATTCAATTTTGTTAAAATCAAATTAAGTTTAATTTTGGACCCTTTGGACCTTAATGTAGACCAATTTGAAAACAGGACAAAAATTAAGAATCTAAATACATGGTTAGATTCAGCATATCAAAGAACCCCATATATTCAATTTTGTTGAAATCAAACAAAGTTTAATTTTGGACCCTTTTGACCTCAATGTAGACAAAGTTGATAATGGGGCCCAAAATCAAAAATCTAAATACACGGTTAGATTCAGCATATCAAAGAACCCCATATATTCAATTTTGTTGAAATCAAACAAAGTTTAATTTTGGACCCCAATTTGGACCAACTTGAAAACTGGGCCCATAATCAAAAATCTAAATACATGATTAGATTCAGCATATCAAAGAACCCTAAGAATTCAATTTTTGTTAAAATCAAACTAAGTTTAATTTTGGACCCTTTGGACCTTAATGTAGACCAATTTGAAAACGGGACCAAAATTAAGAATCTAAATACACGGTTAGATTCGGCATATCAAAGAACCCCAATAATTCAATTTTGATGAAATCAAACAAAGTTTAATTTTGGACCCTTTGGACCTCAATGTGGACCAATTTAAAACGGGGCCCAAAATCCAAAACTTAATACACTGTTAGATTCAGCATATCAAAGAACCCCAAGAATTCAAGAATAAAACCCCATTGAAATTGGTCAAGAAATAAGCAATTTATACAAAGAATCTTCTTTGCACAATACTGTGCAATTAAATATTTCTTGCAATTGCGCAATACTGTGCAATTGAATATTTCTTGCTATTGTGCAATACTGTACAATTGACAATTTCTTCCTATTGTGCAATACTGTGCTATTGGATATTTCTTGCTATTGCGCAATACTGTGCAATTGAAGATTTCTTGCTATTGCAATACTGTGCAATTGAAAATTTCTTGCTATTGCACAATACTTATTATATAATAATTTACATATCCTGTTTGGTGTGTATCTCCTGCCATATCATTATTATTTGCTTTTAAATATAAATCAGAAATAACCAACTTAAAATGGAAAATTTTAAAAAAAAAAAAAGAAAAGAAAAGGAAGAAAAGGGGAAAAAATCCCCAATTTTTGAACCCCTTATGATTCATCACCCCAAACTCAATCCCAGCCTTCAATGAGGTATGGTACCTTGCAGTACAATTTCAGAGAGATCCATACACTTAAACACAAGTTATTGTCTGGAAACTAGAAAATGCTTATTTTGACCCCTTTTGGCTCCTAATTCCTAAACGTTAGGGCATTACCCCAAACTCAATTCCAGCTTTCCTTTGTGATATGGAACCTTGTAGTACAATTTCAGAAAGATCCATACACTTACACAAGTTATTGTCCTGAAACTAGAAAATGCTTATTTTTGCCCTTTTTGGCCCCTAATTCCTAAAATTTTGAGGCAATTACCCCAAAATCAATCCCAGCATTCCTTTGTGATATGGAACCTTGTGGTACAATGTCAGAGAGATCCATACACTTACACACAAGTTATTGTCTGGAAGTTACAAAATGCTTATTTTGGCCCCTTTTGGCCCCTAATTCCTTAACTGTTGGTACCATAACCCCAAAATCAATCCCAACCTTCCTTTGTGGTATTGAACCTTATGGTAAAATTTCCTAGAGATCCATTTACTTAAACTAAAGTTAGAGTGCGAAACCAATGTGTCTTCGGACGACGACGACGACGCCGGATTTACAGCTTTACGCGGCGACGACGACGACGACGACGACGACAACGCCAACGTCATACCAATATACGACCACAAAAAAAATTTTTGCGGTTGTATAAAACTAAATTTTTTTGTCTGCAAGATTGTAATTTCGTAACTTCTGGGTCCATTTCCTGTCAGAAAAACATTGAAAATATCCGATTGTCCATGGTTTTGAACAAAACTTCCTGAATATTCTTATCCTATTTGCCGATATATTTTTATATCCAATATTCGATTACACGATAAAACAAGCATTCTGAGAGTATTGCATAGCAATACATAGTCCCTTACCGGTTAAAAATTCATTGTACTGGAACAAAATGCTAACTTGATCATTCTATAACTTGTCATGGTGTAAACTATATAACAAATATCAAATCAATATCTTCAAGCATGACGAAAAAAGGTGTGGAAAACTGATTATTTGAGTGAATTTTCTAAGTCCAAGGACCATAACTCTGCACAAAATCATCAGACCGGAACAAAATTCGAACTTGATCTGTAACTTGTCATGATAAAACTATAACCAATTATAAAATCAATATCTTCAAGCAGGACGAAAAAAAGTGCGGAAAACTGTTTATTTGAGTAAATTTTCTAAGTCCAAGGACCATAACTCTGCATAAAATCATCAGTCCGGAATAAAATTCGAACTTGATCTGTAACTTGTCATGATAAAACAACACACCAAATATCAAACCAATATCTTCAAGCATGAAGCAATTAAACTGACGCCACCAAAATTCAAACTTGATCTGTGTTTTGTGGTTATAAGCATTGTGTATAAGTTTCATAACATTTGGTTGAGGCAAACTCAAGTTAGAGAACGGAAACTAAAAATTTAGCAATTTTTCAATTTATAAAGGGGCATAACACTAGAACGATTAAAGTGACGCCACCAAAATTCAAACTTGATCTGTGTTTTGTGGTAATAAGCATTGTGTATAAGTTTGATAACATTTGGTTGAGGCAAACTCAAGTTAGAGAACGGAAACCAATTTTGGGACGTACGTACGTACAGACGGACAAGGGTAAAACTTAATGCCCCCATCGCTACGGCGTGGGCATAAAAAAGTGTGGAAAACTGATTTGCCCGACTGACGGATGGACAGACAGACGAAGTGCAAACCTAAAGTCCCCTTCGACTTCGTTGGTAGGGGACTAATTAACATTAAACATAACGGGAAGGGTTTAATGTTTTGAAATAATTTTACAATAGCCGATATATTCGTTTAGCCAATATCGGATAAGGTGGAGTCTACTGTACAAAATAACTGTATTAGTGAAATATCAGTCATATTTTAACTTAAAAATATATATGCGATTGTAGTAATGAAATGTCCTTGATATATTTTACCATCAGTTTCTAAATCATGGATCTGAACATAACAATAACCATATTGAGTTTTATGGACAGACAAGCATTAATCTGTATGCCCTAGCTACATTATGTCAAAATAAAATAGTGTTAATTTGCAAGGGAATAAATAAAAAATAACAACCTTTTTTTACATTTAATAACATAATTGAAACATACCTTGGCTAGAACTTCTATCAGTACTAAGCAGTAAATGAATTCAACGGCTAACTGTAAAGAAACATTTCTTCATTCAATGCTGTATATAACATATAGAATACATTGATGTCATATAAAACCACTTCTATAAGTTTTGATGAAAAATGCATAGATTTTGGTCGATTTTCAAATTGTTTTTGGACCCAACAGTTTTAAGTGCATACAAGTACCCATTAAATATTTAACTATGGTATTTGTCTATATCAACATTAACTCTTAAGTAAATATCTATTTTGCACTTTCATTAACTTGATATTTCCCATTCCTTACAGTGTCAAAATAATGCATTTCTTTTTTTGAGGATTGAGAGGGAGTGGTGGATTTTATCTTTTGTATCATTCCATTTTTGAAGGAATTTATCTCTGTTAATATTCCTTTGTTAGCCCTTACAGTTTAAGCTTTGCACACACCTATCAACTATTTCGACACAAAAATTACATATTTTCATAATACTCCAATTGTTAAGCCAAAACAGAGCGCACCGCCTCCTTTGAAGGTGATCAGACAAAAAAACTAAAATTCTACCAAGGTAATAGACAGAAGGTTGGAAAACATTATCTTTTCTGTGAAAGGCAAAATAAGGCCAGGCTTTTTTAATTTGTTTTGGTTTACAGATTTTTTATGTGAACAAGTCGGGTCGGTCGTTTGGGGAAGAAAAAAACACAAGAATTCCAAACATCATCAGCTGTTTTAAATATACAATGCATGTCATCATCAGTATAAGTTTGTAAAAATTGGGTATGTGTTTAATCATGCTAAGATAATGCATTTAAATAGTTCAATGCTGCTACACAGATATATTTTTATTTATATTTCAGGGATTATGTATTTGTTAGGGTTGGTGGGAATAAAAAAAAAAACATGAAATGTAAATTTTAATTTTTTTTTTGAAAATCTGAAAAATTGGGTTGGCAGATCTGCATGATCTGTTAACCAACAAATTAAAAAACCCTTTCCTAATTCATGATAAACACATAGAGGAGAAAGTCAATATGCAAGCTTTGAATTCAAAACACAGAGGAGAAAGTCAATAAAAACACCTATGGGAGAAAGTCAGTATCAACCCCTAGAGGAGAAAAATGTCAACCCCTAGAGGAAAAGTCAATAGCAACCCCTAGAGGAGAAAGTCAATATCAACCCCTAGAGGAGAAAGTCGAGAAATCAATATCAACCCCTAGAGGAAAAGTCAATATCAACCCCTAGAGGAGAAAATCAATATCAACCCCTAGAGGAAAAGTCAATAGCAACCCCTAGAGGAGAAATTCAATATCAACCATACCTGCCAACCTCTGAAACCTTCAAAGAGGTGTTTATTTATTCATCTACGAAACACATATAAGAGTTAATAGATATACTTTGTTTCTTTAAATATGGTTATAATCTACAGAAGGTGTGTTGTTTGTTTCTTTCCTATTTCATCAACTTTGACAGAGCAATCAAGTTGTCACAGGTGCATTTTGTGTGTGCTCATATCTACTTCACTAGATTTGGTTCAATTACATATCTTATAAATTTCAATATAAACACTGAATAGAAGTATAGATCTTTTAAAACAAATTTTAAAATATAATTATTTTTTTTGTCTTAAGGCATACAAAATCTTTTAATTGCCATCCTTTTATGATTCTTTGTTTAATTTGTATTTAGTTTATATTGTTTTATCAATTCACATTATTTTGAGAAGGGTAACTTAAAACAGGATTAAGCAGGGGAAGTAACCCGAAATTTCTTTGAAGTGTTTTGCTTGAAGCAAAAGTCGTTAATGATCGTTAATTAGTACTATGTTTGACACCCAAGCTGTCAAGTGAAGCCATTTAATTTCACATGGTCTGTGATTTACAGGTAAAAACAACCCTCATCAATGAGAAAAAAAACGTAATTAATGTTTACTTGTCATTCAAGGTTAAAATATCCCAAAAGCGGGAGATTCTATACTCCCGCGCGGGAGGGTACCGGCAAGCGGGAGATTTCCCGAATTTCGCCATTTGAGCGGGAGTCTCCCGCTCAAAACGTTAGGGTTGGCAGGTATGATATCAACCCCTAGAGGAGAAAGTCAATATCAACCCCTAGAGGAGAAAGTCAATATCAACCCCTAGAGGAAAAGTCAATATCAACCCCTAGAGGAGAAAGTCAATATCAACCCCTAGAGGAAAAGTCAATAGCAACCCCTAGAGGAGAAATTCAATATCAACCCCTAGAGGAGAAAGTCAATATCAACCCCTAAAGGAGAAAGTCAATATCAACCCCTAGAGGTAAAAGTCAATATTAGCACCCAGGAAAAAATCAATATCAATACCCAGAGTAGAAAGTCAATATCAACCCCTAGAGGGGAAAGTAAATAGCAACACATATGTTTTACTCTTCGTCTAAACCTTCTTTTGGTTTGTTTTTTCTACTACAGTTTTTAATAATTTCAAAGTGTGTTCATGTTTGATAGTTTTTTAAAAACTTACATCTCTCCTTTCTAGCAGAAAATCTTTACTTCTGTAAAATTAACAATAAATGTATGATATCTTTATCAATTATGGATTTTTGACGAGGTCAATACATTATATATGGACCTGTTCAGATAATATTGATCGTGGACGAGGTCTGAGTGTCAATATAATCTAACAGGTCCATATATAACGTATTGACTGAGTGAAAGTCCTTAATTTATATATTACATATAAATAGTGCATTATGGAAATGGACTTCAATGTTCTTTCTGTGTATTTTACATTGTATTTTGCAAGATTTTTAATATTGACCGTCAATATAAATATAAATAGAAACATAGCATCCATATTGTTAAAAATAGAAACAAGGCTTCAGGTACATGGAATACCTTTAAATCATGTGATCTTAATAACCAATGAAAAAAGAAAAATGCTACACGTTATGTAATATAATATTGTATTGTCTATATAGTTATGTTAAAAACATTTATACCAACTTGTCTTGCTATGATTTAAAATGTGTTACTAATAAATTTCTATTCCATTTTTCTTTTGATCATGTTCATGCAGTCATAAGAAACAACTTTTTTGAAATTATAATGTTAAGGAAATTATTGAACCAATGCATGAATATATACTTAACTATGCATAATTTTTTTTACATCTATTATGAATACATGACATATAATGGACAAAAATTATTTCATTCAGTGAAAGCTTTGCCTGTTATCTAACTTTTGTGTTTTATGGCCAAAGTTTACCGAATGTGACCTTACTAAACAGCAACACAAAATCGTGACCACATAAAAAATAAGTGAGATGAAAGACATACAATAGAGCGATGTTTTTTTTTTTATAATTTCCATGCATTTCTTTTTGTTAATTAAAAAGTTGTTCAATGATTTGGTGTTTTAAATTTTTTCTATCAGAATCAATTAACACTATCTGACTTCCATGTTTGTTTACCTTTTCTTTCATCACATTTTTTCCCTCACAGTTGTGCTGTGCAGTTGTGGATGTACTAACGAGAGGTCTCGTGATAATATAATTCAATCTTTTTGTTAGAAATTAGTGCTTTGCAATACTTTCCTTTAATTTTTGAAAATCATATTCTTTTACACATCAACTTATGGATATGATGGGTCTTTTGCCTGACCTTTACTAAAGCTTTTTTGAATAATCCTTTGTTTGCTAAATCAAAGGCAATATTGCTTTAAGTGAGATGTTTAACTGTTATCTATCAGTTAATATTTTCTCTTTAAATGCTGCAGGTGTGATTTGTATGGTAACGTTTTTTACTTTTGGCACCCTAGACAATCTGAACTTTTGTTCGTCTCTGGTGGATAGTTGTTTCATTGACAATCATACCTCATCTCCTTTTTTTTCAATAACACATGAGAATGAGGATATAAAATGTAACAAAGTTTTGAAGCTGTTCAGCCTAAACATTTACAAAATTAATAGAAATTTTACTCAAAAATTAACTTTGATTTTGCCATTTAAATAACTGAATTGTCTTGTCTGTCTTCTTGTGTTTCTAACATACACTGTTTTAGACCTTTTTTTCACCTGAGCCTTGGACATACATGTACATACACTGTTTTGAACCTATCCTTTATCCTTCGCCTCTGCTATGCACTGCCTTATTAAACTTTTCATATTGTCTTAAACCTACCCTTTACTTTTATGCCTTTGTCGGACACCACCTTCATCAATTAACATCTGTCTATCAAACCAAAGAAATAAACTCCTCAGCAATGAAGGTAATGTTTGTTCTGCAACACTGCCTAAGGCATTCAGTAACTGAAAATAAATTTAAAATGTTAATGACAGATATATGATCACTGTGACTACATTATTTCTTTTGATGGAAGGTTGATTAATTTTGATGCAAATTTCAGAATTTTTCTTATCAGAAATGAAAAGTTACAGTGAGGTCTTTAACATAAAGCAAAAATACTTTCACCTCACTGCAAGTTCAAGACAACAAAGATTTATTTCATAAATCTGATGCTCTTTTCTACATGGTGCAACACCATTTACTGTTATCTTTGACAAAACTATTTTAGAAATTGGCATTTTACATGGGTTCATTATTTCTCATCAGATTTTACAGTCTTTATCATGTTGATATTTGTTTTGGGCAACAACTGAGCACTAAGTTAGTTCAGTCAAATCATTACTGAATACTGTTGTCTCCTAGCACAAAAATAATGCTGTCTTAGTACAGTGAAACATTATTACAAACTATCAATAAAATGCTCCGTTGGATACAGCTTGATATGACCGCAGAGGTCGAACCCTGAACAGTTGGGGCAAGTATGGACACAACATTCAAGCTTTATACAGCACTGAATTTGGATTGTGATTAAATATTTGACACAGCATAGGTTTCTGACACAGAATGAATGTGGTCTAAGAACTTAGAATTGGTTATATGAATTGAATTTATATTCAAACCATATCATTATTATTTGCTTTTATATATAAATCAGAAATAATATTAATATATTTCAGTAAATATGTAGTTAATCTTCAAATCTTTATCATATGATTACAATGTAAATTAGTAATTTTATTATTGTTTATTTTAGTCCAATATAATTTGTCATTTGTTATTGTTTATTTAACTAATAAATATATGTTCTTGTTAATTATTCTATTATCATATAAAAAGTTATTATGATCTTAATTAAATCAAAGATGACAAAATGTTTCTTCTTTCAAATTAGAATTTATCTCAAAACTTAATAATGATTGTAATATCAAATGTATTTTCAATTTAATTTTTCAATAGAAGCAAATTGTTATTCAAATAAATATGTTCATTAGTTGTTAATAATTCAAATAAATCATATTTGTTTTCATTATTATCAACTAATAAAGATACATTTATATTAAGCAAAGTATGCAAAAGTCATAAGTTATTTAATTTCAGTAATTTCATTAAAAAGCATTTAATGCTTATTAAAGTATATGAGACTAGACATGCATATATCATTATCGAGATAATTAGATCAATGAGATATTCAAATTTTCAATTGACAATATGATTGCATGATATTTTAATTGATTCAGATTTAAATGTATATTTAATCATATTAAATATCGGCATACGAGCTTGTCGATCAGTGGTATTGTAATCATTAATCATATTTTCTCAAATTTAGTGATTTTCTATTGAACTAGTATTAACATTATGGATTGTGATAATCGTATGGATTTAGTTAATGTTTTAAATAATTATAGAATGCTATTGTCATAGAAAATATGTAGAATATGATAATATAAAAAGATATTTAATTCGATTAGGAAGTTTACAGTCATTTGCAAAATTAGGCACATTTGACTTGAAAATGTCAGTTATTAGATTGGATCTCAAAATTAGGTTTATATTGTATTATAAAGAACTAGCACTTGCAAATTAGCTCATAATAATATTAGAGAGTTTACAATTAATTCAAATATCTTTGCTTTAAATTAAAGTTCTATTCGAAATATGTTATAGCTTATGAATGAATCATATTTCTACAACAATTAGTTAAAATCTTTTTTGCAAATTTTTATACTAAATTTGTGAATTGGATATACTAGTATTAATTCTATTATAAAACATTGACATATTGAATATGGTCATATATCTATGACATAAGTCTGTTAAATGGACTTGATTTAAAGATTTATTATATTTTATTCATTGTAATCTATAATTGAAGTTTTTCATTAAATAATCTTTTTGACACATATTATGTAAATATAATATTCCGTCAATTTGATCTGTATCTATGTTGTCTGATTTGTTGAAATTGTTGATTTAAATTTTGACTATTGTAATTTTAGTTTATAAGCATAAGTTTTAAGTTATAATTGAATACTTTTCAAAGCAGTTCAAGATAATTCAGTATATAGATATCTAATTTCTTAAAATAGTCAAAATAGTATTACATTATTACTATTACATATTAAAATCAAACTAATTGATACAATCTGTACACTAAACGTGAAATTTATTCGTTTAATACGTAATAAATTTGTTTACCAAGATGATTATTATTAAATTTGCATCGAATTATTGTGACTTACGAATATGCGAAATCTTAATATAAATATAAGTTTCAACTGATACTTGATATGAGATTTAAGCTATTCTATCTTAGGAAACGATTTTACTCAGATTAAGATTATACTCAATTAATTCGCATCTATAAATATGCTAATACTTTATACAGACTGTATAAGATACCTGTTATTCTTATAACATCTACATGAATCTAGACCTTACAATAATTCAATATATCTGTACTAAGGATGTATAACTCATGTGACTGAATCAGTTTATAAATACTAGAAATAGTTGCAATTCGCTTATGAAATTGACCTAGATGAACAATAGTTCAATCAGATATGAAGCTAATATTATGACAGAGCATTTATAGATATCAACGTTATTAATTCACATATACATAATTGAATTCGTACTGCTAATTTTTGCATAATTTTTACTTATCATGAAGTCAGTTCAATTTTGAAATTGGGTCTAATAGCTTCACAATTTTTTATTGACACTTTAACTTAATAATCTGACGCAGATATGTACAATGTGTAAACGATATACATAACTGAAATATTTAAATTAATAAAATAGTAGTCAATCAAGACATCGGGTAAATAGATTAGTTGTCGATGATGACAATTATGACACTTTTTGGCACGATATCTTGACTAATTGATTCCATTAATTAGACAGACTCATGAAGATAGCATCCTAAGTTTAAAAATTCGTATGTATCAAGTTCATACAAATCTGTTTAGTTCACTGTACAACATATGTTGGAATTTTATACATTTCAATGCTTATTTTGGAATAACCATGACTGATCACAAATCAATGAAACATCGTCATAGATTATTCGTTAAGCTTATTGTATTTTGCTTATTTGAATAGTATATTCAGACAATTTAATAATTTTGCAGCACTTGTCATAATATGAACTACATTGCATGTATAAAATCATTTAATGAGTCTAGGACTTTACAGCTATGATGCATTGCTATAATTATTCGTATAAATTTCATTGACATTTCATGGTAAATTTTACTAGTAATTTAGAATTTGCAAAATGTGTACAACATACTATCAGATTTTAAGTCAACTTATTACAATGTGCAGACAAGAGTTTCAATCGCTATTAAATGTCATCATTACATCATATGCAGTGTAGACACATGACATTTTGACTTCAAGATGATTTATTGGTATCGAAAATTTTCTTTGTACTTATCAGTTTGATTGATATATACGAACATTGCATTTTAAAAGAATATGGTTCTTGAATTACAACGTGATTTAATTACTAGTTGTTACAATGCATTCTATAGTGATTGATAACTAATTAATTTCATCAAAGTATACATTTAACGACTCTAAACTAATATTGATGTGAATATGATATGTTATTCATATTTATATCGAATTCGTGACAGATTAATTTGTCTGGGCAATGATAAATTTCAACTTATTATAAGCATTATTGCAATAATTTTATTTCTACTAAATTGATAAGTTTGAATCTATCTGTTAACTATATTTACATAAAAATCATGTTACATATAATTCATTATTGATATAAAATTGTCAATTTAATAAATTCTATATAAACTATTAATATTTGCTTATTTGAAATTGATAATACTCAGCATAACATTTTGATTACTATTTAATTGCATATTAGTTATATTATACTATGTTAACCTAATCTTTATACATGATTGTATAACATTGTAGCATTAATCTTGAATTGTTAAATATTCACATAATACAGTACTTTAGTAAGTACCATTTTGACAATAAATTATTCAATATTTTAATAATTGAGTCATTGTAAATGAAATTAGTTAAATGAAAAATTTTATAAGTATGCATTTTAAATTTAGAATTAATTTAATATTAGTTTAGAAAGTAATGTAATATGTCAAATATGATCATAAATTACTTACAATTCTTTGTTTTTGACAAAGACGTTTCCAGTTTCATTTTACGGCTATAATAGGAAATTGTACTTTTTTATCTGGTTATAAAAAGCAGATTCTCCTTGGTTTTGCATTTGCTTCAAAAGATCTTCGTATTGTTTGGACTTAATATCTTGGAGTTTAATATACTTATCTTACCTGCTTCTGAATCAACAATTTCCTTAAAAGAATTAATTTTCTACAAATCTGACGACTCTTCTAGAAATGGATTTCCAAACTCGTTCATCACTTTAGAAAGCCGTTGAAGCTTTTCGAAGAAATCCTTTGTGTTTTTCGTAGAATCTTCTTGATGTCGTTCATCTGTTGTAGAATGACTCAAACCACTAGATCTTTCAAATTCATCTACCAGTCTACTGACTTTTGGTCCAGCTACCATCCATCGTCTCAAAATGATCTTCGGTTAAACCTAAGGCACCAATATCGCCCTTCAAAATTGCATTATTCTGTTTTTGTACCTGATCCATTGTGCTATAAGAAAACAACTTGCTGGTCTTACATACAGTGAAATTACCATTTGCAAATTCCATTGCCACCTGTGGGTGATGTTCGTGAAGGGAAGCCATATCTCAGAGATGGATCGGTAACTATCGAGCATAATTTACACGATCAAGACGGTATCATGCTTGATATGGACTGTTTGTAAAGTACGATATCTGAATCATGAAATGAGCGTACTACCGAAAGCACAAGAAGTTCTTTATTCATAATTGAACGCCAGAAATTAAAATGTGGTCGAGATAACTCTCTTTCCTTACACCAGTCTATCAAATCATAGACGTCACAGAGTCATGAGCTATATTTTCTGCGTTCACGTTTTCATAAGCCGACATTAACAATTCAAGCAAAACATATGCAGTTGTCTGATGCGCGTGTCTAGTCCTGGGTACATTTGAACATACATGAAAAGAATCTGCCGTTCTAGGTGTTGCAATATCGGCTTCAGTGATGGCACATGTCCATCCACTATCACGCAATATATCACCCATAATTTTAAAACAAGCCATTTCAATGTACAATCCACCAAACATGACGATAAACTTATCTTCTCCATACAAATCTGGCCATTCCCACTGAATTTGCTTAGCCAATACCAAAAGTGGTTAATCTGCAGCTATGATTGATGTTTGCCAGTGATTTAGAAAGTTTACCACCCTTTTCACCTTAATCGTCGAATGCTTGATCATTGCAACTGAATTGGCGTGTTTTAAACAGTGGCATCATAGAAGTTGTACTTACTTGAACAGAAGAGCATAGACTTTTAGAGGAATGAAATGACGACTACGATATGTTTACGAAATCCAAATCCTCGTCTGTTAGATGAACTACCATTTACATCAGTGTGCCTTGGTAGTGTGTGCAAATCGCTCTTTATGTCTATAAATAGTTTGCGCATGCGCGAAATTGTTAAATGCATGTGTATCATAACCTTAAAAAATGTTATCAAACCAATTCATAATATCATTAAAAATCCAAAAGCACTAAGTATATAGTAAATAGTTTTAATGTTTTTGTGTGAATTTTGTAACATTTTCGCGTATGCGCAAACCCTGAATATGTCAAATATTCATTTCTTGTATATACGTCACATGTAAGGAAGGTAGCCACCAAACCTGATAATATTTTTTACTAAAAGAAGGTCAAAGAAAAAGTTTTCTAGAAAAATAAGTATTTTCGAACTGGAAAAAACAGCCATTTTAGAAAAAGGCCGTGGCCATCTTGAAAAAATGATTTTTTTTTATGGCCAGCAGTTTTTTCTTAAAAAGTGTATAATAATGTTGCTTCGTGCTAATTCTCATGCTTGTATCATCATTTGCACAATTCTCTCCATTTTGCTTCTTAATATCTTCCACTAACACAGAGATATTATATGTTTCTCTTTTTGTAATTTTGATAGTATGATGCAAATGTTGAACTTAAAATGGCAATATTTAAACATGTAAACTATACAAAACATTCAAATTCAATGAACCATGATTAAAGGTGCAGGGCCAAAACAACTCCATGGAAATGAGAAATGCCAATGCTTATAAAACTACATACCATTTACCATTCACTTATCATAAGTGGTTCCATTTAAACTACGGTAACCTAAACACAAACTTTAACTTGTAAACTATGCAAAAGTTTCAAAGTCAATGAATCATAATGATGTGTTGGGGCCATATAATCAACATTGAAATGAGACTTGCAAATGCTTATATAACTGCTTACCATATATCATTGACTCAACATTAGAGGTGAATCTTAAACTGATATATAATCACAAACTATAACATGTTAACTATGCAAAACATTCAAAGTCAATAGACCATGACTCAGGGGGGCAGAGCAAAATAATCTCCATGGAAATGAGATGTGCCAATGCTATACATCTGCATACCAAATATCCTTGACCTACCATTAATGATTCCCCTTAAACTGATCTAATCACAATCTTGTACATAGATATAGGAAGATGTGGTGTGAGTGCCAATGAGACAACTCTCCATCCAAATAACAATTTATAAAAGCTGTAAACTAAGCAAAAGTTTTAAAGTCAATAGAATATGACTAAGGGGGCAGGGCCGAATAATGTCCATGGAAATTAGATCTGGCAATGCTAATACAACTGCTTATCAAATATTATTGACTTATCAATGATGGGTTCCCTTAAACTAACTTCATCATAAACTAATACACTGTTGACACCGCCGCTGGAAACAGCACGCCAAAGTCTTACTTTTTCAACTCGAGAAAAAATGAAAATATGTTGGATACAATTGGTAAGGATTATGGGAAATCCTTGATTATTGTCAAATAGACAAAACTGGTATCAAAATGAAAAATATTTTTTATCAGTAGGTGGGATTTTAATGTATAAATGGCCATCACCATATATACCACATCATCATATGAAGAGAAAGGAGAAACTTACATAATTTTTTTTGGTAATGTAATTTTGTATGTTTTTTTCTAATATTTGTAGACATGCTTTAATCTGATGGCCATACTGTGACCTATAGTTGCTTACATCAACATCATTTGAACTCATGTGGATACTGTAAATTCAGAAATTATTGCAAATAATGCAGCTCTGTATGTATCGCAATAAAAAGAACTTGCATTCTGAATTCGATATATATATATATCTGTATGCAGATTTCACATTTTTGTCCATTCTTCAAAAGTTGCAAAAATAAATGCACACAATAATTTCAGAATTTACATGTACAGTAGTTCATACTTGCCAACCTCTGACAATGAGAAATCATGTCATGACATGACATGACATGTCAAAAAGCGTGTGAAAATGCGCGATGTACATGTAGATGCAGACTTTTTGATAAAAACAATGTTCATAATTTCACATTATACAAACTTGTTAATATAAAAAACAATATTCTACTGTAAACTTTTATTGTATTCAACAGTGGTCTGTTATTGTTGCACTTAAGGCAACACCACTAGGCATATATTCAAGACAACTGCCAGTTTGGTTACATTTACTTGATAACAAGGCACACAATATTTCATTGAGTTCTGATCAGAATTCAGTGTTAATTTCTTTATAATTGAAAATGCTCTCTCACAGTCAGAATTGATATTTGGCTGAACTAAAATAGCTTTATCAAGCATTGAAAGAGTGTCATAACGTTTTTTTGCCATCTAAAACATGTAAAATGTCATCTATTATCTCTGCCATTGCTCCCAACAAATTATATATGTTGCTATTGTCTGGTAAAAACTGGGTAGTTCATCAGAAGACAGCTGGTACTATGAGAACTGATCCAACAGTTCCGTGATATTTCCATCCCCTATGGCCTGTGGAAATCTTTTGGCTAGATTTGAAACTGAAAAAGAAAAATATTTTATAATTTGATTACCATTAATCATGTTAAATGCTGAATCAAATAGCTACATTGTAGTTCTCCTCTCACATGTATTGTTATGATTGCAACATAGGATGCACAATGCGTTACTCGTCCCTCGATCATTTAAATTCGAACTCCAAAATAAAATTTATGAATCTTGAATCTTGGTACGTACACATCGTTTTCGCTTAGCAATCGGCTCTTTAGACGATGGTACAGGTCCTGAAAGTGACCTCTTTCTGTGGAAATTTCCCCTGAAGTGAATTTGAAAGAAAGAAAGTCACAAAATCTTTAAAACTAATCACAAACTACTTACCTTAAGGGC
Source organism: Mytilus coruscus (assembly GCA_017311375.1). Classification (NCBI taxonomy): domain Eukaryota; kingdom Metazoa; phylum Mollusca; class Bivalvia; order Mytilida; family Mytilidae; genus Mytilus; species Mytilus coruscus. Next base: position 82,353,223 of record CM029597.1, read on the forward strand.
TTTTGCTGTTCGTCCATATAGAAAAACAAACAATGGCGATCAAACAATAACTTCAAAATTTTCGGTATTTTTCGTCAAATAATGAAAAAACCCGAGAATCACGAAATCACTAACGACCCAAAAAATCAAAACAACGAAAAAGCGTGTAATTGCATGTAAAGTGGTAAAAAGCGTGTACACGCCATGCGACAAAATCCTCGCGTGTAAACCTTTGAAAAGCGTGTATTACACGCAAATATCATGTCAGTAGTAGTTGCCTCAATGGCAATCATACCACATCTTTCTTTCTTTTCCCTTTTTTATTAAATGAGTAAATGTATTTTAAACACAGTGATATCCATCAAACAACATTTTCTTTCTTTGAAATTACCTGATCAAACTGTGGATCTTCTCCTCTCTGTAAAGATTTTGTCAATGATTTTTCCTGCAAGGCAAATTAAACACTAACATTTTTACTGCTTAAAACAATTCTAAGCTAAACATGAATGATATAAAATATAGCTGAAAAAAGGTGAAAAATATTTGGTACTGCATGTATATTATAAAAGGGTTATTGAACTAAAATTGAGTAATATTGTCCCTGTCAGTTTATCATATTGCACTTGCAAGCTCATGCAATATAATATACTGCTCGGGACAATTCCTCAATACTAGTGCAAACCATGGGGCCCCCTTATGGAGCTGCATATATGGTTAATCCAGTCTTTTTACCGGTTCCACTCCAAATTTTGTCTAGGTTTTGGGGCCTACAGGCCCCCCTTTTTCAAAATCCTGGATCCGCATCAGGCAATAGCCATAACATATCCCCTCTTTTCCAATGAAGTATAATTATAAATCAAAGAGCTGAAAGCTCTGAGGAAAAATGACGCCACTGTCTCTAATATTGTGATATCTTTTATGCAAGTCTTGATTTTCACATACCGTAATTAGTTTAACATTCCAACATGTCTCGTAAGCATATAATTGATATTCATATATGTGTGTGTTATGTGAAGATGACAACTGGCTGTTTTTTTAGTACAAATGTATAGGTCAAGACTACCTGAATGATCTACAGTATCCAATGACTACTGACTGTTTTTTTCTATAAATAAATAGGTCAAGACTACCAGAATGATCTACAATATCCAATGACTACTGGCTGTTCTTTTGTACTAATAAATAGGTCAAGACTATTTGAATGATCTACAATATCTAATGACTACTGGCTGTTCTTTTGTACATATAAATAAAGACTACCTGAATGATCTAAAGTATTCTAAGTAATGTGATTTTTGTCTTGCAATTACATTTTTCTAAATCAAGAATATAGACCACTAGTATCCTTTTCAAACCAAATGATTATGAAGAGCCTGTTGTTATCAAGCTCTTATACCCCACATACTCATTAAATAAGTTACTAGTGACCTAGTTATTTCTGTATAGTATAATATTGTTTTACTAGCATGACTAGTTTTATTTCACCTTGAAGATTAGACAAATAGGGATACTCCTTTGATTTTTTATTTCATGTCAGTCAGGTCGCTTTATATGAAACTTGAAACCACTTCTCTGCCATATTGTTATTTCATAACAACTCTGCCCTTGACCATATATGCATGTTGACACATGTAATTGATATTCATTCTTTAACCATATATCATAGTCAGTTAGTTTTTGATTTTGCACTCCCACACCACCTTTCAGGTCAAATGTCTGTCTCCATTTAAGTTAATGACATTGAACAATCATGGTATTAAACACAATTTCAATAGTGATAATGTTGTTCTAGTAGGTCACCATATATTCAACTTGGGTATCATTCCAGTTATTGAAATTTGTGTCAGATTAGAACAATGATCTAGACCTTTAGGAATGGATCTTACAATTTAATATGTAGCCATAGTATGGGACCCCTACACGGTAACAAAAAAAAAACAAGCTTGAAAGGATACAACGTCAAGCGGCAAAGTCTATCACCAGAAATTACAAGTCAAGAGAGGATGGACGGGATACGTCTCTAAAATGCTTGCCTAACTGGAACTACAACAAGATCTCCAGACAAGACGAACAAGGAGTTGAAGCCAGAAGTTAATATTTATGTAAAAAGTAGTTGAGGGGCTGATTCCTGCTATTGAACCATACTGTCATTCTATAATATTATTGCGTAAGTACTTCTGTATTGTCCTTGTTATTGGTCCATGTCTTGGTGTATTGGTCTGAGGCGAAGCCGAAGGCCAATACTGCTGGCCGAGGACCAACAATAAGGCCAATACAGAAATATATGTAATAGTATCTTTATTGATTAACTCAATGTTACAATATTTTTTTATTTCATTTCACAAGAGATAAACATTTTTACCTTGAAGTGGAACTATCCAAATCTCAGTTTCTTTTTATAAGATGCAATATCTATAAATGATTTGGTGCAGTTTCCATGTATCTTCAGCCTTTTCTCATCTGATGAATTTTTCTACCCTTTCCAGTCACTATAAAGTGTTACAACTTTAATTTAGACACAACACATAAATAGTAATTGGAAAGGTACTGCCATTGCATGTGTAATGCAAATATATTTTTAAAAAAAATAATGTTAGAGTTGAAATTGATACAACTATCCATAAGCCAATTGACCAAAGAATGAAGTTTTGCGCAAAAAATTTTACAGAATGCATATCCCTGGTTCAGGTTTAAAAATAAAAGACCGTTTACAAAACATGAGAAGCGAAAGTAAACAGTAAAAATCGATTTGTACCAACGACATGATGAAATTATGAGGACGTCAAGAAATGAACTTTGTGATAATTTACTCGTTCCCCAAACCTGAAATAATTCCATCGACTACTTTCAAAATGCTTTTCAAATGAATGGGACCGTCTTTAACCTAAAATATATGCCATACTGAACGTTTCAGCTTGTTTATGGTGAGTAAATAAACACTGCGTCGTACAAACAACTGTTTACTTTCAGTTTGAGTTTATCGTGACTTACGATCTAAAAACTAGAGACGTTCCGAAATCCTGTTTTGGCCGGATCAGAACTCGGCCAATACGGAAAAAAAAATCTGTATTGGCCGAGTTGACATCTTATATTGCATATGCAGTTTTAGAGTTTGTCTCTAGTGCTGTGTGGAGGCAGTAGAACGTTTCCCCGTGCTTGAGGTGTATGCTCTTATAATATTTACAGTTATGGTGTGCTTGTTCATGTGAGAATTTCTCATATTAATACACCGTCAAAATTTCATGTTTGGTTAAATTTCTTCAAAATACTGGTCTGGTCATCTGTTTTTGTATATTGCCCTTTCATACTATTTTAAACTGCTAGGTTTTCTTACAAATATTTCGATGTGCCCCGTGCTGTCTACCATTTGTTGTTTAGTTTTATATGTATTGTCTATCATTTGTTGTTTCTAAATTATTGGTCTTTTGTTGGGCAATGTATGACAAATATATGTTCAAAAACCTCGCCCGTAATAATAAATTTGATCGCTCCCGACATGTGTAACTTCAAGGCATATTTTAGCGGCGATCGATGTCTTTCAAAATTACTTTATTTTTATCAATAGTACCGCTTAAGTCGACGCTAGGGGCCGTCTTGACCTTGTTGTGGGGTATGAATCATTTGTTCATTGTTGAAGACCCTACATCAACTGTCAAGATGAAGAACAGGAATAAAAGCCCTGTTCATTGATAATTTTGTATGTATTGTGTGCGATTTTGTCCCATGTACATTTACTCTATATCCTTCCATTTTCTATTCATCATATTAAGTACAATAACAGTGTAGTTAATTAATTATGATACAGTTACAGACTCTGCTGCTATAACTTTGTAAACAAAGATTCATACGCACCGCGTGGGTATAACCATATTACTAATTTCCGATTATTAAAATCTTCGTAAATCTGGATAAAGACCAGTTTCTATCCAATGGATATCAAAATGATTCCGATTATTACTTTTTTAATGATTGTAAAGTAGAAATGGCATGAAAGGCTGACATTATTTAGGAGAACTACATGTGCCTAAAAGTGAAAGCTCGAATAAATATGAAAAATATAACAAAGGGATAGCTCCAAATACCATTTAATACCAAAAAACATATGGACAGGTCAAGATATCTTTTTGGTAAATAAAATAAAGTATGTAAACTGGTTCCCGTCCGACTACAAGCAGATTCCAGTTAGTATGTAAAATAGTAAATATGAAACCGAGTGCGGTAGGCGGAGGCATAATCAACTTCCGTTAGTTCTGGTCAATGGTATCGGAAACATGCCGCTGATAGCGTCATTTTCCAAAAACACTGTCTTTAAATTTAAAAAAAACTGTACAGAGAAATAACCCATAGTTATTATCATTTAATTCTATAAAAAAAATTATGCACTACTGTCGTTTTACGTATTTTGTTATGTAGATAGAAAAAAGAGATTTTGGTGACCCTATCTTCCTTTTATTTTTTGAAGTATTTTAATATCGAAAAAAAATTATAGTAGAGTCCATTTATTAGTAAAATACATAATTTTAAAATAAATTCTTTTTTTTTTTTTTTTATAGACGCTATTTCTTGATCTTGACGATTAGCTTCTGTCCAAGTTTCATAACAATCCATGAAGGTTTACAAATTTATCATGTCAAAAAAAAAGGAGTCACAGACTGCCTGTAAAAACAAAAATAAACAAAAAAACATAACAATATTATATTTATACCATATATGGTAATGCGGATAAGGTAAAAATGCAAAGTGAGACTAAGTTAGATTTCTAGTATCTTATAATAAACAAGAATGTGTCCATAGTACACGGATGCCCCACTTGCACTATCATTTTCTATGTTCAGTGGACCGTGAAATTGGGGTCAAAACTCTAATTTGGCATTAAAATTAGAAAGCTCATATCATAGGGAACAAGTGTACTTAGTTTCAAGTTGATTGGACTTCAACTTCATCAAATACTACCTTGACCAAAAACTTTAACTTGAAGTGGGTCAGACGGACGGACGGACGAACAAACAGCCGCACAGACCGAAAAACTTAATGCCCTTCTACTATCGTAGGTGGGGCATAAAACTATTCTAGTATTGGAAGCCAGGGATCCCAGCATTTATCTGCCATGTGAAAAGGATTATTTTTTAAAATGTATTTTTTCTAGCATTAGTAAATCTTAATTTTTGAGTCCTGTAAAATTAACTTGATTTTTACGAAGTTTTGTTCTATAAATATGGAATTTTGTCAGGTCTATTAAGTTTTTTATCTTATCATTTCCTGTGTTTCCTAAATTTCCAAATAAAATGATATCCATGTTTAATGGATTAATTATTTGTGTTTGGTAATACAGTCGAACCTTGTTGTGTCAAACTGGATTGTGTCGAAAACTCGAATGAGTCGAAGTAATTTCTCGGTCCAGGTAAGATTCCCATTTGATCAATGCATAATTACAGTCCCTGTAACGTAAAAGTTAACACTTTTTTCATTCGGGAATCGTACGTACAGCGTTCGGGAATCGTTCGTATAGAGTTCGGTCATCGTTCGTACATCATTCGTATAGCGTCCGTACAACGTTCGGTTAGCGTTCGTTCATCGCTCGTTCATCGTATGGTAAATGTCACCGTTTAGGGTTTTGTATATCGTATGGTTCATGGTATCGTTAAGCATTTTATTTGTCTTATGGTACATGGTATGGTTTAGCGTTTAGCGTTTCGTTTATCATATGGTATGTGATATCGTTTAGCGTTTCATCAATCGTATGGTATATCGTTTTGTTAAGCGTCTGATATATGTTAGAGTTTTATTTCAGAAAGTTATTTCAATTATTATTTTGATTTGAAATAATTTAATATAAAAGATGCGGATAAAAAACAATTATTAGTTTGGATTGGATTAAATCTCCAACTAATATCATTATGGAATATATATAAAGCGAAGGGAAACGTTTCCTCCCATCACATTTTGACTTGATTAACATGAGACCAAATACCGCGATATAAGTCTCTCTCTTTCTCTCTCTCTCCTCCACCAAATATTTCTCTGATCCAAATATTTCCTTGACACAATAAATTATATATAATGTTCTATAAATGAGGCTTTATATGAGATACACGTTTTATATCTAAACGTATTTAAAAAAAAAAGACAAGACATATCCTTGGTATTTGTTCCCCTCATGTCAGAGTCTGATATAAACCGAAAATTGCCAGGGATATATAAAAATTCGCTGAAGACATCTATGGAACCAGCGTCGCTTGTGATTCCTGCTGTCGGTGTTAAAATTGTTATGTTGACTGTAAAAAGTGCTTAAGTCCATGTATGAGTAAAATACAGAATTAAAAAATAACTCTACCTTTTTTATATTTCTTTATTTTAGAGGTAAGCTTCTGGTCAAGTTTCACCTATTCTAACGCAAATCATTTACCTTAAATAACCAATCAATTGTATTTTAATTCTTTGTACGAATACATGAAATATTAGTCACTGGACGTTATGCATGCAATCGATGATCAAATACAAATCTACAGTATTTATAAACATACTACAATTGTATATATGAAAGAGACTAAAAAATATAAATTTTAATTATTTTACACATATTTGAAGGATCGAAATAATCAGTTCTACAAATGGTTGTTATTGAAAGACTTGAAATTTTACAAATATCACATGCCTCTATGAAATTTCTTATCGACGCACCAAACTTTTTCCTTTCATCGTGCATAGCTCATTTTCCGATTCACTTAAGGTTTCTAACGATCTTCTTACTTGTTCATTACATTCTAAAATTAAAATCCTACACAAATTGCCAAAACTTTTATTCTCAGGCTAGACTGCGTAAAAGATGAATACTGTTTTGTTTGTGTACACACGGTGTTTTGAAGGCCGATATCCAGTTCTGAAAAACCAGTAAATTCTTCGCCGGGATATGCATTTGACATTAATCTCCTTCAGTAACTTTACAATACCCAGTCGTGTCATTTCTGTATATTGTACATGTAGATAGCACGTGTGATACATGTATATACACCAGAAATACCCATTCAAGTGAATTTTATCTTTAGAAGAACTCCATATCGGGTAACATTAAATATACATAAACATAAAATTACAATTAAAAAAATGGTAATAATAAGTTCAAATGTTGCTTTATTAAATGCACCTAGGTACGTATTTGTAAACTTATGTTATTATTTTATTTCATGTATCTTTTGTATTCTTTTTTTTTTTTTGCTTCAATTATTTATTTTTTTATCTTATTGACTTATTCGTAAATCGAAAAACGCACAAACCTAAATATAATCATATGGCATTGAATGATTTCTCTAACTCAAAACTAGTTATAGATGGGTCCGTGTATATCTGCGTCCATTCGTTTTTCGTTTTGAAATATCAAAAACAAAAAACAAAAAACGAAAGTGTTTTCATTTTTCGTTTTTGATTTCTTAAAAACCAAAATGAAAAACAAAAGTGTTTTCGTTTTTCGGTTTTGATTTCACAAAACAAAGAACGAAAAACAAAAGTATTTTCATTTTTCAATTTTGATTTCTCAAAAACTAAAATCGAAAAATGAAAGTGTTTTCATTTTCATTTTGATTTCACAAAACAAAAACAAAAACGAAAGTGTATTTAATTTATCTTTCCCACACTGTTTAATTGTCATTCAAAAATGACAATGTTGTCATTGTCATTCATTTAAAGGTCGTTAAAGTATACATGCACAGCGGTTGTCAGATCAATACTACTTTAATCGAGGATAATGTCGACGGATGCAAAAGTCTTTAACAATCTGAACAATATGGGTGCGTGAACTTTGCTTTTAAGTTTAGAAAGGTCGATCCAAGATTATTAGAATTGATGACCAAGGTCCATCTGCCAGTATTTTACGAACTACGAGGACGATAATGTATTTTGTTGATCAAATTTTCAAAATTTCCGCAATTTCACAATTCAAACCGGGATATTTAATCATTCAATTAGTTTGCTTTGCCATTAGGAGCCTATACGGTATTAGTTTTGCTTATTTGTGAAGACTATAAGGTGACATTAACTAGAGGCCGTTGATGTAGTGCAGTGACGGAATAGGAAAAAATCGATTATTAAAAGAGTTTAATTTCACATCAGGGTATACGGCTAAAAATTGGCACAGTACTAGAAAAATGATTCAACTTGAATTTAAGATTGGTCGTCAAAAAGTCGTATGGTGCAGTTTTTTTTATTTTAGCTTTTAGCCAGCAAATTTGACTTCAAATGCAGATCATTAGTGGCATGCAGTTTGGCTTTTTATTCAAACGCTGCCCTCAAATATCTTTCTTTTTGTTTTATTCAAACATCACACATAATGTTCTATGCATTAGGCAAAAAGATAATTCTAAAAGCCTTTTGATGACAAATTATGAAGGTAAACATTTCTGTAAACTGGAAAATGTGTGTTTCACCTGATTCCAACATCATATAATAAAGCGCTGATGAATGGATTATATCATAAAGACTATAAAGTAATAAAACTGCAATTTTTCTATTCATGTATATAAATTTTATGAGGTAAGATTGTAAAAACGATATTTTTAAACTTTCAAAATCTCTTCTATTCCATCATTAACATAAAACAATTCGGATAGTTGTGTCCCGTCCATGATTGGGCTGAATACATAGTTTTCCTCAAATATTTTGGACTTGATATTTCTTGTTTTTGTTGATGTTTTATTATTTTGTTGAATTATTTGGGTGTCCGTTATTCTTTTTGAGGTTGTGTTGATATAGTTTTATTTATATAAGAGGCAAAATAAGTTTTCAGTTGTTCATTTAAGAAATATGGATCCGACAAAATCCCCAAAAGATGACAACACTAGAAAGTCCGTTGAAACTTGGCTTTAACATTTCAAAGAAGCAAACATTTAGTTTAATCCCTTAAATACTGTTATTTTATTAAAACGGAAGTGGAAATATTGTTTACCACGTACAATAAACTGTTGTATTTTGACACCCGCTGATAGGTGTAATGATGAAATTTACCGAATGATTGTGACTTTAGTTCATTCTATTTGCTTGGAAATTGTTTATTTTAAAAGTGGATACGAATGATGCATGAGTCTACATAACATAACGGTGTTTACAGTTTGCACTGCAATTGGAAATGCAGAACCTTTTCACAGACCTAAAGAGAACCATTTTGCTTAGTTCTTGATTTCAAATTCAGATATATACTGAAGATTTCCTGTCTCTTACCAAAATGTCAGTCGATCTGTAATTACATTTCATATACCCCAGTGAGCTTGTGATAAAGGATACTAAAGAAATTAGAATGTTTGCTTCATATCTTGACCTTTACTTTGATATTGACACAGATTAACTACAAACAATAATCTTTTGAAAAGGATGATTTTAACTTTCCAATTGTCAATTTCGCCATATCTCAATAGTACTATATCCTCTGCGCCATCGTATAATGTTCACATATTTCAATTGATACTTTACACTCGTGTATGATGAGTCAGTACAGTCTTCATAAACAGGGTGTACACCTGACTACTTACAACAGGCCGCAGTTTTCAAATGGATATTCAAACTTATTAATTGGCAACAATATAAAACGTCATGGCAAAAGTCGAAGAACGACGTAATGACAAACATAATTCTACAAAACACTACATAGAAAACTAAAGATCAAAACGAACCTTACTGAAAACGGAAGGGATTATTGCGTGTGTCCCGGAAGGAAGGTTAAGCAGATTCTGTTCCAGTTGTGACACCTGAGTGTCGAACGTGGAAATTTAGATTTGGTGACATGTACTGAATTATGAGGAAGAACTGGCGATTGAAATAGACACAAAATAAGTTTTAAATCACCATATCACGAATAATGTATCCTTTAAGCTCACTAGCAACATCTTTTCGCGGTTTAAGATGTTTAAATCTGAAGTACCAGATCAGATCTGAAAATTTTGGCAAACCTTTTTGGTCCTCAATGCTCTTGAACTTGTACTTTATTTGGCCTTTTTAATTTGTTTGGACATGAGCGTCACTGATGAGTCTTTTGTAGACTAAACGCGCGTCTGGCGTACATATAAAATTTCAATTCTGGTATCTATGATGAGTTTATTTGCCATTAATTTGTGTTTGATTCCTGTTTGTAACATATAGATAATTTTGATTCGCATGGCACATGTTACATATTGTTGACACAACCGAACTGAACTCTTTTGAAATATTTAGAATTCCCAAGATAAAATAGCAGCAGGCTCAAGTCAAGAAATCAAGTCACGGGTATAAAAGATTGTGTTTTGTGTACTATTGTTTGTCTGTGAGTGTTTTCTTTTTCTTTGGCCATGGCGTTGTCAGTTTATTTTCGACTTATGGGGTTGAATGCCCCTCTGGTATCTTTCGACTCTCTTTCATATGCTTGTATCTATTGTAATAAAATAAAACTGCAACCAAGACAAGGAATAACACTCTCTAAAACAGCATATCCAAGTAAAGGCCTTACTTGAATTCAAACTTTATTCATGAATTACAAGGACATTTACAGAAGCAAGTTTTTTAACATCAGCAGTGCGATATAAATGATAACCCTAGTTCAGATATCAAATCAATTATACAGTCCAGACTGTATGAGAGCACGATCACGACAATCGGAAACATTCCACAGACTACAGTCATGTGATCATGGCAAGTGTATACTGTCGATCATAGATGGCTTTTTTACCTTTGTTTAGAGATATTTAGAGTTGCAACCAGCAGGAAAAAACATTCCTTTCCAGACAAGGTTCATTTGACATTTGTCCTATAGGTGCACTGATGTAACAGTTGTTTTATGTCCCTATTTATAGATTGATACGGCCAAAGTGTATTTTGCAATGACAATTTTTTTAATTTAATGTCCAATGATGCTGGATAAAATGATGTGGTACACAAACATTTTACCACCACTCTACTTCAAGGCACAGCAGGTTTAATGTCCGAGCTTAGCATTCATATTCGCAATATTATTATAGGATTTGTGGCTTAAGAATTATGTCGTGTTCTTGAAACACTTGGGACCAATACTGACTCGAGATTTGCTAAACCTTCCATGTACGAACATATGTATTCCAGCCAAGGGTCAGAACATCGTTATAACGTTCCTACATAACAAAAGTCATTTGAGGTCTGAACTACTGATTAAAGTTACGTATATTCAGTGGTATGTTAAACTATCCTTGATAGAAACAAAAATATTTCTTGCGTCACTAAGTTTGGGATTGAATAACCGAAACTTTCTCCATTTTAAACAAATAAAAGTCGGTTCTATCATTAAACATGTCTTTTAAAGTTGTTAGTCTATTTTACAATGATTTATATTCCTATAAATACATTTCATGTCATAGAAATCGTCATGACATTGTAAAACTCAATTATAAGTTTGTTTTGAAATAACTGTTGTTGCCAGTTTTGCATGTACCGAATTCAACGTGTTGGCCAAAACTTAAGTTTTCCCTTTCATTGAGGCATACTAGATGGTTATATTAACAAATACATATGTGTTCATAATTTTCTATACATTTGGTAAAGTTTTGACGGTCGTTGTTCTTATAACTTGAACAAAAAAATCATTTTAAACTGAAAACTACCCCCTTTTGTAAAGTCGCACACGGGTACTCGAAAATTTCATTTAATGATAGGTTTCCACTTTTTAATAAAAATTGAATAAGGAAGAAAATGGATTCAAGTTTTCAATCATTCTACTGTAAAAGTGTATTTAAATTAGAATTAAATATTCAATTTTGTTTTCCTAGAAAACGATATGTGACCTTTGATCTTGATTTCTAAAAAACTGCACCATATTTTCTTTTGACGACCAAAATAATTTCAAAGTACACATATTTTCGAATCGAATGATATATAATACAATCGTATACCATTTTTGACGATTAAAATTTCATAATACCGACTTCGGTCACCGGCCTAATGGGGGATTATGGAATTGAGAATAGTGGGAAAAAAAAATATAAATAATAGAGACAATGGACCATGAAATAAATAAAATAGCTAGAACAATGGTGTTAAAATGTAATGAGAAGAGAATAATTGTCAAAAAGTATAAAGAATAGAGAAAATGGCCTCAAATATCAAAGAATACAGAAATTAAGAATCCCGAATCCAGACAATCATACTGGTTGCCTTAATGAACGTTAGTTTGTCTCTGGGAGATTGTTATTGGTTATCATACGGTTTCTCTTTATTTCTATGTCTATTAATTAAGAAGCGTGCTTTCATTATTTGCCAACATATTACATATCACATTATAAAAAAAGACTATTATTTTGCAAACTACCATAGATTTCCGGTAATTGTTCTGCATAGACCACACCACATTGGAGTCCCTGTTATTTTTTTCAAGTGGACCTCAGTTACCCACCCTACCCCATCATTACATTAAAGTTGATAAACAAATTTCTACGGAAATACTTCTGTCCGCACAATGTGTAAAGGGGAGCTGGGTAGCTGTTGTCTGCTGGAGAAAAAAATCAAGGTTGCTGTTTGGCTTATTTTTTTTCAAAGATAGGTCCAAAGTTGGGGTCGAACACCCAACCTCACCCTTACCGAAAAAGTAATAAAAATTGTCCCCACTGGGTGCAAAGGGAAGCTGGGTAGCTGGGGTCTACTGTAGAAAAATCTAGGGTGTTGTTCTGCTTAGTTTTTTTTCTAAAGTAGGTCTAAAGTTGAGGTCGTATACCCTACCCAACCCTTACCGGACAGTTAATAAAAAAATTCTGCGGCAATACTTTTATCTGCACTAGGTGAGAACGTAAGCTAGAGATCTAGGGCCTACTTGATCAAAATTACAAGTTAATTTATAGCACGGATCAATCTTTTTTAAGCTAATAAATAATTTTCTTGCCCACCATACTTTGAATACAAAAAATAAACCTTTTGTCCAGTCAATTTTTAGCGTAATCCACTAGTTCAGAGGTAGAATGTTTTGTAAAACAGTTTTGTGTGGCAAAAAAGTTAAAGCACGAGTGCAACTTTCTTTTCTTTTAATGCAGAATTATTATTACTTTTCATGAACTATTTGACGGATGCCGATAATAAGGAAAGCTATTTCACACAGTAGTGCAATTTTGCTATCATTAAAAAAAAATCATAATTATTTACGATTCTATAAACACTCAAAGTGTTGACTATTTAAAATGTAAAGCGGGCAGTACGCTGTGTAATATATCGAAGCGATTGATTTTGCCTTTATATAACTAATTATTACATAAGATGTATGTTTCATTATAATTCGTTATTCTGATTGGCTAACTGCACATGTCATGTTATTCCTTAAGCAATTGCATTACACAATAAAATTCATCATTCATGATGACACGAGGTCCCACAATAAAGTGCAAAGGTGAATTTAATAAAAACTTGATAAAATCGTGTTTTCATGATCCTAGCTAAAAATGTAATTATAGATATTGAATGCTTCTTTTGTAACTTCATAGGGTTGTAAAGCGTTGATTGTGCGCACATTTTCAGAATGAAGCGCTTCCGCTTCATACAAAATGTATTTCGGTCAACGCTTTACACCTCAATAAAGTAACAAAAAGAAGCATTCGATTCTTAAATGAACCAGAAATGAAATTTTAAAATTCATTGAATAGCTTAATTATATATTAAAAACTGATGATATAGTGGTTATATATTAATAAAAACATTTGAAGTACGTTTGAGTCTTATGCAATATTTGTGTTTATATATTTGAAAACTGGCTGCTACCGACTGGCTGCTTGAGCCTGGTCTCACAAACTCCGCATTTTCATTACAGCCGATTACATTGAGTGTGTAGACAAAGGTAATATCTTTGGTTAGCTTGCTTGTTAGCTGAACTATGAAGTAACTAGGTAAGGTATACTACCCTCCTGTAGAAGGAGCCTAGTCCTACAGACAGATTGATTGGTTATCTGTCGAACTAGTCTAATCTTAAAGGAGGGTAGTTTACCTAACCTAATAATACAAGCAAGCTAACCAAGGATATGCTACCTTTGCCTACACACTCAATGCACTCGGCTGTAACTTCTTTACATTACAGGTTGCAACACCTTGCCAAATTATTGGGTTCCAATAAATGTTTGGAAAATTAAGTCAATGTGCTTTCCCATAGGGTTTTATGCAGAACAATTACGGAAATCTATTATGGAAACTTGCAAAACAATATCAAAATCAATTCTAACTGAACAATGAAGTTACTCACATTAAAAAGGTTGAGACATTGAAGGCCAAATAATTTTTTTTTATTCTTGCGTGTCTTATTATAATCAGACGGTAATTGTAGAGTTTACAAAGAAATTTAATATTAAGACAAAAATTAATGTAGAGTTTCATTGGTGAAATTAACACTACAATACAAATAAAGGATTCTCAATGATCATGACTTTTGCTTGTAGTAAAATGATCAATCAATCAATCAATCAATCAATCAATCAATCAATCAATCAATTGATCAATCAATAAAATTGAGAATGGAAATAAAAAATATGTCAAAGAGACAACTGTTACAGCCTAACCAAAGAGTACAGCCGAAGGCTACCGATGAGTCTTCAACACAACGAGAAAATCCCGCAACCAGAGGCGGGCTTCAGCTGGTCTATAAATAAAAATATATACTAGTTATGTGAAAATGGACGTCACACTTAACTTAGATAAAAAAAAACATAAAAAAACTAACAAAGATCAGAGTCTCCTGACTTGGGACAGGCGTAAAAATACGGCGGGGCTAAACATGCTTTGTGAGATCTCAACCCTCCCGCTATACAACTATAGCTAGCTAATGTATAATAAACAAACACACAACAATATGCACAGAAAAACTCAGTTGAAAAGAAATCCGAGTCCGATGACAGAATAGTAAACAAAAGAAACTACACAAAATGAATATGATTCATAAATTAACAAAGAACTACTAGCAGTAACTGACATGCCAGCTCCAGACCCCAATTAAACATATCGAAAGAATATATAGATATAAGAAGATGTGGTATGAGTGCCAATGAGACAACTCTCCATCCAAGTCACAGTTTGTAGAAGGAAACTATTATAGGTTAAAATACCCTCTTCAACACGAATCCTTGGCTCACACCGAATAGCAAGTTATAAGGATCCCCCAAAATGACTAGTGTAAAACCATTCAAACGGGAAAACCAAAGGTCTAAACTATATATATAACTAGAGGCTCTAAAGAGCCTGTGTCGCTCACCTTGGTCTATGTGTTTTGGTGATGGTGATGTGTTCGTAGATCTTACTTTACTAAACATTCTTGATGCTTACAATTATCTCTATCTATAATGAACTTAGCCTAATAGTTTCAGTGGAAAATATTTTGTAAAAATGTACAAATTTATGAAAATTGTTAAAAATTGACTATAAAGGGCAATAACTCCTTAAGGGGTCAATTGACCATTTTGGTCATGTTGACTTATGTGTAGGTCTTATTTTGCTGTACATTATTGTTGTGAACAGTTTATCTCTATCTATAATAATATTCAAGATAATAATCAAAAGCTGCAAAATTTTCTTAAAATTACCAATTCAGGGGCAGCAACCTAACAACAGGTTGTCCGATTCATCTGAAAATTTCAGGTCAGATAGATAATGACCTAATAAACAATTTTACCCCATGTCAGATTTGCTCTTGATGCTTTGGTTTCAGAGATAAAAGCCAAAATCTACATTTTACTACTATGTTCTATTTTTAACCATGGCGACCATCTTGGTTAGTTGGCCAGGTCACCGGACACATTTTTTATACTACATACCCCAATGATGATGGTGGCCAAGTTTGGTTGAATTTGGCTCAGTAGTTTCAGAGGAGAAGATTTTGTAAAAGTTAAGCCCTGGTCACAACGAACCCACGACACATTTATGCAGCTCCACAACATGAAATTTTGTCAAATCGCAGGTCATCTGTGATCGTCGTAAATACGACAGTCGCACGATATTTTGAGCATCGTGGTGCTGTCGTGTGTCGTGGGACGAAAATTGGACATGCACCTTTTTGCTCTCACGATTTTTATCGTGTCACTGTCTTGTGGCTCTCGTGAGAGTGTCTTACCACAGTCGTGGGACTGTCGTGCGATAAACACATTGTCGTGGGTACCAACATAAACCATTTTAATGAAAAATAAATGTACGACTGTCGCACGACGGTCGTAAGACAATCTCACGATTGTAGCAAGACATTCGTGATACAGTCGGACGATTATCTCACGAATGCAAAATTTCGTACGATGCTCGCACAACATTGATTGTCTGTCGTACGACGTGCATCATATTTTCATTTTATTTAGAAGAATACAATTCGGCTGGAATGAATGTTTGGAAAAAACATACAGTCTGCGGTTTTAAGAGGATGGTTATTCCACCAGAACGTTACGCTTGGCCCTGCTAAAAGGCGCCTTATTGGACTCAAACAAGAGCAAAATATGGTCCTGTTAGCGTTGATTCGCATAGGAAGCATCGAAACGCCCGACGTTGGTTGGTAAGGCCATGGATTGAAAGGCACCTGATGTTTGAGCAGAATAGTACACTGATGCAAGAGTTGGAGCGGTAATCTGCCGGTGAAGCTGACATGTTTCCAGAGCTTTTGCTGAGAGTCGCCCCACGCATGACCCAATAAATGGGCCTTACTAGTAGTTCGGAGTCAAACGCGCGAGTGACCCACGATTGTTGCGCGACAGTCATGCGACAGTGGCACGACAGTGACACGACAGTGACTCGACAGTAACACGCGCATCCCATGACATGAAAACCTGAAAAATAGCCCCAAACAACCCACGATTGCCGTACGACTGTCGCACGACCGACTTGCGACAAACCCACGACAGTACAATTACAATTTTTTTTCTGTCGTGTACCCATCGTGGAATCATCGTGGACATGTCGTAGCTGATGTGACCACTCGAAATATTTTTTTGACATTTTGCATGACAGTGCCACGACAACTAATTAATGGATCTTCCACGACAAAAAATCGTACGATCTGTTGTGACCGGGGCTTAACGACGACGGACGACGACGGACGCCAAGATATGAGAAAAGCTCACTTGGCCCTTTGGGCCAGGTGAGCTAAAAAGGAGAAGCGAGCGACATCAACAAACGACAACTACTGTTTTTTGTGTGATTATTTGATTACTAGACCAAATATTTCATGATTTTTTAATATCTAGGACTGTATTTTTGATTAATAATTGATAACCAAGTTTAATAAAAACATAATGTGTGTATAGCAAACATATTAACTTTGGCTTGAAAGACGTCTATTTAATTGTTTTGACCCGCTCTGCTCGGAAAAATTGACAAGAGTAAAATCTTAAGATTAAACGCGTTCGTTCAACAATCTTATTAATTCTCATACACATAAGTATAACGAAATCAGAGATATACCTTTTATTAGATTAGTTCGTCTAATTTACAAATGAAAGCGGTGCTTAAAAGTGGCGTTAAAACACCAAAATCAAATCAAATCTAATTTACAAATGTAGTAATATCTGTAGTAAATCTACTGACTTCTTTAATAAAGGATTTGAATAAGAATGTGTCCATAGTACATAAATGCCCTACTGCACTATCATTTTCCATGTCTAGTGGACCGTGGAATTGAGGGTCAGAACTCTATATTTGGAATTAAAATTAAAAAGATCATATGATATAGAATATGTGTACTGAGTTTCAAAAAAATTATATCTGTACATTAACTTCACTTTCAGGTATAGAGATGTGATTTTTTCTGAGACAAGTGCTTGTGACAATCCAAAAGAACTTGCAGTCATTCGATGTTCAGTACTTCAGTACTTTGATTGTTTGAAAACGAGGTAAAAATACCCTGCCACATTCGGTATGTGTTTTTGTTAGACCTTTTTTTTTCTGTTTTGTATCGATCTCATGCGTTAAGCCCTTTTCCACTGATTTGTATAGTTTGTTCTTATGCTGTGCTGTAACAAAATGTCCCAGGTTCAGGGAGGATTGATGTGCCTGCTCCAACTCAGGAGCATGTAGTTCAGCATGTTTTCGTAATTCATGTTGTTTTAAAATAGGCCGTTATTTTTCTCAATTGAACTGTTTCATATTTTTCAATTCATGGACTATTGTAGCCGACAATACCGTATGTTTTTCTCATTGTTGAAGATTATATGGTTGCCTATATATAATTGCTTACATTCACTACATTTGAACTTTGTGGGATAGTTGACTCATTTGCAATAATACCAAATCTCTTTATTAAAAGTTGAGGGTGTGTGTATTTCTTTGGAAAATTTCAGTGTTTTTCTCCCAGGTCACCCAGTTTGAATAGAATATTTTGACATTTTGCTGTGCTCTTGGATTTGAGTTAAGAGCCAACCAGAGCTCACGGCCTGTTGGTGGGTAGTTGATGACTATATGGTAAGCTCTGGATGTCTTTTTGAGTATTGCATACGGTGATTTGGTGATGTCTTCATGCCATGCATTGTCCCATTACTTTATATAGACAGCTTATCAGTCAACCTGATCTATCAAAGTAGCTCTCCTCGCCTTTTGTATAGTCAGACGAAAAACAAGATATAAACTGACTTAGCTTGGTATATACATGCTTGTTTAATATACTCATATAAATATAAAAAAGAAGATGTGGTATGATTGTCAATGAGACAACTCTCCACAAGAGACCAAAATAACACAGAAATTATCAACTATAGGTCATCGTCGGCCTTCAACAATGAGCAAAGCCCATACCGCATAGTCAGCTATAAAAGGCCCGAAATGACAATGTAAAACAATTCAAACAAGAAAACTAACGGCCTAATTTATGCACAAAATTGAACGAAAACAAAATGTAACACATAAACAAACGACAACCACTGAATTACAGGCTCTTGACTTGGGACAGGCACATACATTTTCAATGTGGCGGGTTAAACATGTTAGCAGGATCCCAAATTCAAGTCAAATTGATATTTTAAAACAACATAAAAATAAAAAGTTAAAAAATTTTTAATAAATGTTGAAAATATTATTGTGTTTGTGAGTGGTAAACTGCTTAAAATTGTAGAAATATTCAAAAGTAGCTCTCGCATTTTTGTTCTGCGGCTACGTTAACGGAACACCAATCAAGTAATCGATCTTCATGACTATGGCTTCAATATTCATTGGTATAAAATATCATGTTCTGCTTGTCGAGACTCAAAAAGACTTCAAGTTGGAATAGATCTACGAAGACTAAAGACGTTCATGTGTGGTTTGGCAATTGTACATGCCCACGACACCGATGTCCAGATATTGTTCGGAAGATGTTTTGAGAAGTTACGATGCTACGGACATGGAAAATTAAACTGTTACAGTATATTACAGAACACAAAACTGGCTATCTTTGCTGTACATACAAGTTAAAAACCGGATATGGTTTACATTAAAGCTAAAATCCCAATCCCACGGCATCAAATAATTTAAAAAAATATGACCTTTAACATTGGAGGCTAAACTAGCATTGAGCCGTGTCCAGGTCCTAAATAGAAAATAAAGAGATGTGGAGTAAATGTACACGGGACAAAATCGCACACAATATATAGTAAAAAAATACAAATTATTAATGAACAGGGCTTTTATTCCTGTTCTTCATCTTGAAAGGAGCTGGAGGGTCTTCAACGAGGAACCAGACCATTGATCCTCATTATACAAAAGTAACATAGGTTAGTGCATCGGACTACAAAACAAAAGTTCCTGGTTCGATCCCGTTCCGGGAGAAAATTTCCAATCCACTATTAATAAATATGTTTAAACTAACAATAGCCACACACTTGACTTTGTGGATTACATTATTTTTTTCTTCATCCTACATATGTCTTTTGATATTGTTCATACATGTAAATACTAAAAGTCTTACACTGTATCTATATATTTTGCTCCGAGACCAGAACATAATAAAATAGATAAACCAAAACTTGCGCTTTAGATTAAGAAAGGGTCTGAAAGATTTTGTATCATTTTTTCCAGTTCTTCTGCGGTCCTTGAGCCCTTTCCTCGCCAACAATATAGTTTGCTTTATTTGTAAAAGAGGCTAGTTACGCTTATGTATTATCATCTTAGATTAACCTCTCTAAACTTAAAAGTAAAGATCACGCACCCTTATTGTTTAGATTGATAAAGACTTTTGCATCCGTCGACATTTTCTTCGATTAAAATAATATTGATCTGACAACCGCTGTGCATGTATACTTTAACGACCTTTAAATGAATGACAAATGACAACATTGTCATTTTTTGAATGACAATTAAACAGTGTGGGAAAGATAAATTGAATACACTTTCGCTTTTCGTTTTTGCTTTTGTGAAATCAAAAATGAAAAATGAAAACACTTTCATTTTTCGATTTTAGTTTTTGAGAAATCAAAATTGAAAAATGAAAATACTTTTGTTTTTCGTTCTTTGTTTTGTGAAATCAAAAACGAAAAACGAAAACACTTTTGTTTTTCATTTTGGTTTTTAAGAAATCAAAAACGAAAAATGAAAACACTTTCGTTTTTTGTTTTTTGTTTTTGATATTTCAAAACGAAAAACGATTGGACGCAGATATACACGGACCTAGATGCCTCTTAAATTTTATTTTTCTCGTTGGGTTGCTTGTCGATTAATTGACGTTTACGCCATATTCTTTTGTTCGGTATTTGTGAAAAGCCGCTCATTGGTCAATTTCAAAAGAAATCTAATACTTGTAAGTCATGAACATTGAAGTTCAACTTGCTATCAATTTTTCGTATACGCACAAAGATAAAATAAATGAAACACTTTTAAGCTGTTTAAATCATGCAGTGAATTTTGAAAATATAGTTTTGAAAAACGGTTATTTCTGTTTAATACTTTTCTGTCCCTTTTCTTAATAATTAGGACACGTGTCACTGGTTAATATAGAACTAGTCAACCATGAATAATCCCAAACAACAAATTTTTGATTGGTTTGTCATACTTGCTTATATTTTTCAATTACGTATTGTTTTCGGCTGAGACTACTACACGTATAACAGTTATAGTAGTCTCAGTTTTCGCAATATTGTAACAATATCCTTTAGAATTTTAAATTGCTTCAGTCATTTAATATATATATTTTTTTTTGTGTTCATGATTAATATTTTTAGATTGATAATATAATTGCATCATTTTTTAAGCATTATTTATATGACATTTTAATATTTATTTAACGTGCATACCGATTTGATTGGCAAATAACTGTTTAAACACTTGACGCCATATTAATATTATATATGACATTTCGGAAAAATTAGGATATTTAATCATCGGCTCTCAGGAAAGTTTTCTTGTAGGTTAAAAGAAGAGGGAAAATATACCTCTAAGTAGTAAAACTTTAAGATTGGTATTCTTTAAATTGTACAACTGTCATATTCTGGCTTTCTCCTCAATTTTTAAATTATCTTATTATTTTAATGCCAGATCTTTTATTATAGGTTCTGTTAAATCAAAGACATGTAGTACATGTATTCTATTTTCCGGGAAAAATTTATTCACAATGATAATGAAATTAGGGATGTTGTGTATACACCTTTCTATTGGTGAACACTATATATGTTGCCCACTAGCTGTCCTTATGTGTTTCAGTTTGTTGTTTGATTGCTGTCTCGTTGTCGTTAAACCCACTATGATCTCCTACAGTTTCAGTTCCGTTTGATGTACGTTTATTCGGTTTAAAACAAACTATATTTGATAGAGTTATTCAATATATATTTCCCTTAAGACTTTGCTCAGAGGAAAGTAATAGAATAGGTTTGAATATACATTTTAGTCAAAGTTAACCATAAAAGAAAAAGTTTCACTTTACAATTTTTAACTCCCCAAAATTTTAAACTATTAATTTTGAAGACGTGTTTCATCTAAACGAAGTCTAAATGGTTACCAACTTACCAGTTTATTGTTTCCCTATTTGGCAAACACCTAAATATAAACCTCATTGAAAATACTATTTAATTGGTCGTAGTAAATTCTACTGAGCACAAAACAAATCCATTTTTTTTTTTAAATATGAAGAAAAATAATATTTTTTTTTTTACTTTGAAACACGGAGTTAATACTTTAAATTACATTGTGCACAAAAAAATCCTTAAATCTTCCTAGGAATGAGAAACTCTTTTCTTCATAGAAATGTTTGAAATAGTTTACACTGGACATTAAACAACTTACAATCAATCAACTAAAATATATCCAAGGGATTTTTATTATGCATGTACATGTATATAAATGCCGGATACCATATACATATATTGAATGATCAATAAAATATAGTGCTGTCAAAAAGAAACATTATCATTAGGATATCAAAATAATTCAGTTTTTCTTTCAAAATGATTTGCAAACAGTCCTCTTTCCAGAGAATTTTTCTATCTGTGCTATCGCTCTGTGTGGGTTAATTATTTTAAGCATAAAGTTTATAAATCGATCTCTGAAAAACATTATATATATAGAAGTCAAAGTAAACTTATGCATGGCGGAAAAGAAATATATGAAAACGATAGGTGCAATGTGCATGCAGCCTTGCAAATGATATTTAAAAAAATATATTTAATTTATAAAACTTAGGACTTTATTTCTTGACCTATAATGGTTTACATTTATAAATTTTGACTTGGATGGAGAGTTGTCTCATTGGCACTCATACCACATCTTCTTATATCTATTGGTGTCCATTTTACAATATATTGTTTAAGAATTTAGTGTTTTCTTATTCATTCTGACATCTGTGTCCCTGGATCTGAACAAGAAATTGCGAAGACGTTATGCTTATCAGTCTACCTTTAAAAAGATTTTCAACAGAATATTATATATATAAATTTTTTTAATTTTAGTTTTTCTTTGCGAAAACAAAATGGCCCTAAAGCTAAATGTCATCGTCAGATGTACAATGAAAGGCGATAAACACATTAGAATATACACCACCTGCTGGATCTTTTTACCTGGACACAGATCTTGTTACGTAACAAGTACGAATGTAAAATTATCGATATGGTATATTCAGTCGAATATACACAGTATCTCTGGACTGGGGTATTTAAGATATTTTGATCTGATAATGTATGTAAATTTATTTGTGCTTTATGTAAAAAAAAATGCATTTAACCACTTTATTTTCAAAACTTCTTTTAAATGAGTTGACTTTCAGTTTGAGCATATATTTATTTTCAAAACCGGAGACAAATCACTGATTTCCAATTATAAACCAATCTCATTATTATCAGCAGTGGGCAAAGTATTTGAACAAAATTGTATTTAAAAATGTATTTAATCACTTAATTAGTTGCAAAAAGCGTTTTGTTTCAAGTTCATATTCGCCTTTTGAGAATACTAATGCAGGAGTTCCACAAGGCTCTTTATTAGGTTCCCTACTATTCCTTATTCATGTATATGACAAAGCTGGTAATTTGATAAGCCTAACTCGATTGTGTGCTGATGAAACATCCCTTTCTTATTCAAGAAATAGTCCTTACACAATAGAGGATGTCTTAAATAGCGATTTAGAAAAAAATTCAGCATGGTCTAAGGATTGGTTTATTGATTTTAATCCTAACAAGACAATTACTATGCTATTCTCCTGTAATTCTTCTCCAGATGAAATTAAAATGGAACTTCAAAATCAAGTAGTAGAATTGTCTCCTGTCATGAACACTTAGGTATTACTTTTGATTCCAATGGTAAATTCTATACAATATAGAAAACGTTTTAAAGTGTGCAAGCACAAGATTAAATTTCTAGAAACAAGAATGTGTCCAAAGTACACGGATGCCCCACTCGCACTATCATTTTCCATGTTCAATGAACCATGAAATTGGGTAAAAAATCTAATTTGGCATTTAAATTAGAAAGATCATACCATAGGGAACATGTGTACTAAGTTTCAAGTTGATTGGACTTTAACTTCATCAAAAACAACCTTGACCAAACCAAAAACTTTAACCTAAAAACTCCCACTTTCATTTTCTATGTTCATTGGACCGTAAAATTGGGGTCAAAAGTCTAATTTGGCTTTCAAATTAGAAAGATCATATCATAAGCAACAAGTGCACTAAGTTTGAAGTTGATTGGACGTCAGCTTCATCAAAAACTAGACCAACAACTTTAACCTGAAACTCCCACTTTCATTTTCTATGTTCAGTGGACCGTGAAATTTGGGTCAAAAGCCTAATTTGGCTTTAAAATTAGAAAGATCATATCATAAGCAACAAGTGTACCAAGTTTGAAGTTGATTGGACTTCAACTTCATCAAAAACTACCTTGACCAAAAACTTTAACCTGAAACGGGACAGACGGACGCACAGACGGACGGACGAACGAACGAACAGACGGACACACAGACCAGAAAACATAATGCCCCTCTACTATCGTAGGTGGGGCATAAAAATGAAATATGTATTGACTAGGAATTATCTTATTCGCGTAAACTTAACACCAATTATGTAATATGCACGTGAGTCATGGGATGGTTGTACTCAACAAGATTCCGACAATCTAGAACATGACGTTTAGTTGGAAGCAGGAATATTAGTAACTGGGTTGCCCGTGTTTGCTAGTCCGGAAGTTATATATTTTCAGTGGTACAGGCTGGCATTTGGTAGTGGACAGAAGAAAATCCAAAATGTTCTACATGTATTCTTCACATAAAGTGGGACTGCCTCTACGATTTAATGCCACTTTTTTCAGTTATAGATAGAATATCAGAAAATCCTTTTTTTTTTTCATCTACTACTATCGAATGAAATAGCCTAAACCCCGACATATGTACGTCCAGAAATATGAATATTTTTATCTAACTTGACACGTACACAATTGCACGCCAATCTTTATTATTAAGGACAATTATTGATTGGATAAAAGTGATGGATTGCCACGCCTATATTAAAACTGAGATCATATGAACAGACTTCAGATAGCTCCCAGTTTTCGAATTTGAGAAAAAAAAAAACATATTTATATCTCGTATTGTTTCAATATTAAAAGTGTTGAGTAACGTAGTTGAATTTTAGATTAAATTTGGGAAGTCGTGTATATCCCCATTTTTTAAGTTATTCAACTTGAAGAAATAAAAAAAAATCAGCTGGTTTTGAAATTTTTCAAGAGTTGCAAATATTAACAAATTAAATTTATGATACAGAATTATTTTTTTATTTGTGTTCATCAACAATGTTTGCTAAATTATGTTTTCCTCGAATCCGAAAAGTAAAGAGTTTAATACGTGTAAATCCCAAGTTCACACAAATAATAAAGTCCCAACCCGACGTTCACTAAAGGTCTGTTCTATATAGAGTTTAGTTTCATTTTCAAAAATTTCAGACACGTAAATATTAGCTAGCCTGGATTATGATAGAAAATATCCAATGACATGCAAAAATATATCTAATGCCATGGGTCACGCATGGACTGTCTTATTTTATAGGGATGCCCATGTGGCACATCAAAGATAAGATTGATTTAACCATTGTACTTTAAAATTGCAACAAATCTTAAATTCACTTAAATACATTAACCTGTTATCTTGTCGACTTTAAAGCCAACATACAGATAGCCGTAATATCCTGAGAAGAGACCTCGATGAATTTGAAAGTTAAACAAATCTTAGTTTTCACAGGAACGAATATTTTATAAAAACGTTGTAGTGATCAGATAATCTATGACACGGTGTAGAATGGTAACGGACTTATCGGGTTTTTTGGCGTTTCCGCACTAATCGGGTTCGGCAACGGACTTATCGCGTTTTCAGATGACAACATTTGGCGTAAGTGGTTATTTCTTTCAACTTGTATTAAAGCAGAATTGATATTTCCAAATAAGCTTAATGTCACGGAATGGGGAAATTATTTATTTTGCTGGCTAGCTAATCATATATTCATAGGAAGCTACGATTTATTTCAAATTGTTTCCACCAACGTGGTACCCGAACTTGAAAACAAACATTTTTCATGGAAAGATGTCTAATTGAAGCGTGTTTTAAGCATGCTGTTTTCTTTTCAAGTAAGTTTTGGTTATTTTTCATTAAATGTAGACATTTTCCCTTTCAGAACTGTTTCATGCACTATTAAGGTCTTAAATGATGGTTAATTTGAAAAATTAGTGGCACCGGACTTTTTGTGTTATTAGCACCGGACTTTTTGTGCGCAAATGAATATGGAGACTCCTATCTTCTCAGTCAGTCTATGTGTTTACTCCGCCTGGGTTAATCACCTCTTACTTTATACATTAATCGCACATCACGCAATGATATATTTTATTAATCCACAAACAAATGTGTGGGATTCTATCAGTATCTCGTCCTCATAGCAGGAATTTAAGGTTTCTAGTCCATATAATTATGACGTCTGGGAAGGCAATTCTAAATTTTTGCCTTGACGCCCTTCTGCGACGATGTAAGGCGTCAAAGAAAGAAAAATATAATAAATAGCCTTTCAAGGCGTCATAATTATGATACGACCTTCAACAATGAGCATAGTCAGCTATAAAAGGCCCGAAATGACAATGTAAAACAATTCAAACGAGAAAACTAACGGCCTTATTTATTAAAAAAGCGAACGAAAATGAAATATGTAACACATAAACAAACGACTACCACTGAATTACAGGCTCCTGACTTGGGGCAGGCACATACATACATAATGTAGCGGGGTTAAACATCACGGTTAGCGGGATCCCAACCCTCCCCCTAACCTGGGACAGTGGTAGAACAGTCCAACTTAAGAACGAACTATAAAAATCAGTTGAAAAAGGCTTAACTCATCAGATGGACAAAAATACAAGTGGACGTGGCCGGGTACTTGTACATCCCAACAACAAAAAGACACTAGGAACAGATCTGCGAGCATCGCAGTTAACTGACAACTAGTTCAAAGCCACTAACAACTAATAAAACAATCATGCATCTAAGACTAAATGGGTTCATAATTTAGGTTGTCACAGTTGTTCACCGGCTCCATCAACAATTGTTTTTCATGACTGAAACATAAAGCTTCACTCATACATGCATCATTATGAATACGTCGAAAGAAGACTTGGTATGAATATATATATTTAGATATATATAAATTATGTAACGTAAAATAGGCTAAAATTGAATTGAATGTTGCTGATTGTTTTTTAACATCCTTGCCCTTGGCCTTGCATTTAAACGAGAGACATTAATATTAACCTGTCTTTTCTATTACGCCGGAATGAATTTGTCTTTTCGAAACATCCATCAATAGACCTGCACATGTTAATCTGTGAAAGAGCAGAAATAAAAGCCTTATTCCTTGACCATTTGTGTTTTGTTTGGCATTGCATATGATATTACCCCATACCGGTGTACTTTTACTCAATGTCCCTTTATTTTCTATCATAATGTAAAAATCAAAATTGAAAAAAAACACTTGTCCGTGATAAGTTCCAGACTTGTATATTCTAGCACAAGATGTCAAATGGGGTTTTTAAAATCTTTTATTTTTCATTTCCCAAACAAACAAAAAATACGAAAACATCACTTTTTACCCTGTTAAAACAATAAAAACACAAAAAGTCCTTTGCTCAATAAACCCCAACAGTTCGGTGCCAAAAAACATGTCATTTTAGGGAAATCCGATTAGTCCGCTGCCAAGCAATTTTGAAAAAAGCTTTAATATATTATATTTTTTGTTTTTGAATGCACACAAGTGGTTCTAATATGTATTTTGCATGAAATAAAGGAGCACAAAAGTCCACATTCTAATATACTGTGTATTTGAGCGGAAACCACACCATTAGTAGCTGTGTTCGGCGGTTGTCCTGTTTAGTGTGGAGCTCTTTGAAAAAGCCAAGAGTGGTACGAAGCAAAATGAAACATTTTGCAAACTTAGATCATCGGTGCCTTCCGTGATCGTATAAACATAAACACTAACGACTTCTTTTCGTCTATTTGGCTCATCTTGTGTCACACTGTCTGGAAACAAAACGCGATAAGTCCGTTGCCGAACCCGATTAGTGCGGAAACGCCGACAAAAACCCGATAAGTCCATTACCATTCTACACCGTGTATGACGTAATTTTAAAAATAAGACGACAAGGTCGAAATAGTTCTAGCCGTCTTATAGCAAGAAAGTCTCCTCACTCAGCTTGTGGTTATG
Source organism: Mytilus coruscus (assembly GCA_017311375.1). Lineage (NCBI taxonomy): Eukaryota > Metazoa > Mollusca > Bivalvia > Mytilida > Mytilidae > Mytilus > Mytilus coruscus. The sequence continues at coordinate 82,381,308 of CM029597.1, forward strand.
TGTTGGTGGTGGATAGAGTCACACCGACTCACAATTGACTTTTATCTCTGCGGTTACAAAGCTCGTTGTCGAGATCAACACTAGGGAGATACCATTAAATTTTTATGGAGTTAGGGGGTGGCTAGGATGAAAAATGTTGTCCTGCATTTTTCTTTAAATGTAATCTCAATGTAAATGTAGTCCTGCTTTTTTTAATTTTACACTCTATTCTGTCCTGCCTTTCTTAGTTATTAATTTATTCTGACTTGTTTTACATAAAGTCATCATGCCTTTTCTTTTTGGCAAGATGCCCATACTGCCTTTTTTTCTCTAAACTCCTGTCATGCCTTTTTTTCACTTTTCATACGTCAGACAAACTTCTTAGTGCATGTGACTTCATATTTCAAAAGGGATAAGAAATGTCTTAACTGATAAGTTCTACATTGCATTTAAAAAATCCATTGAAAAAATATTGTATAATTAGAAATCATTGTCCGCTGTTGGAAGTTCAGTTTCGCCATTTTTCGTGCTTGTCATAAGACGATATTTCAGGGGTTTCCATTGTTAAACTCGTTAAATCAAATAACGAACATATTCCATCTCAACATGAGAAAGAGTGGCTCATTTACCTCTATCAATGTTTATCGTTTATAAGTTGTTGTACTTTCAATGCTATTTATAAAGCAGAGTAAAATTTTAAATGTTTGGTATACAAATTTTGAATTATTCAACTTATTTTCAGAAGACAATGGAAATATCGAAGAATCATTATTTATTTATTATATTGTAACAATTTTTCTTCACAAAGGCTTATAATGATAAATGAAATCAATGTTTTGCTGTCAATATTACAATTTATGTATTGCTCTCTGGTGAAGAGTCTTTGAGTTCTGACGAAAATGATAGTGTTTTTCTATCTGTCCACAAAGTATATAAAAAGTACCAAGCGTTTTCTCAACTTTGACAACCTTATTCTGTAACAGATCTTACTAGAACATGATCAATTTATGCTCTTAAGGATACAATAATCGAATGATCTTTATGATTGACTATTGTATTCTGAAACGTTTCAATGGTTTTAATTAAAAAACAAAATTGATACTTACAATTACGTGTAGATTTATTCCGTTTTCCTATTAATCCGTAACTAGAAAAGCGACTTGATATGTATCACATCATAAACTATGAGTGTATAATTTACATTTAAACAAATTCACACACATAACTTGTCATGTACACTAACATATTTTATTTTACACAGCTCGGTGTGTTTGTATTTATTTCTTCTGAAAATAGGCGCACTCGATTAGTTATATTAAGTGGAAAATATCCATTGATTCCATTCTTAAAATTTATATGTAATTTAATTTTATATCTTCATGCTAAATTGTATATTTATGTATGTATTGGAGAAGACGTTACTAAGTTGAAAAACTTGTGTCTAATCCATTTGTCATTTTGAACAATAAAATATGTTCAAACTAAAGTATAAAGTGAATCAGAATACTCGTTAAATAATCATAATAATTACTATAATAAATAAATTAAAATTCTTGAATGAATATATTAAATGCATTGATAAAGTTATATATTAATAAATTGAACGTTAATGTTATGAAGTATTATTTGACATATTGATTAGTATATTGAACTGGCTGCTACGCTGAGCCATGCTTCAACGTTCATCCATTCATTATGAACAGATTTGTAGTTACTTTAGTGCTATAAAGATAGTTGTACTTGTAACTATTAGAATGAGTACCCTCGTGTAACCTGTCTAAGACCATTATCTAAACAACAGACTTGAATTCATATGTCATACTGTAAAACTAATCTATGCTTAATGTAACAATACGAATATACTACTCAAAATTCATTCAAAAATTCTACTGCATAACTTATACTAAGTGCTTCACAATAGTTAATAATGTTGAAAATTATGAATGTTTAGTTGATTCAGAAATGTTTCAAGTTTAATGAATACATTGCAATATTAATTTACTTGGAACAATTACTCACAATAAATTAATATTTATACAATTATAAATATAATACAGGTAATACAATTTAATTAAGTTAATTAGTAAGTCAATAATTATATTAATGAATAAAAGATTAAGTCAACTGATGTTAGAGTCATAAAAATAATACAAATAATATGTCAATAACTGACATTTCTAAAAAAGACGATTATCAATCATCATGATCATTGATGTATAAAATACAACAATATAATCAATACATTGAGAATGCAACCCACATTACAAGTCAACAATAATAACAATCAAGTCATCAAATGACAGGATCTATTAAAAAATGCATAAAGCAACTGTGGTCACAACTAATCTAGTACATTGTAGCAATGGCTACAATATCAACAATGAGAAAACAGACATGCCTGAAGGTCCAATGAAGAAAGTCACTTAATGAAATGCAAAATATTAAATTAACTATAATAAACAAGTACATGAATTCTAGATAATTAAACATAACAATTGAAACAGTTGTAGATTCAATGATACTGATGAGATAGTATCTAATGATAAATCTAAGCAATTTGTAAGAATATTAACAGAAATATATAACACAACCAGCATAAGCAAACAAAATAACAAAGATAGAGTGCTATGAAAGTAACAGCACATCATAGCGATCATGTAATGTACTGATTACTACAATATTGAATATATGTTAAACTGATCCAAGATCGTATATTGATCATTCGTTAGAATGTAAGATACACAATACTCTAAGAATCCTTGAATAGACCTATATAATTGATAGATTGAACATATCTCATAAAATCATGTAAATTACAGTTTTGATACAATAGGAACTAAAGGTCTATAACCTGTTCTCAACATCAATTGACTTCATTACCATCATAGATGTGTTCATAGTTTTTTAAGTAACATATCTATCTTACAATATGTCAATTATAACAGCTAATAATTTATGGCATAAAACTTTAGAATTGATTTGATACTAGTGTCGATATTGACTAAATTTAGTCAATGATAGATCATGACTTCATATAGATTTAATAGCCTGTCAATGCATATATAATTGACTTAACTCAATATATTATTAAATGATCATTAACAGTAATTCATGAATTCATTCAGATGTATGAACTATACAAGTACCATCATTTGCTACATATTCGTTGTTGCAGATGATACATAATTTTAAACTGTTCAGAAATGACACATGATGCGTAAACATTATTCTGTAAACAATAACATAATCATATACTGTAATTTGAGCATGTGCTGCAATTACGAGAGAATTTATGACAGTCAGCTTGATCTACAATTATAATTATCATGTAAACTTTAACTTGATTTATCAGTGGTTAGTTTACAATTGAGCACATTTAGTATTCAGCGTCCGTGAATGAATTATGAAAAACATGATGTGAAATGTGACATTTTCAATACGGTATTCTTGAGGACAGACAGTTTGCGAATGTCTTAAACAATGCATCGCCAATTCATTGATCTAGTATATATCGATGGTAATTGCAAGACGTAGTAATGTTGGCTTATTGTACTGGTTACTTAGGATTAGAGCTTCGGATAGCTCCGCTGATGTCGATTCGTATACTTGATGTGATGTCACTTCGCGATGATTATTAACTAAACACTATCGTTTGGCTTACGATGTCAGTTCAGCACAGTCTGGTGAGTCAGATACCTGATGGTCAAAACATTTTGTTGTAGCCGATATGATGACTGTCTTCAGATCAATCTGATTTGTAAAGACATTGACTAATAATGCTGAGAATATACATGATGCTAAATTCGCATTCGCAACCGACTTGACTCATAACGCACTTTACATTTTACTGTGAGATCTGAATAACAGGTCTTCGGATCAAGATAGATGTGAACATTGTTCTGCACGTATTAGCAGACAGAGCTACAGAAGTCATGTCAATTGAGATAATCGTCACGGCAGTCGTGACAGCTGTGATGGCTTTATGATCGCCCGACCAATAAGATGTCACGTAATATCAGACGTACCGTTATCAGACATTCACGAATAGCGCGTGTAGCATGATAGAAGTCACTGACTTAGCTATATACATGTACTATATAGGAATGTAAACATTGTAGAGTTGCACGACTGTATGATCCACAAGTTAATACATGATTTACATCACATACGGCTGCATGAGCTATGGCCACGATTGTTGAACTAGTTGATGCAATCAATGAATAACCAGATCGTATATAAATTATACAAAATCAAATACAAATCGATATTTAGCTTAAAATGTATGACATTATCAATCAAGTTGAGTAAACATAATCTCAGCATTTTTACAACCTGAAGTACAAATTACAATTTATAAAGTTGTAGATTGATGTAAACCAATTTCTTAAATATAATATCTGTCATAATTAGTGACCGTTGAATAATAGATTTATAAAGTTAACTTCATACAGATTATTGCATCTGCTAAAATAGTCGTTTCAATAATTACATAACTTTTAAAAATCTAGAGATAGATACGTGCTGGAAATCATAAACATTGCTAATTGATTGAAGAATTAGAGTACTGATTCAAATACACACATCGTATGTACATATGATTAGTCAATATTTGACTTATCTTCATAATTTAATGTTAAAATGTTAAATACTATTCCATTAAATATCGATGTCATTACCATTATTGATTACATTTGAGCTATCAATACTTTTAATTTTAAGATTCATTAGTGAAAATGTACAAATACATTTCAGATAGATTAAATGTATTCATGTTGAATTTTTATTTCACTAAGTTACTGATTTGAAGTATACCTTGCATTATCAATTGTACAGAATATTCACTTGATGATTGTTAGATCATTTACATAACAGTTCTTTCGGATCGTGAATTAATTTATCAATTTTTAATTAATGACGTATTTGTATTAGTTGCACAAATCAGTTTTTCAGGTATTGATTGACATATAATCTACATTTTACTATTTCATGATTTTTATACTTCAATAGTAGTCAAATTGCTATTTGAACTAATGGTTAAAGTTGACGTATTTTTCATTCTGTGTTCCGGAGATTCACATATAGTATTTATTACTACTTATGCTAAGATTGATTAGTTCTGATAGAGTCAGCGTGACTTTGTAATAAAACGATATGAATCTATATTCTGAGCTGATTCAAATCGTATTATGCTTTGAACGCATTCATTCTTAAGCAATACAACTGAATTCGTGTGTAATTAGACGTATGAACTCACTATTGTATAAACAATTTTAACTAACTATAAGCATTGAAAATATCATGTGTGATTGTGCAGCATCACAGAATTGTCAATAACATTTCGAATACTAGTTTCAAGATCAACTAATTAAAAGTCATCTCATTTGATAGATCAAAAAATAAAACATTGCATTGTATTAATTAACAACGTAATAACGGATTGGAATTGACGGACTAGAATATTAAAGTACTTTCTGAGTTACATCACATTAAAGCTGAGTATACATACTTGTTTGTATAACAGTTAAAATGACATGTTTATGGTGACAGGTAATTAACACCTATGACTAGTGGGCATGGCCTCGAAATGGTTGATAAACTTAGATGTACAGACAGCAATGTAAATTTATAGAAAATATTGTTGTCTATTGTAAGTAGTTCCTATCAAACTAACCTAAGCAGAAAACTTAACATTGAAAATTGTTAATTAATTGAAAGTCACTGGACCATGACCTAGGGGGCAGGGCATCGAAATAGTCATCAAACTGATATGTACTGATAGTAATGCAACTTCATACAAAATATCATTGATCTATATCACAAGTAGTTCCTATCCAACTAACTTAAGCAGAAAACTAAACATTGAAAATTGCTTATTAATTCAAAGTCACAGAACCATGGCCTAGGAAGTAGGGCCTCAAAATAGTCGTCAAACTGATATGCACTGATAGTTATGCAACTTATACGTAATACCATTGATCTATCACAAGTAGCTCCTATCAGACTAACTTAAGCAGAAAACTTTACATTTAAAATTGCTAATTAATTCAAAGTCACTGGACCATAGCCTAGGAGGCAGGGCCTCAAAATAGTCATCAAATTGATATGTACTGATAGTAATGCAACTTCATACAAAATATTATTGATCTATCACAAGTATTTCCTATCAAACAAACTTAAGCAGAAAAACTTTACAATTGTTGACCCTAACATCGTCATCGTCGTCATCACTGAAAAAGCAATCCCTATGTCTCGCTTTCCGCGACTTCCATTTGAGGTGAGACAAAAATATTATACATATCTTTCGAGCCTTTATTTGAAAAACAAAATGTGCTAATATTATTTGGAAGAATTGGGCAATGAATTTTACAAAGACTGTCTAAAGAGATATCATTTTGGAGAGATTTTGTATATGATTTTATTGCTGATAATACCCCATTATAAGCAAAATTAGATTGAATTTTATAAATATTTTGACATTGTTCAAACGACATTAGTTTGCCCACATTATCTAGCAGATCATATATCACCAATATCCCTTTATCAGCCAAGTCTTTATAGAAAACAGATGTGTTTCCTATCTTATTTTTTTCATTATTCCAAAGTGAGTCTGTTATAAACTCTTCTTCATTTTTTCAGGGTTAAATAAAAAGTATAGGAAATGCCAGAAACACATAATTAACAGTGCCTGGTGATTGTCTTGAGGATTAACATATGTTATTACATTTTTAGGATTTCTATTTTGGTAACTCTCAGATATTGGATTATTATTTGAACTTCTGTGTTGTATGATTCCAATGATTGGTGATAGCTCAACGCAGCATCACTGCAATAGGCTAAATCTCAGAGAATATTGTGTAATACCATATCATTAGCCTAATAAAATGGTTTTATAATATAAGTATCTTCATGTTTTCAACAGTACTTAAATCTATGTTCTTTTATTAAATATTTTCATAACATTCTCAACCTTATTATGGAATTGTTTTTACCTAAATAATCCTCATAACATTTGGGAGGCTACATTAACTCAAGGTTCAAACTTTGTCAGTTTTTGTTTAAACCCCCATATTACCTCATAAACTGTTAACACAGAGATATGTCTCGCCTTTTTGTAATTTCGATAATGCAAATGTTGAAATTAAAAAAGCAACACTTTAACATGTAAGTTTTGCAAATACTCAAAGTCAATGAACCATGACTGAAGGTTCATGGCTAAACAATCTCCATGGAAATGAGATGTGCCAATGCTAATACAACTGCATACCAAATACCATTGACTTATCATAAGTAGTTTCCTTAAACAAACCTAAACACAAACTAATACATGTCATGCATGTAAACTTAACAAAATTTCAAAGTCAACAGACCAAAACTGAGGGGGAGGGGCCAAATAATCTTCATGGTAATGAGATGTGCCAATGCTTATACAACTGCATACCAAATATCTATGACCTACCACTAGTGGTTCCCCATAAACTGACCTAATCACAAACTAATACATGAAAACTAAGCAAAAGTTTCAAACTCAATAGACCATAACTGAGGGGGCGAGGCCAAATAATCTCGACTGTAATGAGATATGCCAATTCTTATACAACTGCATACCAAATATCATTGACCTACCACAAGTGGTTCACCATAAACTGACCTAATCACAAACTAATACATGAAAAGTAAGCAAAAGTTTCAAAGTCAATAGACTATGACTGAGGGGGCCAGACCAAATTATCTTCATGGAAATGAGATATGCCAACACTTATACAACTGCATACCAATTATCATTTACTTACCACTGGTGGTTCCCCATAAACTGACCTAATCACAAACTAATATATGTAAACTAAGCAAAGTTTCAAAGTCAATAGACCATAACTGAGGGGGCAGGGCCAAATAATCTCCATGGTAATGAGATATGCCAATGCTAATACAACTGCATACCAAATGTCATTGACCTACCACTATTGGTTCACCATAAACTAGACCTAATCCTAAACTTATACATTGTTGACGCTGCCGCCGCCGCCAACACTGACGCTGGAAACAGCATACCTATGTCTCGCTTTTTGACTCCATCAAGGCGAGACAATAAAATAGCATTTTAATTCAACATGTTAAATGCATTATTATTCTTACCAATGGTTCTCCTAAGACCTGTTCTATCTTTTTCTCAGCAACTGTGCAGAATTCTAAAAATAATGTCTGCAGTATGTACTCTCCTGGCTTTTTGTTAAATTCTTCATTTCTGTTACCATGATTACTATTATCATGCCTCCACGGAAACCTGATGACAGCAGCAGTGTCAATGTCTTTCTCCATATTTTCTACTATACCTATAGATGCACAATAATGAAAATGTACAGAATATTTCATTTGAACCTTGATGACAGCAGCAGTGTCTTTCTTCATACTTTATAATATATTCATATATATTTAAACAAGGACATCTATGTCACATGTAACCTTTTGGGAGATAGTATTGTAAAGATCAAGCTCAGCCTGTTAAAGTATTAAGCAATTTCAAGCAGATTGCATACAGCAATACCATGAACAAAAAAAAACAACTTTTTTTTCAACAAAAATCAGTGCAACATTTTATTTATATTTCAATATGTATCTTTGTCATTTGATCTCCTTATATATATAAACCAGAGTTTCCAAGGAGCCTGAATTGGCCATTGCTCTTATTAGATGTTCACTAACTACTAAAGTTTGGAAGGTATTAGACCGCTTAAAATATTTTTAATTACATTTAACTGGGGTTTTTTTTATGAAATATTATTGAATGAATAATTTTTTCAAATATATACATTCAAATAGAATTTAATTAAAAAAACATTCTTTATTATATCATCAAATTTTCAAAACAAATTGATAGATTTTTCTTTAATTATGTTATTGCTACATTAACTTTCATTTGATTGAAATAAAATAAATTGCTTCCCCGAGCGCAGCTGGATACGACCGCTGAGGTCCAACCCTGAACAGTTGGGGCAAAAATGGACACAATATTCGCACTTGATACAGGTCTGAATTTGGATTGTAATTAAATATTTGACACATAATAGGTTTCTGACACAGAATAACTGTAGTCAAAGAACTTAGAATTGGTTATATGATTTGAATTTATATTCAATTTTTTGCTTATGTGCAATACACTATGCTGTTGCAAATTATACCTCTCCCCCCAAAAAAAAAAATTTTTTTTACCCCCCCTTTTTAATTTCTGAAATCTAAAATGAGAAAACACCCCCTTTTCCAAAAAAAAATTCTTTCCCTCAAGATATGGTCATTATTTCAATTCAAATTTTCAATGGAGTTTGCAACCATAATTACCCATTTAAATACATCATAAAAGTCTTAAAATAGAAAATGACATACATAATCATGTCTAAAATTAATATTCCTTAATCAGCATTTTTAATAGTAACTTCTAAAAATAAATTGACAGCTAATCACCTCAAGACAATACAACATTTCTTTATACATAATTTAAAAGCAGTGTAAGGGAGGTAATCCAAACACAAAACATTGTACTTAAAAGTAATTTTCCATTAACAAGGAAACCCTTGTTTTTCCCCCTTTTTTGCCCCTAATTCCTAAACCGTTTGAGCCATTACCCCCCAAAGCCAATCCTAACCATACCTTTGTGGTATGGAAACTTGTGGTATAATTTCAGAGAGATCCACACCGTTCCACAAGTTATTGTCTGGAAACTAGAAAAATGCTTATTTGGGCCCCTTTTTGGCCCCTAATTCCTAAACTGTTAGGACTATAACCCCCAAAATCAATCCCAACCTTCCTTTTGTGGTTATAAACCTTGTGTTTAAATTTCATAGATTTCTATTTACTTATACTAAAGTTATTGTCTTCGGACGATGCTGACGACGACAACGATGACGACGTGATACCAATATATGATTTTTGCGGTTGTATAAAAATGTAAGATGACTGACTGATTTTGATGTACATTGTAATAGCTAATCCATTGTTGCAGGAAAAAAGGCAGAACAAATTTGTTTCCTGGCTTTAAACAGCAACAAAGTTTTGGGCCAGGTGAGCTAAAAATGAAAATATAAAAAAAAAACATGCAGGGTTTTGCCTGGGACTGCTGCTGTCAGTATAAAAGTGTAATGTTGAAATGCAAATAAACTAATATTTCGGAGTTTAGTATGACGTCCATTATCACTGAACTAGTATACATTTTTGTTTAGGGGCCGGCTGAAGCATGACTCCGGGTGCATTGAAGACCCATTGGTAGCCCTCGGCTGTTGTCTGCTCTTTGGTCGGGTTGTTGTCTCTTTGACACATTCCCCATTTCCATTCTCAATTTTAAGTATGTTAATCAGTAAAATGTAGAAAAATGAATAAGATAAAAAATAAAAGGCTCAACCACCTATAGACTGAACCTAAATTTTGACAAAACAACATGATAGAATGTAGGATCACTATGTCATGTCTTATGACTTTCTCTGCAAGCCTAGAGTATGTGACCCTATGAGTGTTTTACATCATTTAAAGGAAAATTTACAGAGCTCCAGATAAGCTGCGTATTTGCGTGATCACACAATTAAAATTATTAAAAACCCAATACAATTGCCCGTTTCAGCGTTCAAAAACCCAATTCATTCGAAGGAAAACCAAAACCATGAGTTCTTAACGCTTTTATTCGCTATCATTTGCGTTATTTACCCTTATCTATTACATCGTCGTCATGTAAATCTATTTTTATAATATTTATAATTGGAAATGTCCTTTCGTTCTAAAAATAGAGCGTTGCATCAAGTAGTTGAAATGGGTCCCTGTTGGAATTTTCCGTTGCTCAAAAGGTACACGTGTTGATGAAAACATTTCGATCTTCTCTGTGTTTATCCAATTAGCGTTTGTAATGTTGTCATAATTTTTTTCGAATTGCTCAGGATTTATCATAACACACAATGTTAAAACGAAAGTAATGTCCGGTAAAAATAAAGCCTGGCATCCTGACCCAATCTAATACTTCGTCGATAGGGCCAGGCATAATACAATCCACGTGACCAACTATCAGCGCTGAACAGGACTGAATTACTGCGCATGTGCATGTTCTATAAAACAGGAATATATCGATCGGATCGTTAATTAACAGTGGATTCACGATGTAAATCAATAACGTTTGAATTATATATGCTAAATTTTTTGAAATTTGCATTTCATATGAAAAGAAAATTTAATTTTCAATAAATTTGTGACAATATAAATATTTCCCGCCATGTGTCAAGAAATGACGTTATCCCACGATGCATCATTCTAACATCCAATAGACGAAAACATGTCGTTGTATTCCGCCTGGCTCTACTGTCGAGCAGTGAGCCAGGATCCCAGGCTAGTAAAAATATTGAATAGAAGCATGTTTTCAGCTTCTTTTTGATAGCTGAGGGATAATTATAATGATAACAAGACGTAGCTAGTGTTTTGGGGCGTCCATCGAGCATGCAGGCGTGTTTGCGTGTCTTAACGAGAAAATTGTTAGAACGACAAACACAGGGTTTCGTCAAGAACTATATCCTATATCAGTTGTAACAGTGAAAGGCCAAATCAATTATGACATGATATGAAGTTGGAAAGCATCGGAAACCAAAAGTTATAATAAGGGACAACTTAACCTAGATTTTATGTTAATTAAATTAAACAAAAACATTCAAGTATAATTTTAGTTTATATATTATTTTTTTCATTTTAGTTGATGAGTGAATACGCATGCCTTAATTATATCCGTTTTTACGTCAATGCAGCTTGAAACTTTCTTTGTTTTTGGTCTACTTGTTCTGTATGCTTAAGATAGTTGTCTTCTTGGCAAGTGCAGTGTAACATTGTCATTTATTTATTTGATGTTGCAGTATTATTTGTTAATTTAAATTGAATGTGGTCTCTGTCATTAAACCACCCTATAAACCTGGTCAAGGTTTTGGGGTATATCTTAAATCTGGGAACTTCTTATTTTTTTTTAAAAAGTAGGTCTGGCAAATAGGTGATAGGACTGGCAAAACTATCTTACATCACCTAATGTTCACATATATTACATAAAAATCAAAACACTTAGCCACACCTACCCCAACTAAACTGTAGGGTGATGATCATATTTAATCTAGAAAGGTAATTAGTTACTGTTCAACTAGTGACACCAGCTGCAGTTTATATAAGTTGTGAGAAAATACAAAACTGGCAGAACTTTAACCGGACACAAATTAAACGTACAATTGCTCGTCAGTGTATAAACCAAATAAAACAGCTATCACATATTCAAAAAAAAATATTAAAGACGGATTAACATCTTGGTTTGATATAATGTGTTTATAACATTCCTAAATATTCAATATTGTGTTGATGAAAAAATCCAATACATTAAGGAGCTTGGTGCTGAAATACCCAATTTGATATTTGATTGAGGGGTGAAATGGAATTGATAATGCAATTAAAAAACTTTATCACTCAATTACATAAAAAATGGTGGGTAAAAACCCCAATTTGTGAATTCATATCTAGAGCTCTGAATTTATCTGGCAACCATAATGCTTATTTATAAGAAAAATTTTATGGACTAATTTATTTTGAGGAAGATTTCCATAGATTTTAATACACTCTACATGAAAGTTTACCTAATTCAAAGGTTTTTATTCAAAGGAATTTATCAATTAAATGGAATTTAGACGGTATTTTACTGAGTTTGGCCATAAACTGTGATTCATAACAGTAAAGGAACAAGTCTGCTATTAAAGGGGCACAATTGGAGCCCATAGGAACACCTACAATCTGTCGATAAACTTTATTGCCGAAATGACATAATTGTTGCCAAGGAGAAAATTTAGTGCTTTAATCATCTCATCACACCTGACCTTAATTTTCAATAATCTGTGATGTAGCACATTTACTGTTTCTTAATCTATAGGGCAATAACTATAATTTGGTTGCTCCACAAGTTCAGTCACATTGATCTTTTGAATAAATTTTATTGTTTTTTTTTTTTTTTTCTGTAAAAATTGCTCTCTATCAACATGATCAATACAAGTTTTAAAGATAAAAGTAAGAAATGCTAAAATTTGTCAAATATTGATATTTAATGACAAGAAATCCTAGGCTATGCAGAGTATATTGAAGGTCTCAGTTATATAAGCATTTTTGTATATATCTTATATTGTGGATCATTTTTGCTTTTTATCTATATATGACAGTCAAAAGAGTATCCTTCTAATTAAATCACAGCACGGAAGTTTTGAAAATACTAGATGGTCCATACTCTACCTCCCATACAAAGTAAGTTTCCCCTGTGTATATTACCTTTCTCTTCTTTTGAAGCCATCTGTCCGTGGGTCCAAAATACCTTCCTCTGCTATGTATCTTTCATATTTCTATGCAAATAAACAATAAAATAATTTATATGTGTGCGTATAATATTGTTTTTTTTTTTTTAATATTCAATTATCCTTTATAGTTGGTTAAAGAGCTCACCACAGTTTTATATGTTATGGTCATTATTGTGTTCATATACATGTATGCTGACTTTTAATAAGATTTACTTTCTAAATGAAAATGACACTTAATAAATTGTGTGCGTCCAAAACCCTTTTTTGGATTGACCATGATAAAAACTATTCAATCCCAAACATTGAAAGCCAAGGATATATGGATATGTAACATGTGTAGTGACATAAAGAGCTAGAATACCAAAAAGGACCTATAAAAATAGCCAAATTCATCTTTTTAAGGGTCAACTTTGCCTAATGTATTGGAACCTTAGTTTCTAAATAATTCCTCAATTTATCAGCAGGGAACTTTAGAATAGTAGGTTATGTATGATGTCACTACCAAAGCAGAAACTACTATCTAATAATACTTAATGGTAAGATAGTATCTACACGTACTACAAATATAGAGACGAGTAGTCCCAAGGAGACTGAATTCACTAATTAATGAAGCAAAAATATCTCATATTAATATTAACAAACATTTCGGATGCAAAATTGATTTACAAAAGCTTTTGAGCCCTCTCCCAACTCAGTTTTCAAGACTTTAAGTGGATAGAGGAAATCAAGACTCTAGCTGGCTCCTAAGGTTGCTTCAAGTTTTCCAAACTGGCAACAACATATTACAGCAGCTGGCGATTTTTCTGTCTCCAACTCTTTTTATAGAAATACTAGTTATATTTCTCTATTAGCAGTCAGATTGGTACAATTTCTTCAAGATAAGCTAAAAAACATCGCTGATGTGTTATTGGCTTGCAAGTCAATAATTCAACATCTTTGAATCCATATTCATCATGTTCATGCAACCTTTAATTTGACCTGAAGTGGATGGGTTGCGCATGTGTTCAGCATTCATTAAAAAGAAAGGTGAAACAAGGGAGACACCAGTAATAAACATTTCGTTGACTGATCCGGCCCATAAAATTCATTCTTATAAAAGTCAAATAATTACAAACATATTTTTAATTTTTAAGTAACATGAATCAAACAGACCTAGCAAAATCTTCATTATACAATTGCACATGCATTTCGATTCATTTTTACAAAATGTATTTATGTTTATATCCGGTTATATGACAGTGGGCATTCTTCAGATGTCATTCCAATGGCTTATTAGATGGGGACTAGGCTAAAATACGCCCAATATGCTGATACATAATAACGAGTCCATGCATTGTTAACTGTTTCTTTAGGACTTTTTGTAATTTGAATATACATTTAAGTGTTAAAAATCAAATGAGAATTTGGGTTAAATCCGTGTTCATGAATTTGACAGCTAATGTCCCTTTAAAGTATAATGCTAGCTTCTATCATTCTTCCTCCGAAGCTATAATTAGTACAGCAGACACAGGTTTTGTAAACTTTCATCTCCATATGACTAATCAGTGGTGCTTGAATTAAAACAGTTGGAACAATGGAAAGCCAAGTCATTTGTGTAGTTGAAAAGCATTGAAAACCAAAAGACTGACCATTTATTTTCATCTGTTGCTACGCATGCTAATTTTTTTCTGCATAAAATACGTTTATTTTGCTCACCAAGTTCCATTCGATTGCAAGATGTGTTTACTTTAAAATTAGTTTGGTCGTTAAAAAATAATATGGTGCAGTTTTTCTGAGAAAAAAAAATCAAAGATCACTAACCATTTTCATGAGAAAAAACATAGAATATTTAATTCCAATTTAAATACCCTTTTTGCAGTAAAATGATTGCAAACTTGCATCTGTTTTCTTTCTTATTTAAATTTTCAACAAAAAAATGGAAAACCATCATTAAATGAGTTTCCTGAGTAAATGTATGCAATTTTACAAAAAGGGGGTTGATTTTCATTTTAAAAAGTTTTACTTTTTCAAATAATTAAAACAAAAGCCTTCAAAACTATACAAAATGTATAGTCAAATAAGAAAAAATATGTAGGAACATTAATCTATGGCAAGCCATTTTACTGTTTATTCTAACTTCAAAATATCCCATATATAATAAATAAGATATCTCATATAATATATAAGATATCTTACATAATCTAGTTTTTATAAGATATCTTATAAACTTTTAAATTATAAGATATCTGATAAAGTTTATAAGATATCTAATAAAGTATATAAGATATCTTAAAGAGTTCATAAGATATCTTATAAAGAAAATTATATGAGATATCTTATAAATTAAATGAGATATCTTATAAACTATATAAGATATCTAATATATATATAGTTCATAAGATATCTTATATATTATATGAGATATCTTATATATTATATGATATCTTATATATTAAATGAGATATCTTATATATTATATGAGATATCTTATATATATGAGATATCTTATTATAATTTATAAGATATATCTCATATAATTTTCTTTACAAGAAATCTGGCCTTTGTTAGACTTGTAAGTTTTTTTAATTTTAGTTCATTTATATGTTTCGGAGTTTAGTGTGACGTCCATTTTCACTGAACTAGTACACATTTTTGTTAAGGGACCAGCTGAAGCCCGCCTGCGGGATTTTCTCGCTGTGTTGAAGACCCATTGGTCGCCTTGGGCTGTTTTCTGCTCTTTGGTCGGGTTGTTGTCTCTTTGACACATTCCCCATTTCCATTCTCAATATTATAAGAAATCTTATAAATGTTTTTTATATAAGATATCTTATAAAGTTTATTAGATATCTTGAAGTTAGAATAAATAGTAAAACGGCTTGCCATATTAATCATTATAAGATAGACTAACAACTTTAATAAATTGCTTCGCTGAGCGCAGCTGGATACGACCGCAGATGTCCAACCCTGAAAAGTTGCGGCCAAAATGGACACATTATTCGCGCTTGATACAAGTCTGAATTTGGATTGTAATTAAATATTTGACACATAATAGGTTTCTGACACAGAATAAGTGTAGTCAAAGAACTTAAAATTGGTTATATGATTTGAATTTATATTCAATTTTTTGCTTTTGTGCAATACACTATGCTGTTGCGAATCTAATCATCTCAAGACAATCATCATTTCTTAATACATAATTTACAAGCAGTGTAAGGGAGGTAATCAAACATATATACAACAGTATTCTTTAAATGGATTGGATTACCTCCCTTACACTGCTTTTGAATTGTCTAAATTGTCCTTTAACCATAAAAACCCTTGTTTTTCCCCTTTTTGCCCCTAATTGCAAAATGGTTTGAGCCATAACCATCCCTTTGTTGTATGGAAACTTGTAGATTCATACACTTAAACACAAGTTATTGTCTGGAAACTGCAAAAATGCTTATTTGGGCCCCTTTTTTGGCCCCTAATTCCTAAACCTTTTGGACCATAACCCCCAAAATCAATGCCAACCTTCCTTTTGTGGTTATAAACCTTGTGTTAAAATTTTATTGATTTCTATTTACTTATACTAAAATTATTATCCGGAAACCATCTGTCTTCAGACGACGCTGACGACGACGACAACGTGATACCAATATACAACCAAAAAAATTTTAATTTTTGCGGTCGTATAAAAATGCATTTTGATTACTACAACCTCCTTTTATCTGTTAAGAAATTGTTTCGGTTGTTCAATCCCAAACTTAGTCACACAAGACAAACTAATCTCTTCTTAGGGGGATATTTTAACATCACACTAAACATGCTAAAATCTAAAAATCAATAAGTAATTCAGACCTCAAATGACTACTGTATTATGGGAACATTATGACAAGGTTCTGACTCTTGGTTGGAACATATATATTCGTACAGGTTAAGCTAAATAAATCACTGCTATCAACATTGGTCCAAAGTTTCACTATAGTGGTAAACAAACAAGACAAAAATCTTAAACCACAAATCTTTATAATATTGAGTTTATGAATGTTAAGCTTCTGACATTTGACATGTTCTGCAATGAAATAGTGCTGGTTGACTGTTTGTTTTGAACATTTCCAGCATCATAGGGCATTTCAAAATATTTCCTCATTGCAGAATACACTTTGGGCATATACATAAAAAATTGATGGGAATATTAAACAACTGAATCATCGGGGCGCTTCTAGGACAAATGACCCCTGTCCAGAAAGGAATAGTTCCAACTCTAAATATCCCTCAACAAAAGTAAAGAAAAAAACAATCTCTGATCAACAGTATACACTTGCCATGATCACGATTGTAGTTTGTCGAAAGTTTCTGATTGTCATGATTGTTCTGCCCTACAGTCTAGTTTGTTAAATTTGATTTGATATATATGAACTAGGGTTAGCACTGATATTGCACTGCTTATTGTAAAACGCTTGTTCTGTAAATTTGTATTTGTAATTAATGAATAAGGTTTTAATCCCTGTTAAGTGATTGAGTGGTAGAAGGGCAAGTTACCATTTACCTGAATCTATTTTAGAGTACGTTATTCCTCGTCTTGCATGTAGCTTTTAGTCAAATTCGCTAGCTAAACGCTAAAATTAAATAAACAGCTGAGCCATGAGCGCATGATACGCCCGTCGTTTTATGCAATAATCATAAATAGTTTCTGAGATACAGCGTGACATGTGAAAACACACCTTTTTTAACAAAAAACTCAATAACTCTTAAATAAAATTTTGAATCATCACCAAAAAGTATACAGATCTTGAGATTAATATAACTAAGAAGTGTGTAAAGTTTTAAGCAATAATCATATATTGTTTTTAAGATACAGTGCGACATGTGAAAACACACCTTTTTTAACAAAAAACAAAAACTCAGTAACTCTTAAATAAAATTTTGAATCATCACCAAAAAGTATACACATCTTGAGGTTAATATCACTAAAAAGTGTGTAAAGTCTTAAGCAATAATCATAAATTGTTTTTGAGATACCGGGCGACATGTGAAACCCCTCCCCTTTTTACAAAAACTCAATATCTCTAAAATAAAATTTTAATCAAAATCAAAAGTATACAGATCTTTAGATTAATATAACTAATAAGTGTGTAAAGTTTTAAGCAATAATCGTTTTTGAGATATGGCGCGACATGTAAAAACCCCATCCCCCTTTTTTACAAAATACTCAATAACTCAAAATTGAAATTTTGAATCATCACCAAAAATTATACAGATCTTAAGGTTAATATAACTAAGAAGTGTGTAAAGTTTTAAGCAATTATCATAAATCGTTTTTGAGATACGGCGCGACATGTGAAAAAAAACACACCCCTGTTTTAGTTACAAAGCCCCGTTACTCAAAAAGTTTTAATCTTATTTTCACCAAAAAGTATACAGATCGTTTGACCATCAAAAGGAACAACTGCATTAAGTTTCATGAAATTTGGATGAGTCGTTCTCAAGTTACGGTGCGACATGTTTACGCCAAACAGACAGACGGACAGACGGACGGACGTGTTACAAAGTCCCGTAACTCAAAAAGTTTTAACCTTATTTTCACCAAAAAGTATACAGATCGTTTGACCATCATAAGGAACAACTGCATTAAGTTTCATGAAATTTGGATGAGTCGTTCTCAAGTTACGGTGCGACATGTTTACGCTGGACAGACAGACGGACGGACGCCGGACATTTGTATACCATAATACGTCCCGTCAAAATTTTGACGGGCGTATAAAACTGTACCATATGACTTTTTGGTAGACCAATCTTAAATTCAAGTAAAATCGTTTTTCTAGGACTGTGCAAATTTTTAGCCGTGTAATATGAAGTGAAATTAAACTCTTTTAATAATCTACTTTTTCCTTATCCGTCACCATACTATAAGTATTTAAAACGAAAACAGACCAAAACATTATTACATATTTAATAGAATATTGAGAAAACTTCAAACAAAAAACCATTTACATGTGCTGTTTTTTTAACGATGTACAAAAAATAACTATTTCATAAATCTCTGAAATTGTGAGTTTTACAAATATTTTTTTTTAAATATACTGTAATCCCATTTAAAAAAATCAATGTGATGGAAATATTGGAAGAGTAGTTTGAATAATTTCAAATTATACTTCGGTATGATATGGACAAAAAAGAACATTAATATAGCACTATTGCTGACAATTGCATTAACTGTAGGTCTTCAGAAAGGATAAGCACTTTTTCAGTAGACAAAGCGAGTTAAATGTGAATCAATGATAGCAAATTTGAAATTATTCAAACTACTCTTAATGTTCTTTTTTGTCCATACCATACCTAAATATAATTTGTCTTTACCTTGCAGTGAGGTGAGAGTTTTTTTGCCCTGTGTTTAAGGCCTAACTGTGATTTTGAGATGAAGAACAGCAATAAAAGCGCTGTTCCATTGCTTTTGTGTATTTTTGCAGTGCATGTACTGATTTTGTGTCATGGATGGAAACCCCATATCCTTTGTTTTTCTATTACAACAATTTCGTTTAAACATTGCAATTTCATATCTTAACCAAATAACCTTCCCTACTACATGTTTCACCTTTTACATTTTATCTTTAGAAACAGAAGAAATTACCAAATAAAGGTTCTTTTCATAAAGTTTATTAATTATCCTTGTAGGACATGGGACCAACAGATAGACTTGATACTAAGATCTATATTGTCTACAAAATTATTCTAAAAGGTTGTTGTTTTGTAAGTTAAAACATAGGTATACTATTTTTCTCCTCTAAGAATTGCTTATTGATTTTTAAAACAATTATCATGATTATATGACACTGAAGATTAAAAGATGTAGTGTGTATTTTAATTCAATCTATAATTTAATATTTTCCAGAAAAGGGCATTGAAAATAAATTTCCTTTTTCAACGTAAACAAATAAAAAATTTATTTTATTGAAATGGGGATTCATTCTTAATTGCAAAAATACCCTTCCTGTATTCAAATGACTAATATAGTAAAAACAAGCATTCTGAGAGTATTGTATGGCAATACATAGTCCCCTACCGGTTAAGAATTCATTGTACTGGAACAAAATGCTAACTTGATCTATAACTTGTCATGGTGTAAACTATATAACAAATATCTAGTCAATATCTTCAAGCATGACGAAAAAAAGTGTGGAAAACTGATTATTTGAGTGAATTTTCTAAATCCAAGGACCAGAACATAATTGAACTTGATCTGTATCTTGTCAAGATAAAACTATATACTAATTGTTAAATCAATATCTCCAAGCATGACAAAAAAAAATTTTGGAAAACTGATTATTTGAGGGAATTTTCTAAGTCCAAGGACCATAACTCTGCACAAAATCATCTGACCAGAACAAAATTCAAATTTGATCTGTAACTTGTCATATTAAAACTATATACCAATTATCAAATCAATATCTGCATGCATGACGAAAAAAATTGCGGAAAACTGATTATTTGAGTTAATTTTCTAAGTTCAAGGACCATAACTCTTAACAAAATCACCAAACCGGAACAAAATTCAAACTTGATCTGTAACTTGTCATGATAAAACTATATACCAAATATCAAATCAATATCTTCAAGCATGAAGCCCAAAAATCAAAAATCTAAATACATGGTTAGATTCAGCATATCAAAGAACCCCATATATTCAATTTTGTTGAAATCAAACAAAGTTTAATTTTGGTCCCTTTGACCTCAATGTGGACAAAGTTGAAAAAACTGTGGAAAACTGATTTGCTGGACTGACGGATGGACAGACGGACAGACAAAGTGCAAACCTAAAGTCTCCTATGACTTAGTCGATAGGGGACAAAAAGACATTTCATCGGGAATAAACAAATAAAAATATTGGATTGCTCAGGTTAAAAGTTCGGAAATTTTACTTACTGTTTCAAGCCAAGCACTGATAAGTGGAACCTAAATTATTAATTAATTACAGATGATGATTGCACATATTTATCAAGTAAAATAAAGTCCTTACTTAGATACCTTTTGATATCTAGATTTCATATTTTGTCTTTTCTTTTGAAAAAAAGATCTTGTTATTCCTTAATCATCTATCTTTCAGACATTATTCATAGAATCACTTTATGTAGTGTAGATCAAAAGTAAAAGGCAATGAATAAATCTATCATTTCTATTTATATACATTTGTTGGTCAAGTATTTGAGTATTGAGGTGTATAATCATGATAATGAAGGGTCTAATTATGTAAGACTGAGGTTGATTAATAATTTGGTCAATATGATTGGCATTTAAGGAGATGGGACATTGTAATGAAGCCTTCAAGGCCCCACCTTGTCTCTGATTGTTTTGTGATCATGGCAGTTGTCAATCATACGGCCCGAGAACACAGTTATTTCATTTCGTAGTGCATTTCTTTTAGACAATAAATTCAAACTGAAAAAATCGCACCTGCTATATCTCAAAAAGATTATTACAGTGTAGTGTACTACTTTTGGAACAAATAATATCAGAATTATAGAAAAGTCTACCAGCTCTAACTCAAAATATGGACAATTCTATGTTAAGGGGGTCTATAATTCAGTTTGACAGCTTCAGACATACTAATTTTTTTACCTTTTTATACTGGACCAAATCACTACTTTACATAAAAATTAATCATCCAAATTTTTTTTAAATGTAATTTCATCATGTTCATCCCCCTACTTAATATTTCATGCATAAAATATAAAGAAATAAATTTGGAAAGTGTATGAAAAAAATTTGCAAGTTATACACTGTCCACACTAGGGACTATATTTGTAGACAACGAAAATCAAAGGACGATAACTGTGTCCTCGGACCATACTGGTATTGTATCATTACTTTTATCTAATTAAAATGACAAAAAAAGCCTGAATTACAGGGAACAATATTTCAGTGCGTATACATTTTGTATATTTAGTAGCTAACCTGTGCTATTTCTTGTTTGGGAGGCCGTTGCCTTAGGAAAGAAATTGGAACAATAGTTCCAATTAAGAAAAAGGTAAAAATAATATTAGCTGCCAAATGTCGAAATGACTTTAAATCATAAGTGCTGGTTTGACTTTTTCTATAGATTCTGAATTGACTAGGTGCCGATCTGACTTGTACCAAAGACCAAATGACGTAGAAAGCAGGGATTGGCACTATTACTGAAAAATGTAATCGATTATTACTTGAAGGATTTTTCTATAATCGATTAATAATCGATTACTCAGATTTTTGTATGTAATCGATTACCATTGCATTAATCACTTCTTTATATTTTCAGTAATTTTCTCCATATTTTGCAAATTTTATTATTAGTTAGCTAGTTTTAAAAATGGATTTTTATAATTCATAATAACATGTACATCCTTTTTTTGGATAACCTCCCTAATTACATGTTATAAAGCTGCAAATGGAGTAAAATTTATAACCTAGGGCAATATAATGTAAATTTCTCACTTAATTAGACATAATTGAAATCAAAACAAAGTCTGCATCTCATTGATTAGAAATCCTTTGATCATCTGCAGGGATGATTCTACTATATAGTTTAGGGCCGCTTAACGGCCCTAAAATTGGCCAGCGGCCCAAAAAAATTTATGTGAAATAAATTCCCAATTCAGGAAAAATAAAATAAAAATCGTTATTTCCGGAAATATTTCCGTCACCGATTTAGGCAACGATAACCTTTTAAAGTTTGTCGTCAAAGCGATTTAAAATCTGGATGAGAATGCTGTCAACCATCACGTTTTATTAACAACGATTTAATTATGTCAACACATGGTTAACGATTTTAGCAGCCGGATTCAATTGATGAAAATGCAATGGGAGTATTTGATCTCGTAAAAGCAGATCGCCCAGCAGGTCGATAAACAAGATGCTTTTTGTCAAAATGGGTCTCATTAAAAATTTCATTTTAGATATAACATTGATGAATAAATTTTAAGGGGCGCCGATTTCGTAAAAGCAGATCGCCCAGCAGAGCCTGTATATGATATGAAAACCTTTTTTTTTGTAAAAGAAATTCATTTATATTAATATTTTGTCAGGCTCTATTTCCTCAAAAGACAAATGTTTGAGCGTTTTTTAAAATACATGTGTATGATAGATCATTCATGAACATTATGTAAGAGGGTAGTAATGCCCTTTACCGTCAGGCGTCAAACGGTCATTTTTTTTTCGGCAACCGTTAGCGTCAAATTGGTCAAAGTTTTAGCGTGATTCGTCAAAATATCCTTATCGTGATTCGTCAGGGGTCTCAAATAATTATCGTTACCCTCAATTTTGGAAAAAAAATAACGTGATTCGTCAATATTAGTCGATTATTTGTCGTCTAAAAGAAAGTGTACATTTTATCGTCATGCACCATAAATTACCGTTAACGTCTTTTGGCAAGAATTTTTACCGTTATTCGTCATGAAGGTACCCCCATTACGACCCTCATGTAACTGTTTCAAAAGTTGTGAAGAATCAAATCAAATCAAATAATTTTATTGGTGTAAATTCCAATACAGACATTTACAAAATACAAATACAAAAATAGACAAAAATAAACAAAAACAAATATACAGAGACATATTTTCTCAATGATAGAGACACACATTTTATATCTACATTGTGTGAAGGTGTTATTCATACTATATGATTAATTCAAGCTATTACAATAAGCATTAATACTACAACAGTTCTTAATAACATTGTGTTTGCTTTAAATGAATGTTCGAATCAACACATATCGCTTATTCCAGCTACGCATACAGTACACATTTGTATTTTAATATTATTTCATTTTGGATCATCTTCTTAAGAATACAATTAATTTCTGGCTTCATATCTTTAATATGAATAGTGAGAGTGACATGTCTAATCATTACTTTTCAAAATGAAACTAAATTTATCTTGTTCAGACATATTAACAAAAGATGGAACTATATCACTTAAATTACAAAAGAGTATATTTCTATTAAATTCTAACGCTTTACATTTAATGAGGAAATGGAATTCATCTTCAATTCCATCCTTGCAAAGTGGACAAATTCTCTGTTCTAAAGGCGTTCTAGTATATCTACCAACTTCTATTAGTAATTTGCTATTACTAATTCTAATTTTACCATTATAGAAATGATGTTGAGGTCCAGTAGGAGATATTTTTCTAATTCGACATTATTTTTAATTTTGCGATCGTTCTTAGTTTATTACCATGACTATCTTTATTAGAGTCACTAAAAAGAGCTTGTTTCCAGGATTTTATGAATTCCTCCTCTAATTTCTTTTGAAATGAAAAAAGTAATTTTGTCTTTTTTGACATAGTATTTTGATTTTCCCAAACATGCTGTAAACCAAGTTTACCTGATAACACTTTTATTTTACTACAAAAACCATTAGACATGTCACTCTCACTATTCATATTAATGATATGAAGCCAGAAATTAATTGTATTCTTAAGAAGATGATGCAAAATGAAATAATATTAAAATACAAATGGTTCAATGCTTTAATTTTCTGTTTCTTAGGGTTACACCCAAAGTAAAACTATGGCAAACTTCTACATATTAAACAGCAAAAAAAAAATACAAAAAGACTACTTGAACTTTTGTAATTGCTTTTCTGAATTCGACAATTGGCCATTTCAATTTGAAATCCATTTGAATCAAGGTTAATTTATAAAGATGACATGTTGTTGAAAAAAATACCCAATGGATGATTTTTTTCAGTGGTTTATGTTAGCTGTTATATAAATATGTAAAAAAGGCCTAGGTTACCATAGATAAGAGAAGATAATGCATCTGCCGCCATCATGTGCAATGATCTTCATGTAACAACTTCACTAGTCTCAATCCAATAACTATCAAGCATCTGGTAATCACATATATCGATCATAATCAGTAGCCCGTCCAGGATTATTCAAAATGTTACAACTTATTACAGCAGTGTACACATGGTACAGGTGAAACTTAATATACATTTTCCGTTTTTACAGGAAAATTATGTTATTTCGTGTTAGACTTAGATTTTATGCAAAAAAATTCCCAATTAGGATGAAAATTCCCAATTTGATGGTCAAGGGACCCATTTTAAAACACCTGGAATCATCCCTGATCTGATTAGCAAAGACAAGATGGTTGTTGACAATTCTATATTCTCTATTTAATTGTGTAAACAATATATATTTTTAGTGTTAAAATGAGATACAAATGTACAATTATCTATTACTGAACAAGAATTGCAATGCATTGGTACATTGTCAAAAGGATTTTGTATACTTTTTTAATTCTTATAACTTTATGATGAATCAATGTTTACATCTATTCTATGTCTAAGCTAAAAATCAAACTCTTATTGAAAATTGTGCTTTAAGAAAGTTTAATACAAATACATTTACTACTTCAATGTAGTACAGAACTAAACTTAGGACTATTTTCTTATTTTTAATCTATTTTCTTATTTTTGATATAAAAAGTCTTCAATTATTGACATGCATTGAAATTCATTTGTTTCAAAAGCTTCGAATACAGTAAAATTTGTTATATCTAGCATGTCTAGTTTATCATAATGCAGCTGTAGACAACAGAACTGAATAAGGCATTTGATACACTCTCAAGTCATATTAATACATACTATTTTATCTGTACTATAAACTGATGAATACATGCCGCTGCCTATTTTCATTTAAACTAGGTTATATTTCATTAAACTATTTTACTAAAGTAATCGAAATGTAAATCAAAAAGTAATTGATTACATCAGTTTTTTTGCTGTAATTGATTAAATTACGAAAATGTTGTCGATTAGAGATTACTGTCAATTACTGGGAAAAATGTAATCAATTACAATTGATTACGATTACAGATTACGATTACCCCATCCCTGGATGAAAGTAACTACAAGTTACTGTACGGCCTGCAAGTTTACTGTGGAACATGTTTAAAGTTATAAGAGTTAACTCTGTAATTTGGTGTAAAATAAGAAAATTCCTCAGGAAGCATATCAAAAAGGATTTCCTCCCTTTTTATGTCTATAAATATCAGTGTTCTCCATTCTTCACTAAGGTAAGGTGGGTGTTTTGAAAAAATCACTTGCAACCGGGTGTAGTTTTTTTTTTTTTTTTACATTTCCAACCGTTTTTTTCACTGTGGGTGTTGTCACAAAAAGAATGGTTTGTATTGTATTCACATTAATTTAATGGAATTGAATAGCAGATGGCTTTTGCAGGACTCCCTCCTCCTGCTAAGTCTGCCAATGCATGGATTATCGATCCAAGTTTCTGTCCTGTTCCTTGCTTTAGTGCTGCATTTTTGCCACACAGAACAGTAATATCCTTCCTCTGTGACGATTAGCCATTTAAAGTCCTGTTCATATTTCTCAGCTTGGGAACAACCCCTCAAATGAGAGGTAACCCCTCAATGTAATGACTATCCCTTTTATGAAGGGTACTTTTCAAGAGATACACATGAACACATATGTATTTCGTTAACAGAACCTTTTCCCAAAGAACTACTAGTATACATCTATTTGGTATTATATGGTCAAAACATGTCCAAGAATTTTGTAATAATCCTGGACTTATATCTTCTTTATCATTAAAAATAATGGGTCCCTCTTTTAGAAAAGTAGTTCCAAATATTATTTAACTGTACAATATCTCATGTTTGTTGCTTATATTATCATAATTTTTAATTGTAAATGCCCCCTGTGGGACCCTGATTGGAATAATAAAATATTTGATTAGATTTAAAAACGATAATCTTAGTTTTTCTTTTTTCCTTTCTTCAACAGTAAAACGACCTCTTGCCTGAGAGACAGTCTCTCATTTAAGGGATATCCCTCATTAGGGGAATTGTTCCTAACCCGTTTATCTTCGTGATCGCTTGCGTGCCTTTTTTTGTTGTTTCGATACTTTCTTTTCAATATTAACAATTTCAATTCAACTATCCGTTTTAGTTGACTTATTTGGCCTAGAATTTTCCTTATCACCATTGTCATCTGCCTTTCTCTTCCTCCGAGTAATAAAAGAAAACATTGAAATTTGACGATCCGCCATTTTTGTCAATAAAAACAAATCATCGAGGCGCGATTAGTATTTAAATTTTTACAGTACAGAACCATAAAAATATCCGGAATTTGAAAAAAAAAGCCGACCACCTCCTAAAATGGAAAGGTGGTCGGCTTTTCAAAAGAAGGTGGTCGGCACACCCGGCTTAAATGCCGAATGGAAAACACTGAATATATAAATTTTTGCTGCCTTCATATGCTCACCCCTGTTACGGAATATTACACTCCTCCCCTTTACCTTAAACATTGGTCCACCACGACGTCATCCTTTTATAAGCAAAATAAATATCATCTTTTGATATTAGATATGCATTGTAATATCTGCATGCTCTTTGTTTTTATCAAATAAAATATTTTATTGGATAAAGCACACATGATAAATATGATGTTAACATAACTTGTGTAATCCAAGTGTACAACATACTTCTCACGACTTATCGTCGTGAGAATCTTATAGTGTTATATGTCCAGTTTTAATAAAAATGGAGATAGCTATATATAATGTAAATAAAACAAAATGCATAACCATAGTTATGATATAATATATTATTTATATTCGGTAAAAAGCTCTCAAGAGTTTATGTTTGTAATTTTATATGTGACCTGAATTAAAATAAAACTTTCGTATTTGTAACGCAAATCGGAGGATTTTTCGCAATATTCAACTCTTCAAAGAAAATTTGTAAAATCACTATGTGTATACTCTTATGCAATAGCTATTGCCATGAACACTTACACTTTCTGATTGGAATACAAAAATATATATCTTCATGTATCCCACTAATATTGTTAAAATTTGGAACTTATCTGAAACTAAATCTTATAGCTTTACACAGAACAAATCATCTTATACCCTAACTTTAAAATATCATTGAGATCCACAACAACGGTCGTGTCGTGACCCTCCTCAGAAATGAAGTCGTGTGTGCTAGCTGAGATATATAATGAGCCTCCTCATGGGGTTTTTGATTATGTGATTACTTGGCCGTTTTTAAAGTGATTATTTTATTACCAGACCAAATATTTCATGATTATTTGATTATTTGATTATCTTGTTTAAAAAAATAATAAATGATTATGTGATTATATTGGCAAAACATTTGTGATTATGCGATTACTTGGACACCCCCATGAGGGGCCTTTATTATATATTGACACAGGTATACTAGTCCCAGTAAACAGGACCCCTGTTGTGTTCACTTATCGCTACACTTCGGTGCGGAGATTTAAGTGGAATGGCGGACCAGTTTACTATAGTCCCAGGTTCTAGGAGTCATACTTAAAATTCCACCATAACACAGGGACTTATAACATTAACAGGTCGGAGAGAACCAGGCAAATGTGAAACTATTCCCAAAATGACTGAGAAACAAACCTTCAATTAAGTAATAATTTGATATTGATTAAAATGATTTCGTAGTTTAGATGATGGGGGTTATTAACGACCTTGACTGGCTATAAAGCCCTTGGACGGTCGGCCCTGGCTTGCGCCTTTTTTGGGGCATTTAATAATTTATTTTTACCTTAAGGTAGTTGATATAATTTGAGTGAAAAAAAAATGAAATACCTAACATGAGTAAAAAGAAAAATGAGCACAAATTTGAAAGATTAAATAAATAAATAAATAATAGATTGATGAATAAAAATAAAAGATAAATTAAAATAAAAGATAATGAAAATAAAAATAAAAAGTAAAATAAAAAGTAAAAATAAAAATTCAAATAAAAGATAAACGAAAATAAAAAATTAAAATTAAAGATAAAATAAAATAAAAATAAAAATAAAAATAAAAATAAAAATAAATAAAAAATAGGAGTCACAAAATGCCGGAACAGGAGAAAAGCTAGGTCAAGCAAACAGCAGTGAACAGCAGCAACGTTGTCCTGGTACACCAGCAGCCAAGTAAAGAGTGGATAATTTTGATATGCCAAATTGTGTATGTGAATTTAGTTGCCAAATATTTTGTATAACCCGAAATAGACCTAAATATGTGTATGTGATTTTAGGAAAAATAATTAGTATAAGGTTTAGTATGTACATAAAAAAAAGAATAAGTAGATACAATAAAAGAAAGAAAAAAAAAAGAAAAACCAAAGTGTGTATGTATAATTTTGACTGCTTTGTGCTAGCCTACAGTAGTTGCAGGATTTTAAAGTGCTAGTACACTGGAACGTTGTCCGCAGGAAGACAAACGTCCCACGCTGATTACAACTGGGTTAGCGCAAACCAGATCTTACGAAGTACCAGTTTTTAAGTCTTTGATTTGACTTGCGGCCTAAATAAATGAATGGTAGAATAATAAAATGCTCCGCAGGGCGCAGCTTGAAACGACCGCAGAGGTCGAACCCTGAGTTACAGTTGGGGCAAGTATGGACACAACATTCAAGCTTGATACAGCTCTGAATTTGGATTGTGATTAAATATTTGACACAGCATAGGTTTCTGACACAGAATGAATGTGGTCTAAGAACTTAAAAATTTTAAATTGGACATTCACCTATTATGGTCCAATATCCAATATCTAAATACACGGTTAGATTCGGCATATCAAAGAACCCCAATAATTCAATTTTTGATCGGAAATCAAACAAAGTTTAATTTTGGACCCTTTGGACCTCAATGTGGACCAATTTAAAAACGGGGCCCAAAATCCAAAAACTTAATACACGGTTAGATTCAGCATATTAAAGAACCCCAAGAATTCAAGAATAAAACCCCATTGAAATTGGTCAAGAAATAAGCAATTTATACGAAGTATCTTTTTGCACAATACTGTGCAATTGAATATTCTTGCTATTGCGCAATACTGTACAATTGACAATTTCTTGCTATTGCGCAATATTGTGCTATTGGATATTTCTTGCTATTGCGCAATACTGTGCAATTGAAGATTTCTTGCTATTGTGCAATACTGTGCAATTGAAAATTTCTTGCTATTGCACAATACTTATTATATAATAATTTACACATCCTGTTTGGTGTGTATCTCCTACCATATCATTATTATTTGCTTTTAAATATAAATCAGAAATAACCAATTTAAAATGGAAAATTTTAAAAGAAAAAAAAAAAGAGGAAAAAAAGAAAAAAAAGGAAAAAAAAATCTCCCCCAAAATTTTTTGAACCCCCTTATGATTCATCATCCCCAAACTCAATCCCAGCCTTCCCTTTGTGGTATGGTACCTTGCAGTACAATTTCAGAGAGATCCATGAGAATTTGGGTTAAATCCGTTCATGAATTTGACAGCTAATGTCCCTTTAAAGTATAATGCTAGCTTCTATCATTCTTCCTCCGAAGCTATAATTAGTACAGCAGACACAGGTTTTGTAAACTTTCATCTCCATATGACTAATCAGTGGTGCTTGAATTAAAACAGTTGGAACAATGGAAAGCCAAGTCATTTGTGTAGTTGAAAAGCATTGAAAACCAAAAGACTGACCATTTATTTTCATCTGTTGCTACATGCTAATTTTTTCTGCATAATACGTTTATTTTGCTCACCAAGTTCCATTCGATTGCAAGATGTGTTTACTTTAAAATTAGTTTGGTCGTTAAAAAATAATATGGTGCAGTTTTTCTGAGAAAAAAAATCAAAGATCACTAACCATTTTCATGAGAAAAACATAGAATATTTAATTCCAATTTAAATACCCTTTTGCAGTAAAATGATTGCAAACTTGCATCTGTTTTTTCTTATTTAAATTTTCAACAAAAAATGGAAACCATCATTAAATGAGTTTCCTGAGTAAATGTATGCAATTTTACAAAAAGGGGGTTGATTTTCATTTTAAAAAGTTTTACTTTTTCAAATAATTAAAACAAAGCCTTCAAAACTATACAAAATGTATAGTCAAATAAGAAAAATATGTAGGAACATTAATCTATGGCAAGCCATTTTACTGTTTATTCTAACTTCAAAATATCCCATATATAATAAATAAGATATCTCATATAATATATAAGATATCTTACATAATCTAGTTTTTATAAGATATCTTATAAACTTTTAAATTATAAGATATCTGATAAAGTTTATAAGATATCTAATAAAGTATATAAGATATCTTAAAGAGTTCATAAGATATCTTATAAAGAAAATTATATGAGATATCTTATAAATTAAATGAGATATCTTATAAACTATATAAGATATCTAATATATATATAGTTCATAAGATATCTTATATATTATATGAGATATCTTATATATTATATGATATTATATATTAAATGAGATATTATATATTATATGAGATATCTTATATATGAGATATCTTATTATAATTTATAAGATATATCTCATATAATTTTCTTTACAAGAAATCTGGCCTTTGTTAGACTTGTAAGTTTTTAATTTTAGTTCATTTATATGTTTCGAGTTTAGTGTGACATCCATTTTCACTGAACTAGTACACATTTTGTTAAGGGACCAGCTGAAGCCCGCCTGCGGATTTTTCGCTGTGTTGAAGACCCATTGGTCGCCGGCTGTTTTCTGCTCTTTGGTCGGGTTGTTGTCTCTTTGACACATTCCCCATTTCCATTCTCAATATTATAAGAAATCTTATAAATGTTTTTATATAAGATATCTTATAAAGTTTATTAGATATCTTGAAGTTAGAATAAATAGTAAAACGGCTTGCCATATTAATCATTATAAGATAGACTAACAACTTTAATAAATTGCTTCGCTGAGCGCAGCTGGATACGACCGCAGATGTCCAACCCTGAAAAGTTGCGCCAAAATGGACACATTATTCGCTGCTTGATACAAGTCTGAATTTGGATTGTAATTAAATATTTGACACATAATAGGTTTCTGACACAGAATAAGTGTAGTCAAAGAACTTAAAATTGGTTATATGATTTGAATTTATATTCAATTTTTTGCTTTTGTGCAATACACTATGCTGTTGCGAATCTAATCATCTCAAGACAATCATCATTTCTTAATACATAATTTACAAGCAGTGTAAGGGAGGTAATCAAACATATATACAACAGTATTCTTTAAATGGATTGGATTACCTCCTTACACTGCTTGAATTGTCTAAATTGTCCTTTAACCATAAAACCCTTGTTTTTCCCCTTTGCCCCTAATTGCAAAATGGTTTGAGCCATAACCATCCCTTTGTTGTATGGAAACTTGTAGATTCATACACTTAAACACAAGTTATTGTCTGGAAACTGCAAAATGCTTATTTGGGCCCCTTGGCCCCTAATTCCTAAACCTTTTGGACCATAACCCCAAAATCAATGCCAACCTTCCTTTTGTGGTTATAAACCTTGTGTTAAAATTTTATTGATTTCTATTTACTTATACTAAAATTATTATCCGGAAACCATCTGTCTTCAGACGACGCTGACGACGATGACAACGTGATACCAATATACAACCAAAAAATTTTAATTTTTTGCGTCGATAAAAATGCATTTTGATTACTACAACCTCCTTTTATCTGTTAAGAAATTGTTTCGTTGTTCAATCCCAAACTTAGTCACACAAGACAAACTAATCTCTTCTTAGGGGGATATTTTAACATCACACTAAACATGCTAAAATCTAAAAATCAATAAGTAATTCAGACCTCAAATGACTACTGTATTATGGGAACATTATGACAAGGTTATGACTCTTGGTTGGAACATATATATTCATACAGGTTAAGCTAAATAAATCACTGCTATCAACATTGGTCCAAAGTTTCACTATAGTGGTAAACAAACAAGACAAAAATCTTAAACCACAAATCTTTATAATATTGAGTTTATGAATGTTAAGCTTCTGACATTTGACATGTTCTGCAATGAAATAGTGCTGGTTGACTGTTTGTTTTGAACATTTCCAGCATCATAGGGCATTTCAAAATATTTCCTCATTGCAGAATACACTTTGGGCATATACATAAAAAATTGATGGGAATATTAAACAACTGAATCATCGGGGCGCTTCTAGGACAAATGACCCTGTCCAGAAAGGAATAGTTCCAACTCTAAATATCCCTCAACAAAAGTAAGAAAAACAATCTCTGATCAACAGTATACACTTGCCATGATCACGATTGTAGTTTGTCGAAAGTTTCTGATTGTCATGATTGTTCTGCCCTACAGTCTAGTTTGTTAAATTTGATTTGATATATATGAACTAGGGTTAGCACTGATATTGCACTGCTTATTGTAAAACTTGTTCTGTAAATTTGTATTTGTAATGAATAAGGTTTTAATCCTGTTAAGTGATTGAGTAGAAGGGCAAGTTACCATTTACCTGAATCTATTTTAGAGCACGTTATTCCTCGTCTTGCATGTAGCTTTTAGTCAAATTCGCTAGCTAAACGCTAAAATTAAATAAACAGCTGAGCCATGAGCGCATGATACGCCCGCGCTTTATGCAATAATCATAAATAGTTTCTGAGATACAGTGACATGTGAAAACACACCTTTTTAACAAAAACTCAATAACTCTTAAATAAAATTTTGAATCATCACCAAAAAGTATACAGATCTTGAGATTAATATAACTAAGAAGTGTAAAGTTTTAAGCAATAATCATATATTGTTTTTAAGATACAGTGCGACATGTGAAACACACCTTTTTAACAAAAACAAAAACTCAGTAACTCTTAAATAAAATTTTGAATCATCACCAAAAGTATACACATCTTGAGGTTAATATCACTAAAAAGTGTGTAAAGTGTTAAGCAATAATCATAAATTGTTTTTGAGATACCGGGCGACATGTGAAACCCCCTCCCCTTTTTACAAAAACTCAATATCTCTAAAATAAAATTTTAATCAAAATCAAAAGTATACAGATCTTTAGATTAATATAACTAATAAGTGTGTAAAGTTTTAAGCAATAATCGCTTTTTGAGATATATACATGTAAAACCCCATCCCCTTTTACAAAATACTCAATAACTCAAAATTGAAATTTTGAATCACCAAAAATTATACAGATCTTAAGGTTAATATAACTAAGAAGTGTAAAGTTTTAAGCAATTATCATAAATCGTTTTTGAGATACGGCGACATGTGAAAAAAACACACCCTGTTTTAGTTACAAAGCCCGTTACTCAAAAGTTTTAATCTTATTTTCACCAAAAGTATACAGATCGTTTGACCATCAAAAGGAACAACTGCATTAAGTTTCATGAAATTTGGATGAGTCGTTTCGTTACGGTGCGACATGTTTACGCCAAACAGACAGACGGACAGACGGACGGATGTTACAAAGTCCCGTAACTCAAAAAGTTTTAACCTTATTTTCACCAAAAGTATACAGATCGTTTGACCATCATAAGGAACAACTGCATTAAGTTTCATGAAATTTGGATGAGTCGTTCTCAAGTTACGGTGCGACATGTTTACGCTGGACAGACAGACGGACGGACGCCGACATTTGTATACTATATACGTCCCGTCAAAATTTTGACGGGCGATAAAAACTGTACCATATGACTTTTGGTAGACCAATCTTAAATTCAAGTAAAATCGTTTTCTAGGACTGTGCAAATTTTTAGCCGTAATATGAAGTGAAATTAAACTCTTTTAATAATCTACTTTTTCCTTATCCGTCACCATACTATAAGTATTTAAAACGAAAACAGACCAAAACATTATTACATATTTAATAGAATATTGAGAAAACTTCAAACAAAAACCATTTACATGTGCTGTTTTTAACGATGTACAAAAATAACTATTTCATAAATCTCTGAAATTGTGAGTTTTACAAATATTTTTTAAATATACTGTAATCCCATTTAAAAAATCAATGTGATGGAAATATTGGAAGAGTAGTTTGAATAATTTCAAATTATATCAGAGATATGGACAAAAAGAACATTAATATAGCACTATTGCTGACAATTGCATTAACTGTAGGTCTTCAGAAAGGATAAGCACTTTTTCAGTAGACAAAGCGAGTTAAATGTGAATCAATGATAGCAAATTTGAAATTATTCAAACTACTCTTAATGTTCTTTTTTGTCCATACCATACCTAAATATAATTTGTCTTTACCTTGCAGTGAGGTGAGAGTTTTTTTGCCCTGTGTTTAAGGCCTAACTGTGATTTTGAGATGAAGAACAGCAATAAAAGCGCTGTTCCATTGCTTTTTGTGTATTTTTTGCAGTGCATGTACTGATTTTGTGTCATGGATGGAAACCCCATATCCTTTGTTTTTCTATTACAACAATTTCGTTTAAACATTGCAATTTCATATCTTAACCAAATAACCTTCCCTGCTACATGTTTCACCTTTTACATTTTATCTTTAGAAACAGAAGAAATTACCAAATAAAGGTTCTTTTCATAAAGTTTATTAATTATCCTTGTAGGACATGGGACCAACAGATAGACTTGATACTAAGATCTATATTGTCTACAAAATTATTCTAAAAGGTTGTTGTTTTTGTAAGTTAAAACATAGGTATACTATTTTTCTCCTCTAAGAATTGCTTATTGATTTTAAAACAATTATCATGATTATATGACACTGAAGATTAAAAGATGTAGTGTATTTTAATTCAATCTATAATTTAATATTTTCCAAAGGGCATTGAAAATAAATTTCCTTTTCAACGTAAACAAATAAAAATTTATTTTATTGAAATGGGGATTCATTCTTAATTGCAAAATACCCTTCCTGTATTCAAATGACTAATATAGTAAAACAAGCATTCTGAGAGTATTGTATGGCAATACATAGTCCCCTCACCGTTAAGAATTCATTGTACTGGAACAAAATGCTAACTTGATCTATAACTTGTCATGGTGTAAACTATATAACAAATATCTAGTCAATATCTTCAAGCATGACGAAAAAAAGTGTGGAAAACTGATTATTTGAGTGAATTTTCTAAATCCAAGGACCAGAACATAATTGAACTTGATCTGTAACTTGTCAAGATAAAACTATATACTAATTGTTAAATCAATATCTCCAAGCATGACAAAAAAAAATTTTGGAAAACTGATTATTTGAGGGAATTTTCTAAGTCCAAGGACCATAACTCTGCACAAAATCATCTGACCAGAACAAAATTCAAATTTGATCTGTAACTTGTCATATTAAAACTATATACCAATTATCAAATCAATATCTG
Source organism: Mytilus coruscus (assembly GCA_017311375.1). Classification (NCBI taxonomy): domain Eukaryota; kingdom Metazoa; phylum Mollusca; class Bivalvia; order Mytilida; family Mytilidae; genus Mytilus; species Mytilus coruscus. The sequence continues at coordinate 82,417,751 of CM029597.1, forward strand.
CATGCATGACGAAAAAAATTATGGAAAACTGATTATTTGAGTTAATTTTCTAAGTTCAAGGACCATAACTCTTAACAAAATCACCAAACCGGAACAAAATTCAAACTTGATCTGTAACTTGTCATGATAAAACTATATACCAAATATCAAATCAATATCTTCAAGCATGAAGAAAAAAACTGTGGAAAACTGATTTGCTGGACTGACGGATGGACAGACGGACAGACAAAGTGCAAACCTAAAGTCTCCTATGACTTAGTCGATAGGGGACAAAAAGACATTTCATCGAATAAACAAAAAATATTGATTGCTCAGGTTAAAAGTTCGAAATTTTACTTACTGTTTCAAGCCAAGCACTGATAAGTGGAACCTAAATTATTAATTAATTACAGATGATGATTGCACATATTTATCAAGTAAAATAAAGTCCTTACTTAGATACCTTTTGATATCTAGATTTCATATTTTGTCTTTTCTTTTGAAAAAGATCTTGTTATTCCTTAATCATCTATCTTTCAGACATTATTCATAGAATCACTTTATGTAGTGTAGATCAAAAGTAAAAGGCAATGAATAAATCTATCATTTCTATTTATATACATTTGTTGGTCAAGTATTTGAGTATTGAGGTGTATAATCATGATAATGAAGGGTCTAATTATGTAAGACTGAGGTTGATTAATAATTTGGTCAATATGATTGGCATTTAAGGAGATGGGACATTGTAAAGCCTTCAAGGCCCCACCTTGTCTCTGATTGTTTTGTGATCATGGCAGTTGTCAATCATACGGCCCGAGAACACAGTTATTTCATTTCGTAGTGCATTTCTTTAGACAATAAATTCAAACTGAAAAATCGCACCTGCTATATCTCAAAAGATTATTACAGTGTAGTGTACTACTTTTGGAACAAATAATATCAGAATTATAGAAAAGTCTACCAGCTCTAACTCAAAATATGGACAATTCTATGTTAAGGGGGTCTATAATTCAGTTTGACAGCTTCAAACATACTAACGTTTTACCTTTATTAACAAAATCTCTACTTTACCTAAAAATTAATCACCCAAATTTTTTTTAATTGTAATTTCATCATGTTCTTACCACTACTTAATATTTCATGCATAAAATATAAAAATTTAATTTGGAAAGTGTATGAAAAAAATTTGCAAGTTATTCACTGTCCACACTAGGGTCTGTCTATATTAGTAGAAAACAAAAATCAAAGGACGATAACTGTGTCCTCAGACCATACTGGTATTGTATCATTACTTTTATCTAATTAAAATGACAAAAAGCCTGAATTACAGGGAACAATATTTCAGTGTATACATTTTGTATATTTAGTAGCTAACCTGTGCTATTTCTTGTTTGGGAGGTCGTTGCCTTAGGGAGAAATTGGAACAATAGTTCCAATTAAGAAAAAGGTAAAATAATATTAGCTGCCAAATGTCGAAATGACTTTAAATCATAAGTGCTGGTTTTTTTCTATAGATTCTGAATTGACTAGGTGCCGATCTGACTTGTACCAAAGACCAAATGACGTAGAAAGCAGGGATTGGCACTATTACTGAAAAATGTAATCGATTATTACTTGAAGGATTTTTCTATAATCGATTAATAATCGATTACTCAGATTTTGTATGTAATCGATTACCATTGCATTAATCACTTCTTTATATTTTCAGTAATTTTCTCCATATTTTGCAAATTTTATTATTAGTTAGCTAGTTTTAAAAATGGATTTTTATAATTCATAATTACATGTACATCCTTTTTTTGGATAACCTCCCTAATTACATGTTATAAAGCTGCAAATGGAGTAAAATTTATAACCTAGGGCAATATAATGTTCTCACTTAATTAGACATAATTGAAATCAAAACAAAGTCTGCATCTCATTGATTAGAAATCCTTTGATCATCTGCAGGGATGATTCTATATAGTTTAGGGCCGCTTAACGCCTAAAATTGGCCAGCGCCCAAAAAATTTATGAAATAAATTCCCAATTCAGGAAAATAAAATAAAATCGTTATTTCGGAAATATTTCACACGATTTAGGCAACGATAACCTTTAAAGTTTGTCGTCAAAGCGATTTAAAATCTGGATGAGAATGCTGTCAACCATCACGCTTTATTAACAACGATTTAATTATGTCAACACATGGTTAACGATTTTAGCAGCCGGATTCAATTGATGAAAATGCAATGGGAGTATTTGATCAGAAAGCAGATCGCCCAGCAGGTCGATAAACAAGATGCTTTTGTCAAAATGGGTCTCATTAAAATTTCATTTTAGATATAACATTGATGAATAAATTTTAAGGCGCCGATTTGTAAAGCAGATCGCCCAGCAGAGCCTGTATATGATATGAAAACCTTTTTTTGTAAAAGAAATTCATTTATATTAATATTTTGTCAGGCTCTATTTCAAAAGACAAATGTTTGAGCGCTTTTTAAAATACATGTATGATAGATCATTCATGAACATTATGTAAGAGGGTAGTAATGCCCTTTACCGTCAGGCGTCAACGGTCATTTTTATTCGGCAACCGTTAGCGTCAAATTGGTCAAAGTTTTAGCGTGATTCGTCAAAATATCCTTATCGTGATTCGTCAGGGTCTCAAATAATTATCGTTACCTCAATTTTGGAAAAAATAACGTGATTCGTCAATATTATCGATTATTTGTCGCCTAAAAGAAAGTGTACATTTTATCGTCATGCACCATAAATTCGTTAACGTCTTTTGGCAAGAATTTTACCGTTATTCGTCATGAAGGTACCCCATTACGACCCTCATGTAACTGTTTCAAAAGTTGTGAAGAATCAAATCAAATCAAATAATTTTATTGGTGTAAATTCAATACAGACATTTACAAAATACAAATACAAAATAGACAAAAATAAACAAAACAAATATACAGAGACATATTTTCTCAATGATAGAGACACACATTTTATATCTACATTGTGTGAAGGTGTTATTCATACTATATGATTAATTCAAGCTATTACAATAAGCATTAATACTACAACAGTTCTTAATAACATTGTGTTTGCTTTAAATGAATGTCGAATCAACACATATCGCTTATTCCAGCTACGCATACAGTACACATTTGTATTTTAATATTATTTCATTTTGGATCATCTTCTTAAGAATACAATTAATTTCTGGCTTCATATCTTTAATATGAATAGTGAGAGTGATGTCTAATCATTACTTTTCAAAATGAAACTAAATTTATCTTGTTCAGACATATTAACAAAAGATGGAACTATATCACTTAAATTACAAAAGAGTATATTTCTATTAAATTCTAACGCTTTACATTTAATGAGGAAATGGAATTCATCTTCAATTCCATCCTTGCAAAGTGGACAAATTCTCTGTTCTAAAGGCGTTCTAGTATATCTACCAACTTCTATTAGTAATTTGCTATTACTAATTCTAATTTTTACCATTATAGAAATGATGTTGAGGTCCAGTAGGAGATATTTTTCTAATTCGACATTATTTTTAATTTTGCGATACGTTCTTAGTTTATTACCATGACTATCTTTATTAGAGTCACTAAAAAGAGCTTGTTTCCAGGATTTTATGAATTCCTCCTCTAATTTCTTTTGAAATGAAAAAAGTAATTTTGTCTTTTTTGACATAGTATTTTGATTTTCCCAAACATGCTGTAAACCAAGTTTACCTGATAACACTTTTATTTTACTACAAAAACCATTAGACATGTCACTCTCACTATTCATATTAATGATATGAAGCCAGAAATTAATTGTATTCTTAAGAAGATGATGCAAAATGAAATAATATTAAAATACAAATGGTTCAATGCTTTAATTTTCTGTTTCTTGTTACACCCAAAGTAAAACTATGGCAAACTTCTACATATTAAACAGCAAAAAAATACAAAAGACTACTTGAACTTTTGTAATTGCTTTTCTGAATTCGACAATTGGCCATTTCAATTTGAAACCATTTGAATCAAGGTTAATTTATAAAGATGACATGTTGTTGAAAAAATACCCAATGGATGATTTTTTCAGTGGTTTATGTTAGCTGTTATATAAATATGTAAAAAGGCCTAGGTTACCATAGATAAGAGAAGATAATGCATCTGCCGCCATCATGTGCAATGATCTTCATGTAACAACTTCACTAGTCTCAATCCAATAACTATCAAGCATCTGGTAATCACATATATCGATCATAATCAGCCCGTCCAGGATTATTCAAAATGTTACAACTTATTACAGCAGTGTACACATGGTACAGGTGAAACTTATATACATTTTCCGTTTTACAGGAAAATTATGTTATTTCGTGTTAGACTTAGATTTTATGCAAAAAATTCCCAATTAGGATGAAAATTCCCAATTTGATGGTCAAGGGACCCATTTTAAAACACCTGGAATCATCCCTGATCTGATTAGCAAAGACAAGATGGTTGTTGACAATTCTATATTCTCTATTTAATTGTGTAAACAATATATATTTTTAGTGTTAAAATGAGATACAAATGTACAATTATCTATTACTGAACAAGAATTGCAATGCATTGGTACATTGTCAAAAGGATTTTGTATACTTTTTAATTCTTATAACTTTATGATGAATCAATGTTTACATCTATTCTATGTCTAAGCTAAAAATCAAACTCTTATTGAAAATTGTGCTTAAGAAAGTTTAATACAAATACATTTACTACTTCAATGTAGTACAGAACTAAACTTAGGACTATTTTCTTATTTTAATCTATTTTCTTATTTTTGATATAAAAGTCTTCAATTATTGACATGCATTGAAATTCATTTGTTTCAAAAGCTTCAATACAGTAAAATTTGTTATATCTAGCATGTCTAGTTTATCATAATGCAGCTGTAGACAACAGAACTGAATAAGGCATTTGATACACTCTCAAGTCATATTAATACATACTATTTTATCTGTACTATAAACTGATGAATACATGCCGCTGCCTATTTTCATTTAAACTAGGTTATATTTCATTAAACTATTTTACTAAAGTAATCGAAATGTAAATCAAAAGTAATTGATTACATCAGTTTTTTGCTGTAATTGATTAAATTACGAAAATGTTGTCGATTAGAGATTACTGTCAATTACTGGAAAAATGTAATCAATTACAATTGATTACGATTACAGATTACGATTACCCCATCCCTGGATGAAAGTAACTACAAGTTACTGTACGGCCTGCAAGTTTACTGTGGAACATGTTTAAAGTTATAAGAGTTAACTCTGTAATTTGGTGTAAAATAAGAAAATTCCTCAGGAAGCATATCAAAAGGATTTCCTCCCTTTTTTGTCTATAAATATCAGTGTTCTCCATTCTTCACTAAGGGTGGGTGTTTTGAAAAATCACTTGCAACCGGGTGTGTTTTTTTTTTACATTTCCAACCGCTTTTTCACTGTGGGTGTTGTCACAAAAGAATGGTTTGTATTGTATTCACATTAATTTAATGGAATTGAATAGCAGATGGCTTTTGCAGGACTCCCTCCTCCTGCTAAGTCTGCCAATGCATGGATTATCGATCCAAGTTTCTGTCCTGTTCCTTGCTTTAGTGTTGCTGCCACACAGAACAGTAATATCCTTCCTCTGTGACGATTAGCCATTTAAAGTCCTGTTCATATTTCTCAGCTTGGGAACAACCCTCAAATGAGAGGTAACCCCTCAATGTAATGACTATCCTTTTATGAAGGGTACTTTTCAAGAGATACACATGAACACATATGTATTTCGTTAACAGAACCTTTTCCCAAAGAACTACTAGTATACATCTATTTGGTATTATATGGTCAAAACATGTCCAAGAATTTTGTAATAATCCTGGACTTATATCTTCTTTATCATTAAAATAATGGGTCCCTCTTTTAGAAAAGTAGTTCCAAATATTATTTAACTGTACAATATCTCATGTTTGTTGCTTATATTATCATAATTTTTAATTGTAAAATGGGACCCTGATTGGAATAATAAAATATTTGATTAGATTTAAAAACGATAATCTTAGTTTTTCTTTCCTTTCTTCAACAGTAAAACGACCTCTTGCCTGAGAGACAGTCTCTCATTTAAGGGATATCCTCATTAGGGAATTGTTCCTAACCCGCTTATCTTCGTGATCGCTATGTGCCTTTTTGTTGTTTCGATACTTTTCAATATTAACAATTTCAATTCAACTATCCGTTTTAGTTGACTTATTTGGCCTAGAATTTTCCTTATCACCATTGTCATCTGCCTTTCTTCCTCCGAGTAATAAAGAAAACATTGAAATTTGACGATCCGCCATTTTTGTCAATAAAACAAATCATCGAGGCGATTAGTATTTAAATTTTACAGTACAGAACCATAAAATATCCGAATTTAAAAAAGCCGACCACCTCCTAAAATGGAAAGGTGGTCGGCTCAAAAAAGGTGGTCGGCACCCGGCTTAAATGCCGAATGCAAAACACTGAATATATAAATTTTTGCTGCCTTCATGCTCACCCCTGTTACGGAATATTACACTCCTCCCTTTACCTTAAACATTGGTCCACCACGACGTCATCCTTTTTTATAAATAAATATCATCTTTTGATATTAGATATGCATTGTAATATCTGCATGCTCTTTGTTTTATCAAATAAAATATTTTATTGGATCACACATGATAAATATGATGTTAACATAACTTGTGTAATCCAAGTGTACAACATACTTCACGACTTATCGTCGTGAGAATCTTATAGTGTTATATGTCCAGTTTTAATAAAAATGGAGATAGCTATATAATGTAAATAAAACAAAATGCATAACCATAGTTATGATATAATATATTATTTATATTCGGTAAAAGCTCTCAAGAGTTTATGTTTGTAATTTTATATGTGACCTGAATTAAAATAAAACTTTCGTATTTGTAACGCAAATCGGAGGATTTTTCGCAATATTCAACTCTTCAAAGAAAATTTGTAAAATCACTATGTGTATACTCTTATGCAATAGCTATTGCCATGAACACTTACACTTTCTGATTGGAATACAAAAATATATATCTTCATCCCAATATTGTTAAAATTTGGAACTTATCTGAAACTAAATCTTATAGCTTTACACAGAACAAATCATCTTATACCCTAACTTTAAAATATCATTGAGATCCACAACAACGGTCGTCGTGACCCTCCTCAGAAATGAAGTCGTGTGCTAGCTGAGATATATAATGAGCCTCATGGGTTTTTGATTATGTGATTACTTGGCCGTTTTAGAGTGATTATTTTATTACCAGACCAAATATTTCATGATTATTTGATTATTTGATTATCTTGTTTAAAAATAATAAATGATAATGTGATTATATTGGCAAAACATTTGTGATTATGCGATTACTTGGACACCCCCATGAGGGGCCTTTATTATATATTGACACAGGTATACTAGTCCCAGTAAACAGGACCCTGTCGTGTTCACTTATCGCTACACTTCGGTGCGGAGATTTAGTGGAATGGCGGACTACTATAGTCCCAGGTTCTAGGAGTCATACTTAAAATTCCACCATAACACAGGGACTTATAACATTAACAGGTCGGAGAGAACCAGGCAAATGTGAAACTATTCCCAAAATGACTGAGAAACAAACCTTCAATTAAGTAATAATTTGATATTGATTAAAATGATTTCGTAGTTTAGATGATGGGGTTATTAACGACCTTGACTGGCTATAAAGCCCTTGGACGGTCGGCCCTGGCTTGCGCCTTTTGGGCATTTAATAATTTATTTTTACCTTAAGGTAGTTGATATAATTTGAGTAAAAAATGAAATACCTAACATGAGTAAAAAGAAAAATGAGCACAAATTTGAAAGATTAAATAAATAAATAAATAATAGATTGATGAATAAAAATAAAAGATAAATTAAAATAAAAGATAATGAAAATAAAAATAAAAAGTAAAATAAAAAGTAAAAAAAAAATTAAAAAAGATAAACGAAAATAAAAATTAAAATTAAAGATAAAATAAAATAAAAATAAAAATAAAAATAAAAATAAAAATAAAAATAAAAATAAAATAAATAAAAATAGGAGTCACAAAATGCCGGAACAGGAGAAAAGCTAGGTCAAGCAAACAGCAGTGAACAGCAACGTTGTCCTGGTACACCAGCAGCCAAGTAAAGAGTGGATAATTTTGATATGCCAAATTGTGTATGTGAATTTAGTTGCCAAATATTTTGTATAACCCGAAATAGACCTAAATATGTGTATGTGATTTTAGGAAAAATAATTAGTATAAGGTTTAGTATGTACATAAAAAAAGAATAAGTAGATACAATAAAAGAAAGAAAAAAGAAAAACCAAAGTGTGTATGTAATTTTGACTGCTTTGTGCTAGCCTACAGTAGTTGCAGGATTTTAAAGTGCTAGTACACTGGAACGTTGTCCGCAGGAAGACAAACCACGCTGATTACAACTGGGTTAGCGCAAACCAGATCTTACGAAGTACCAGTTTTAAGTCTTTGATTTGACTTGCGGCCTAAATGAATGGTAGAATAATAAAATGCTCCGCAGGCGCAGCTTGAAACGACCGCAGAGGTCGAACCCTGAGTTACAGTTAAAGTATGGACACAACATTCAAGCTTGATACAGCTCTGAATTTGGATTGTGATTAAATATTTGACACAGCATAGGTTTCTGACACAGAATGAATGTGGTCTAAGAACTTAAAATTTTAAATTGGACATTCACCTATTATGGTCCAATATCCAATATCTAAATACACGGTTAGATTCGGCATATCAAAGAACCCCAATAATTCAATTTTGATCGGAAATCAAACAAAGTTTAATTTGGACCCTTTGGACCTCAATGTGGACCAATTTAAAACGGGCCCAAAATCCAAAAACTTAATACACGGTTAGATTCAGCATATTAAAGAACCCCAAGAATTCAAGAATAAAACCCCATTGAAATTGGTCAAGAAATAAGCAATTTATAAAGTATCTTTTGCACAATACTGTGCAATTGAATATTTCTTGCTATTATACTGTACAATTGACAATTTCTTGCTATTGCGCAATATTGTGCTATTGGATATTTCTTGCTATTGCGCAATACTGTGCAATTGAAGATTTTGCTATTGTGCAATACTGTGCAATTGAAAATTTCTTGCTATTGCACAATACTTATTATATAATAATTTACACATCCTGTTTGTGTGTATCTCCTACCATATCATTATTATTTGCTTTTAAATATAAATCAGAAATAACCAATTTAAAATGGAAAATTTTAAAAGAAAAAAAAAGAGGAAAAAAGAAAAAAAGGAAAAAAATCTCCCCAAAATTTTTGAACCCCTTATGATTCATCATCCCCAAACTCAATCCCAGCCTTCCCTTTGTGGTATGGTACCTTGCAGTACAATTTCAGAGATCCATACACAGTTCTACAAGTTATTGTCTGGAAACTAGAAAATGCTTATTTGGGTCCCTTTTGGCCCCTAATTCCTAAATTGTTAGGACTATAACCCCCCAAATCAATCCCAACCTTCCTTTGTGGTTATAAACCTTGTGTTTAACTTTCATAGATTTCTATTTACATTTACTAAAGTTATTGTCCAGAAACCAAATGTTTTTGGAAGAGGACGACGACGTGATACCAATATACGACCGCAAAATTTTTTTGCGGTCGTATAAAAATCAGTTGAAAAGAGCTTAACTCATCAGATTGATACAAAGCAGAAAAAACATTTAACAATAAATGGAGAATGTGTCTATGGGCCACAGATGCCCCGCTTGAAAATACGTATGAGTCAACTTCAACATCCAGATGCAGGATTCACTTAGTTAAGACCGTTTGTGATTATAAGCATAATTGTCATAACATTTGGTTGAGGCAAACTAAAATTAGAGAACAGAAATGACAGATTTAGCATCTTTTCCATTTATAAAGATCATAACTCAAGAACAGTAAAAGTGATGCCACACAATTTCAAACTTGATCTGTGTTTTGTGGTAATAAGCATTGTGTATAAGTTTATAAGTTTCATAACATTTGGTTGAGGCAAACTAAAGTTAGAGAACAGAAACAAAAAATTCAGCAATTTTTATGTTTATAAAGGGACATCATAACTCATGAACGGTAAAATTGACGCTACACAATTTCGAACTTGATCTGTGTTTTGTGTTAATAAGCATTGTGTATAAGTTTCATAACATTTGGTTGAGGCAAACAAAAGTTAAAGAACGAAAACGAAAAATTCAGCAATTTTTATGTTTATAAAGGGGCATAACTCATGAACAGTAAAAGTGACGCCACCCAATTTCCAGCTTGATCTGTGTTTTGTGGTAATATGCATTGTGTATAAGTTTTATAACATTTGATTGAGGCAAACTAAAGTTAGGGACGGAAACTAATTTTGGGACCGATGGACGGGACAGACGGACAAGGGTAACACTTAATGCCCACTCCGTTACGGCGGGGGCATAAAAACCAAGACCGGATATGGAGGGGTATTTATAAATCCCCACAACAAAAGACACTAAGTACATATCTGAGAGTACTTACAGTTACTAACAGCTAGTTCAAAGCCAATAACAACTAATAATAAAATCATGCATCTAAGACTAAAATATCAAGAAGTTCACATCCAACATCTAATGGATTTAGTGTAAAGACGTCAGTAATAGTTAGAGAATAACATGACCTTGTGCAATGCCAAGATACAGGTATCGACAGATTATAGAGTCATGAATGTGCATAGTTTCAAAACAATCCATAACGGTCTACAAATTTATCATGTCCAAAGAATTTAATCCGAAACTGTTTGTAAAATGTTAACTGAAAAAACTACGTCCATCTTTAAGAAAAATACTGAAAATAAAAAAATATATTTTCAAAAGTTTGCTTCATACATTATCTCTTAATCATACAAAAGCTTCTGCCAAAGTTTCATTAAATTCTATGAAGGTTTGACAAAGTAATTGATGTGTAAAAAACTTTAACCCTAGACTGTATCTACTTGTTAACTGTAAAAAAAATTAACCCTTGACTGTATCTACTTGTTAACTGTAAAAAACTAAGCCATTTATCAGTAAAATACTGAAAATGAAAATAAATATTTTAAAATGCCCATGATATTGTATTTTGGTCGTTAAAAGCTTCTGACCAAATTTCATAAAATTCCATGAAAGTTTGACAAAGTTATTGATGTCTAAATAAACATTAACCACAGACTGAACCTAAGTGTTGACACCGCAGCACTGGAATCTAGGATCAATTACAGTGTTCAATTGGTAACCTTTTAGAATAAGTTAAAGAATAAGTTTAAGCAGATGCAGTGATACTGTGGATTCATTAATTTTCATGGATTGAGGAAAAAATGTAAATTGTGGACATTTGATTAAGTGGTTTTCCTATAGAAAATTGGTGAATTGTTAAACATTTAAATTGGTGGTTCACCTATACCCAGGAAATCAATGACAAGAGGCTGTCAAGTGACAGCAAACTGGATTTTCCTGCAGAGGTCGAACCCTGAACAGTTGAGCAAGTATGGACACAACATTTAAGCTGAAAACAGCTCTGAATTTGGATTGTGATTGAATATTTGACACAGCATAGGTTTGTAACATTAAATGAATGTGGTCAAAG